>OZ035962.1:56866133-57466133 GCA_964034945.1 Chrysopilus asiliformis
ACCCGGGGGTAAATTGGGAGTCCTTAAAAACAGCAATGCTACGTGAATTTCGAGACCAAACTTCTGACCGTGAGTTAAGAAAAATCATCGAAAGTCGCAGACAAGGTCCTCGCGAAACTTTCTCTGATTTCCGTTTAGCAGTCGAAAGCCTGTCGATCAGAATGATAAATCCTCTGTCCGATACCGAACTCGTGGATATCCTTCGCGGCAATATGCGACCAAATCTGCAAACACAATTAGCCTTGCACAACATAAACAGTCTTGACCAACTACAGGACTTGTGCAAAAAGTTAGAAAACTGTGGGCAAAGTTAAGAATAAATTCCGATACCCCGTCTATGAAAATTTCGTCTATGAAATTAACGATCAACAGGAATCGTTTAATCAGGATAACGATGAATACGAAGTTGCGGAAATGAGCAACTCGAAAACAAACAATGAGTATATTATATGTTGGAATTGCAAAGATTTCGGCCATATCTTTTTCGATTGTCCATCACCGCCGCTACACGTTTTCTGCTACGGGTGTGGTGATGAAGGGGTTCTAAAGCGAAACTGCCAAAAATGTCGTTCGGGAAACCGAAACCCGGGTCAGATGCGTCCTGGAGCGTCCGGCCCGTATGCCCAACAAACATCACAGTCGATACTTACCAGGACGAACCCAAACCAAACTCACTTTACTCGCCAAACAAAAGAAAAGTAAAAGCTTTTCAAAAATCCCACAATAAAGAACATAATACGTCATCTATATTACAAAATAAAAGTCTTGCGACTAAAACTAATAAAAAAAATCGTTTTGCCAGATCCTTAAGATATTTCCGCACTAAAAAAACTGTTTATAAAGCTCTAAACGAAGCCAGCCTTCCAAAAGAAAATGATATACGTCCGTTTGCTAAAGTTAATCTTTTAGGATGCAATATGGTCGGACTATTAGATAGCGGCGCCTCTATTACATGCTTAGGCAAAGGGAGTTTAGAATTCTTGTCCAATCTTAAAATACCCTACAAGAAAATTAATTCACAATTACACACGGCCGATGGGTCAAAGCAAACCATCATAGGCTATATCACAACCGATATCTCTTACAATGGGAAAACCAAAAATATGATCATATATATTGTTCCAAGTCTCAGTAGAGAACTCTTTTTGGGTATAGATTTTTGGAAGGTCTTCAATATAGCCCCAATTATGGTGGACGAAATATCCCTAACAAATGAAGAAGACCCCAATATCCATACGTTAGAACCCACTGAAAAAATCCGCTTAGAGGAAGTCATTGATGAATTCCCATCTTTTGCCAAACAAGGACTTGGACGAACGAATATACTCACACATTCCATAGATGTTGGCGATTGCAAGCCGATAAAACAAAGATATTATCCGGTGTCCCCTGCAATGCAACGTGTAATAGACGAAGAGCTAGAGCGTATGATCGGGATGAACGTAATAGAGAGATCCGACAGTCCATGGGCATCTCCAGTAGTAGTGGTACGAAAAGCTAATGGAAAGCCGAGGTTTTGCCTAGATTTCAGAAAAGTTAATTTAGTAACAAAAAAATACGCTTACCCTCTGCCACATATCAATGGCATCTTAAGTCGTATACCAAACTCCACATTCATAAGTCGTATCGACCTTAAAGATGCGTATTGGCAAATCCCCTTGGATGAAAGCTCCAAGGAAATAACCGCGTTTGTAGTGCCAAACAGAGGTCTTTATCAATTTAAAGTCATGCCTTTTGGCATTTCGAACGGTTCGCAAAGGATGTGTGAGTTAATGGAAAAGGTAATACCATACGAACTACACAATCAGGTCTTTGTATACTTAGACGATTTATTGGTATTGTCCGACGGTCTGGACTCTCATTTGAAATTACTCTCACAGGTCGCAAACTGTTTGAAAAGATCTGGACTAACTATAAACGTTGAAAAGAGCCAATTTTGTGTCAAAAGCGTCAAATACCTAGGATATATTATCGGCGAGGGAGGCATACGGACAGATCCGGATAAAGTAAAGGCGATTCGTGATTTTCCATCTCCTTCAAATATGCGCCAAATCCGTCGCTTCCTAGGCATGGCTGGGTGGTATAGACGATTTATTCAGGACTATGCAACGCTAGTTACCCCTATCACAAATTTATTGTCGAAGGAAGCGAAGGAAAAATGGAATGCGAAAGCTGAAGAGGCGTTCACAAAAATTAAAGAATGCCTCACGAGCGCACCCATTCTCGCATTTCCCGATTTTACGAAAAGCTTTTGTATTCAATGCGACGCTAGTTCCACAGGAGTGGGAGCAGTCTTATTCCAGAAGTCGGACTTGGGAGCCGAAAACCCCATCGAGTATATGTCGCAGAAGCTTAACTCCGCCCAAAAAAATTACAGCGCGACAGAGCTCGAGTGTTTAGCCGCTATTCTTGCTGTGAAGAAATTTCGGGCTTACATAGAAGGGTCGAAATTTAAAATCATAACAGACCACGCGAGTCTAAAGTGGCTAATGTCGCAACGGGAGTTAAGCGGGCGATTGGCTCGATGGAGCCTCAAGCTCCAAGGTCATGATTTTGAAATCGAGCACAGAAAAGGGTCTCAAAACGTCGTGCCCGATGCTCTTTCGAGGATGTTTGGAGACGAGCTCGATTGGGATATCACGAATGAAATAAATTTGCACGATGAAGCCTTTGAGGAAGAAACGTATAAACGAGTGATGGAAAAGATCTGTCAGCACGCAGAAAAATTACCAGATTTTAAGATAATGGAGCAAAGGATATATAAGCGAACTATCCCCGACGACTCTTGCACAGAAAACCCATGGAAGCTATACGTACCGGTAGAACTCCGTAATACCCTAATAAAACAATGTCATGATTTACCTTCGTCAGGCCATTGCGGTATGCACAAGGCTATCGAAAAACTTCGGCGAAAATACTATTGGCCGCGCTTGGCGGCTGACGTAAAGGAATATATATCTACATGCCAAGTATGTAAAGAATGTAAAGCCACTAACCAAATTTTAAGACCTCCCATGGGGGCAATTACTATCGCGTGCAGGCCATGGCAAAGAATATATGTCGACCTTGTCGGACCACTACCGCGATCGAAAAAGGGGCACTCTTACATCTTAGTTGTTTTGGATAATTTTTCAAAATTTTCCCTCCTCAAACCGCTCCGTAAGGCTACCACGGCAAACATAATAGATTTTCTGACTAATAGCGTCTTCGATTTATTTGGGGTCCCCGAAAATATCCTTTCCGACAATGGCCCACAATTCACGTCGAAAGAATTTCTAGCATTCCTAAAAAAATATGGGGTTGCTCACACACTCACGGCGATTTATTCACCTCAAGTTAATGCCACTGAGAGGGTGAATCGTAACTTAATATCCGCGATACGAGCGTACATAAAAACAGATCAACGCAATTGGGACAATAATTTAAGTGAAATCGGGTCGGCACTACGAAACTTGAGCCACGAATCAACCAAGCACACGCCATACTATTTACTGTTCGGTAGACATTTCGTCTCACATGGGTCCGAGTATAAATTACTCCGCGAATTGGATAAACTAGATACCGGCGAACTTCGGTCCTTATCACTGAACGATCAACATCAAATTCGTCAAACGGAAGTGATGCATCACTTACGAAAGGCTCAGGAACGTCATGCAAAAACTTATAATTTACGAAGTAGGCCAGTAGAATTTCAGGCAGGGCAAATAGTGTATCGCAGAAATTTTACCCAGAGCGATGCTTCCAAATTCTATAATGCAAAGCTAGCAAAGAAATTTCTAAAAAGCCGCGTTCGCTCAAGAAAGGGTAACAGTTGCTATGAAATTGAAGATCTTAACGGCAAGTTGATGGGGGTATACCATGCAAAGGACCTCAAATGTTAAAGGTTCAAACACACAAAAAAAAATTAGATTAAAAAAAAAATAAAATAAAGAATAAAATTTAAAAAAAAATAAATTAATAAATGATAAAAGCTTAAATTATCAGAAAAGATGATATTCGAGTTCAGGGTCAGTGGGTCGAGTTTTTTCCTAAAGTCGCTATTTTCCATCTCCATCGCTACCCGAGACGGTTGTAGACTCTGGAGATGTGGTGAAACGTGCGCATTTTAAATATATTTAAATTTTCTTTTTTTTCTTAAATAATAAGTTAAGTTGCGAAAGTCTTCGGTCATCCGCAAGC
The DNA here is from genome assembly GCA_964034945.1 of Chrysopilus asiliformis. NCBI lineage: Eukaryota > Metazoa > Arthropoda > Insecta > Diptera > Rhagionidae > Chrysopilus > Chrysopilus asiliformis. Next base: position 56,870,313 of record OZ035962.1, read on the forward strand.
AAAAAAAAAATATATAATAAGAGTATTTAAAGGGCTCTCTACCCCTATTTCTAAACTATGGACAAAGCGAAAATAAAATACCATACGGCAGTTATAAATATTTCAGCTTAGCAACAAAATTTGTATTCTATCGTATAGAACTCAAAATTCTATCGTATAGAACAAATACAAAAAAAAACATTCGGTGGATAATGTCAAAAGGGAAGGAGAGGGGAAGAAATCTAGAACGATCCAAAAAAAAAAAGCGAGTAGTCTTGAAGAGTCGTTAGAAAGAATTGGAGTTGAATTTCGTACAGTCGACGTAAAAGTTTCGATAAAAAAAAAAAGAGAATTTTTCTTAAATAATAAAGTAAATAAGTGGTTTATTACACATATGTAGACAATAATATTAACAATAATATAAAAAAGTAGTAATATAAACTATTTGTGAATCGAGATTAGCTCCCATAGTGATACAGTTATTTTGCTTTCCTTTTTATTCATTATTATTTTTCTATAAAACATTAAAAAAAAGGGAATTAATTATCAATCATATATGTGTATAAACAGATTTAAATGAGAATTATATTTAATAATAAACAAACATATATAAAAAGGAACAAGAAAACGTGCTAAATTTCGAGTTAAAATAAGAGGTCCTTGTGAAATTCGAACCTAATAAACGATAGTCAAGAAGCAGTTAAGCTTCAAAAGCAAAATTGTTACAAAAAAAAAGGAAGTGCTTGGAAAGAAATCCTAAACAAGAAGTCATCACGAGGCGAGGAGAGCAGAAACGCGCCAGCAGAACGCGCCAGCAGAAACGCAGCAACAGAACGCGCCAGCAAAACGCGCCTGGAATCTGGATTGTGGTCGCAGATCGCTCAACAGGAAGCAGACTATGTTTTAAGGAGACGAAGTTGGCACGCTGATAAGTACCCATTAGTTTTTTTTTTGATAATTTTGAATTTGTGTAAGGTTAGGAAACTAGAATTAACATTGTAAAAAGAAAAGAATTTAAGTAATCAGGTTTAGATAGGGCTTATGAATAATTGAATAAAAGTGCAAGACACATAAAAGAATTACAAAAAAAACAAGATCGAATCTTTTATTGAGCGGGCGAAATTCGCAAAATTTTTATTTTCAGCATCATACGTAACGTTTTCTTTTCTCCTTTCTTTTTTTTTCTCCAAACATTGGAATGGTTACGAGATCGCCTAGTTTTCTTAATTAAAATGTCTTCTTAATAGTTTTATTGAAGGGGAAGACAGTTAAAGGACGATGATTACAAAATAAGGTTAAAATAATATAAAAGGGGTAATTGCTGGAGTAGTAACAACGCATAAAATCGGGAGGATAAAAGAGGACTCAAAACATCGGAGTTCCGAGGGATACCAGAAAAGAAAGGCATTATTCGGCAGTGATAGGCATATCGGGTCCCGCAATATAAATTTTTTTGTGGTCTCCAGAAAATCTATGTCACCAGAACCCCCCCATTTTCCCTGAGCGTAAGCTGGCACACGCGGTATGCGGTGACACTGGCGGGATTTCCTGGACATTTTGGGTAAAACCATAATGAACGTCACAGACAGACTGACAGACTGACAGACTGACAGACTGACAGACTGACAGACTGACAGACTGACAGACTGACAGACTGACAGACTGACAGACTGACAGACTGACAGACTGACAGACTGACAGACTGACAGACTGACAGACTGACAGACTGACAGACTGACAGACTGACAGACTGACAGACTGACAGACTGACAGACTGACAGACTGACAGACTGACAGACTGACAGACTGACAGACTGACAGACTGACAGACTGACAGACTGACAGACTGACAGACTGACAGACTGACAGACTGACAGACTGACAGACTGACAGACTGACAGACTGACAGACTGACAGACTGACAGACTGACAGACTGACAGACTGACAGACTGACAGACTGACAGACTGACAGACTGACAGACTGACAGACTGACAGACTGACAGACTGACAGACTGACAGACTGACAGACTGACAGACTGACAGACTGACAGACTGACAGACTGACAGACTGACAGACTGACAGACTGACAGACTGACAGACTGACAGACTGACAGACTGACAGACTGACAGACTGACAGACTGACAGACTGACAGACTGACAGACTGACAGACTGACAGACTGACAGACTGACAGACTGACAGACTGACAGACTGACAGACTGACAGACTGACAGACTGACAGACTGACAGACTGACAGACTGACAGACTGACAGACTGACAGACTGACAGACTGACAGACTGACAGACTGACAGACTGACAGACTGACAGACTGACAGACTGACAGACTGACAGACTGACAGACTGACAGACTGACAGACTGACAGACTGACAGACTGACAGACTGACAGACTGACAGACTGACAGACTGACAGACTGACAGACTGACAGACTGACAGACTGACAGACTGACAGACTGACAGACTGACAGACTGACAGACTGACAGACTGACAGACTGACAGACTGACAGACTGACAGACTGACAGACTGACAGACTGACAGACTGACAGACTGACAGACTGACAGACTGACAGACTGACAGACTGACAGACTGACAGACTGACAGACTGACAGACTGACAGACTGACAGACTGACAGACTGACAGACTGACAGACTGACAGACTGACAGACTGACAGACTGACAGACTGACAGACTGACAGACTGACAGACTGACAGACTGACAGACTGACAGACTGACAGACTGACAGACTGACAGACTGACAGACTGACAGACTGACAGACTGACAGACTGACAGACTGACAGACTGACAGACTGACAGACTGACAGACTGACAGACTGACAGACTGACAGACTGACAGACTGACAGACTGACAGACTGACAGACTGACAGACTGACAGACTGACAGACTGACAGACTGACAGACTGACAGACTGACAGACTGACAGACTGACAGACTGACAGACTGACAGACTGACAGACTGACAGACTGACAGACTGACAGACTGACAGACTGACAGACTGACAGACTGACAGACTGACAGACTGACAGACTGACAGACTGACAGACTGACAGACTGACAGACTGACAGACTGACAGACTGACAGACTGACAGACTGACAGACTGACAGACTGACAGACTGACAGACTGACAGACTGACAGACTGACAGACTGACAGACTGACAGACTGACAGACTGACAGACTGACAGACTGACAGACTGACAGACTGACAGACTGACAGACTGACAGACTGACAGACTGACAGACTGACAGACTGACAGACTGACAGACTGACAGACTGACAGACTGACAGACTGACAGACTGACAGACTGACAGACTGACAGACTGACAGACTGACAGACTGACAGACTGACAGACTGACAGACTGACAGACTGACAGACTGACAGACTGACAGACTGACAGACTGACAGACTGACAGACTGACAGACTGACAGACTGACAGACTGACAGACTGACAGACTGACAGACTGACAGACTGACAGACTGACAGACTGACAGACTGACAGACTGACAGACTGACAGACTGACAGACTGACAGACTGACAGACTGACAGACTGACAGACTGACAGACTGACAGACTGACAGACTGACAGACTGACAGACTGACAGACTGACAGACTGACAGACTGACAGACTGACAGACTGACAGACTGACAGACTGACAGACTGACAGACTGACAGACTGACAGACTGACAGACTGACAGACTGACAGACTGACAGACTGACAGACTGACAGACTGACAGACTGACAGACTGACAGACTGACAGACTGACAGACTGACAGACTGACAGACTGACAGACTGACAGACTGACAGACTGACAGACTGACAGACTGACAGACTGACAGACTGACAGACTGACAGACTGACAGACTGACAGACTGACAGACTGACAGACTGACAGACTGACAGACTGACAGACTGACAGACTGACAGACTGACAGACTGACAGACTGACAGACTGACAGACTGACAGACTGACAGACTGACAGACTGACAGACTGACAGACTGACAGACTGACAGACTGACAGACTGACAGACTGACAGACTGACAGACTGACAGACTGACAGACTGACAGACTGACAGACTGACAGACTGACAGACTGACAGACTGACAGACTGACAGACTGACAGACTGACAGACTGACAGACTGACAGACTGACAGACTGACAGACTGACAGACTGACAGACTGACAGACTGACAGACTGACAGACTGACAGACTGACAGACTGACAGACTGACAGACTGACAGACTGACAGACTGACAGACTGACAGACTGACAGACTGACAGACTGACAGACTGACAGACTGACAGACTGACAGACTGACAGACTGACAGACTGACAGACTGACAGACTGACAGACTGACAGACTGACAGACTGACAGACTGACAGACTGACAGACTGACAGACTGACAGACTGACAGACTGACAGACTGACAGACTGACAGACTGACAGACTGACAGACTGACAGACTGACAGACTGACAGACTGACAGACTGACAGACTGACAGACTGACAGACTGACAGACTGACAGACTGACAGACTGACAGACTGACAGACTGACAGACTGACAGACTGACAGACTGACAGACTGACAGACTGACAGACTGACAGACTGACAGACTGACAGACTGACAGACTGACAGACTGACAGACTGACAGACTGACAGACTGACAGACTGACAGACTGACAGACTGACAGACTGACAGACTGACAGACTGACAGACTGACAGACTGACAGACTGACAGACTGACAGACTGACAGACTGACAGACTGACAGACTGACAGACTGACAGACTGACAGACTGACAGACTGACAGACTGACAGACTGACAGACTGACAGACTGACAGACTGACAGACTGACAGACTGACAGACTGACAGACTGACAGACTGACAGACTGACAGACTGACAGACTGACAGACTGACAGACTGACAGACTGACAGACTGACAGACTGACAGACTGACAGACTGACAGACTGACAGACTGACAGACTGACAGACTGACAGACTGACAGACTGACAGACTGACAGACTGACAGACTGACAGACTGACAGACTGACAGACTGACAGACTGACAGACTGACAGACTGACAGACTGACAGACTGACAGACTGACAGACTGACAGACTGACAGACTGACAGACTGACAGACTGACAGACTGACAGACTGACAGACTGACAGACTGACAGACTGACAGACTGACAGACTGACAGACTGACAGACTGACAGACTGACAGACTGACAGACTGACAGACTGACAGACTGACAGACTGACAGACTGACAGACTGACAGACTGACAGACTGACAGACTGACAGACTGACAGACTGACAGACTGACAGACTGACAGACTGACAGACTGACAGACTGACAGACTGACAGACTGACAGACTGACAGACTGACAGACTGACAGACTGACAGACTGACAGACTGACAGACTGACAGACTGACAGACTGACAGACTGACAGACTGACAGACTGACAGACTGACAGACTGACAGACTGACAGACTGACAGACTGACAGACTGACAGACTGACAGACTGACAGACTGACAGACTGACAGACTGACAGACTGACAGACTGACAGACTGACAGACTGACAGACTGACAGACTGACAGACTGACAGACTGACAGACTGACAGACTGACAGACTGACAGACTGACAGACTGACAGACTGACAGACTGACAGACTGACAGACTGACAGACTGACAGACTGACAGACTGACAGACTGACAGACTGACAGACTGACAGACTGACAGACTGACAGACTGACAGACTGACAGACTGACAGACTGACAGACTGACAGACTGACAGACTGACAGACTGACAGACTGACAGACTGACAGACTGACAGACTGACAGACTGACAGACTGACAGACTGACAGACTGACAGACTGACAGACTGACAGACTGACAGACTGACAGACTGACAGACTGACAGACTGACAGACTGACAGACTGACAGACTGACAGACTGACAGACTGACAGACTGACAGACTGACAGACTGACAGACTGACAGACTGACAGACTGACAGACTGACAGACTGACAGACTGACAGACTGACAGACTGACAGACTGACAGACTGACAGACTGACAGACTGACAGACTGACAGACTGACAGACTGACAGACTGACAGACTGACAGACTGACAGACTGACAGACTGACAGACTGACAGACTGACAGACTGACAGACTGACAGACTGACAGACTGACAGACTGACAGACTGACAGACTGACAGACTGACAGACTGACAGACTGACAGACTGACAGACTGACAGACTGACAGACTGACAGACTGACAGACTGACAGACTGACAGACTGACAGACTGACAGACTGACAGACTGACAGACTGACAGACTGACAGACTGACAGACTGACAGACTGACAGACTGACAGACTGACAGACTGACAGACTGACAGACTGACAGACTGACAGACTGACAGACTGACAGACTGACAGACTGACAGACTGACAGACTGACAGACTGACAGACTGACAGACTGACAGACTGACAGACTGACAGACTGACAGACTGACAGACTGACAGACTGACAGACTGACAGACTGACAGACTGACAGACTGACAGACTGACAGACTGACAGACTGACAGACTGACAGACTGACAGACTGACAGACTGACAGACTGACAGACTGACAGACTGACAGACTGACAGACTGACAGACTGACAGACTGACAGACTGACAGACTGACAGACTGACAGACTGACAGACTGACAGACTGACAGACTGACAGACTGACAGACTGACAGACTGACAGACTGACAGACTGACAGACTGACAGACTGACAGACTGACAGACTGACAGACTGACAGACTGACAGACTGACAGACTGACAGACTGACAGACTGACAGACTGACAGACTGACAGACTGACAGACTGACAGACTGACAGACTGACAGACTGACAGACTGACAGACTGACAGACTGACAGACTGACAGACTGACAGACTGACAGACTGACAGACTGACAGACTGACAGACTGACAGACTGACAGACTGACAGACTGACAGACTGACAGACTGACAGACTGACAGACTGACAGACTGACAGACTGACAGACTGACAGACTGACAGACTGACAGACTGACAGACTGACAGACTGACAGACTGACAGACTGACAGACTGACAGACTGACAGACTGACAGACTGACAGACTGACAGACTGACAGACTGACAGACTGACAGACTGACAGACTGACAGACTGACAGACTGACAGACTGACAGACTGACAGACTGACAGACTGACAGACTGACAGACTGACAGACTGACAGACTGACAGACTGACAGACTGACAGACTGACAGACTGACAGACTGACAGACTGACAGACTGACAGACTGACAGACTGACAGACTGACAGACTGACAGACTGACAGACTGACAGACTGACAGACTGACAGACTGACAGACTGACAGACTGACAGACTGACAGACTGACAGACTGACAGACTGACAGACTGACAGACTGACAGACTGACAGACTGACAGACTGACAGACTGACAGACTGACAGACTGACAGACTGACAGACTGACAGACTGACAGACTGACAGACTGACAGACTGACAGACTGACAGACTGACAGACTGACAGACTGACAGACTGACAGACTGACAGACTGACAGACTGACAGACTGACAGACTGACAGACTGACAGACTGACAGACTGACAGACTGACAGACTGACAGACTGACAGACTGACAGACTGACAGACTGACAGACTGACAGACTGACAGACTGACAGACTGACAGACTGACAGACTGACAGACTGACAGACTGACAGACTGACAGACTGACAGACTGACAGACTGACAGACTGACAGACTGACAGACTGACAGACTGACAGACTGACAGACTGACAGACTGACAGACTGACAGACTGACAGACTGACAGACTGACAGACTGACAGACTGACAGACTGACAGACTGACAGACTGACAGACTGACAGACTGACAGACTGACAGACTGACAGACTGACAGACTGACAGACTGACAGACTGACAGACTGACAGACTGACAGACTGACAGACTGACAGACTGACAGACTGACAGACTGACAGACTGACAGACTGACAGACTGACAGACTGACAGACTGACAGACTGACAGACTGACAGACTGACAGACTGACAGACTGACAGACTGACAGACTGACAGACTGACAGACTGACAGACTGACAGACTGACAGACTGACAGACTGACAGACTGACAGACTGACAGACTGACAGACTGACAGACTGACAGACTGACAGACTGACAGACTGACAGACTGACAGACTGACAGACTGACAGACTGACAGACTGACAGACTGACAGACTGACAGACTGACAGACTGACAGACTGACAGACTGACAGACTGACAGACTGACAGACTGACAGACTGACAGACTGACAGACTGACAGACTGACAGACTGACAGACTGACAGACTGACAGACTGACAGACTGACAGACTGACAGACTGACAGACTGACAGACTGACAGACTGACAGACTGACAGACTGACAGACTGACAGACTGACAGACTGACAGACTGACAGACTGACAGACTGACAGACTGACAGACTGACAGACTGACAGACTGACAGACTGACAGACTGACAGACTGACAGACTGACAGACTGACAGACTGACAGACTGACAGACTGACAGACTGACAGACTGACAGACTGACAGACTGACAGACTGACAGACTGACAGACTGACAGACTGACAGACTGACAGACTGACAGACTGACAGACTGACAGACTGACAGACTGACAGACTGACAGACTGACAGACTGACAGACTGACAGACTGACAGACTGACAGACTGACAGACTGACAGACTGACAGACTGACAGACTGACAGACTGACAGACTGACAGACTGACAGACTGACAGACTGACAGACTGACAGACTGACAGACTGACAGACTGACAGACTGACAGACTGACAGACTGACAGACTGACAGACTGACAGACTGACAGACTGACAGACTGACAGACTGACAGACTGACAGACTGACAGACTGACAGACTGACAGACTGACAGACTGACAGACTGACAGACTGACAGACTGACAGACTGACAGACTGACAGACTGACAGACTGACAGACTGACAGACTGACAGACTGACAGACTGACAGACTGACAGACTGACAGACTGACAGACTGACAGACTGACAGACTGACAGACTGACAGACTGACAGACTGACAGACTGACAGACTGACAGACTGACAGACTGACAGACTGACAGACTGACAGACTGACAGACTGACAGACTGACAGACTGACAGACTGACAGACTGACAGACTGACAGACTGACAGACTGACAGACTGACAGACTGACAGACTGACAGACTGACAGACTGACAGACTGACAGACTGACAGACTGACAGACTGACAGACTGACAGACTGACAGACTGACAGACTGACAGACTGACAGACTGACAGACTGACAGACTGACAGACTGACAGACTGACAGACTGACAGACTGACAGACTGACAGACTGACAGACTGACAGACTGACAGACTGACAGACTGACAGACTGACAGACTGACAGACTGACAGACTGACAGACTGACAGACTGACAGACTGACAGACTGACAGACTGACAGACTGACAGACTGACAGACTGACAGACTGACAGACTGACAGACTGACAGACTGACAGACTGACAGACTGACAGACTGACAGACTGACAGACTGACAGACTGACAGACTGACAGACTGACAGACTGACAGACTGACAGACTGACAGACTGACAGACTGACAGACTGACAGACTGACAGACTGACAGACTGACAGACTGACAGACTGACAGACTGACAGACTGACAGACTGACAGACTGACAGACTGACAGACTGACAGACTGACAGACTGACAGACTGACAGACTGACAGACTGACAGACTGACAGACTGACAGACTGACAGACTGACAGACTGACAGACTGACAGACTGACAGACTGACAGACTGACAGACTGACAGACTGACAGACTGACAGACTGACAGACTGACAGACTGGCAGACTGGCAGACTGGCAGACTGGCAGACTGGCAGACTGGCAGACTGGCAGACTGGCAGACTGGCAGACTGGCAGACTGGCAGACTGGCAGACTGGCAGACTGGCAGACTGGCAGACTGGCAGACTGGCAGACTGGCAGACTGGCAGACTGACAGACTGGCAGACTGACAGACTGACAGACAGAAAGACATTTTTTTAATATGACTCCAATCGACTCAGGAGTGGTCGGGAAATGTTTTTTAGGCAAAATTAAGAGGTCGAAATTTTTCATGAATACAATACTTTATAATACTCCGTAGAAGAAAGTAAAAAAAATAGAAAACTGGACAAAAAATGGGGCATTAAGATAAACGAAAGGAAATCGGTGCACATTACATTCACACTTAAAACCAATGCCGACCACTGGTACTAAACAACCGCAGACAAAAATCATCCGAGCTATATTAGGGGATGTATCATCGATACATGAAAAATGCAACATGCTGCGCGACGTTGACCTACAAACTGCAGAAAATGAAGCAATCCACTCCAATACAAAATATGTCACTAGATTACAAAATTAGCAAAAAAATTATTAATGGGCAAGAAATACCAACGCATCAAAAGATGAGACGTACTGGAATTGGCCAACATAACAATTCAATAATGAATCCAATAAATAAAACAACTGTTTAATCACAATTCTTGGTCTTACAGATACATTCACTAGGCACTCATCAAAATGGGCAACACCGAAACCAAAAAAGTAGAGAGTTCTGGAGAAGTGGTAAACTCAATCATCCTGAACCCGGTAGACATCAACTCCAAGGATATGGAATGCATCCTCATTATCTTAACATCAATTGTAGGAACATATTCGCTTATCAGCTGTACAAGGATTACAGGCGATTCATCAAAAAGAAGTACACATCAGACAACTACAGCCCCAGAGAACTCTAGGCACTACTGGACCAAAGCTCCACACGACTATCCACACGACTATAAGTGACAGAGCATCAAATTAGTCTTAAGAGTTGAAACATACTTTTATAGTTTCTTTTAATCAAATGGATTAAACATTATAAATTTATTATTGTACAAAAATTTTAGAAGCGCTAGCGCCTGATTCATTTACAATTAACAATAAAAAAAATGTTGTGTTATTTTCGTGGATGTTTTCACATTAAATTCCCGCCATCAGGTCGGGCATGTTTGGCCTGAAACCCCATTAGGAGCCTGTTTCTGGCACGGAAGCTGGCACACAGTCATAGAAGTCTGCTTTACCAGCTTCCACGCAGGCTTACAGAATTTGGTAGAGTAAGACTCGATTTGAGTACTTTTACCCCGATGCCACAGATCTTATACGAATTATAAGGCCAAGGCAAAATAGCTCCATTAAAGCCTGAGCGAATCGACTATTTTGTGTTTAACCATTGAACCATTTCTGATTCATGGTTTTTACGTGACATTCTAGCATTGAATTCTATTGGAATTTCTTTGCTTATAGGTCTGCAAAAAAATAATATAAAAGAGTGAGTGCGGGTATTGTGGACCAGGCGTGTAATGTGGACCACTGCAATATCTCAGAAACTGTATGAGGGAATTCATTCGAGTTCATGTTCAAATATGCACAGGCAACACTTGATCTGTGAAACCAATTGCTTGCGTTGAAAGCTCATTCAGTTTCAGAGGGCCAATTATGGGATCCGCGGCGGATCGCTTTTGGTGGCGGATTGGCATTTTGGTATTATCCAATCCGCCTTCGCTTTAGCAATTTCGCTTTAGGTCTATTATCAAAAGCGCCGGCGGATTTCTTGCGAAGGCGGATCTGTCAAATACGACTGCTATTTAGGTGGCGGATTTGGTTTTAGTTGGGGCGGATTCAATAAGCGGCGAATAAAAATGTAAAAACGCATAATTATAACAATTTTATTGACAAAATACATATGACAACAAGCAAACAATTAAAACACATAATTTTATTTAAACTTTCGTTTAGGAGTAATAAACTAATTTTGGTTGATTTGATGAAATTAAATCCCGGCATTGCAAAAGGAATACTTTGCACCCCGAATATAGATCGAAGACCAAGCATATAAGAAGACACTAATTGAATCCGTTTAATTATAGTACTTTTGGATTTTACGAATCACAAATAAAAGCAAATATCACATCAATTCAGAAATAACCAAATTATTTACCTTTGAATCTGACATTTGTATTGGAAGTAACTTGTCAGTTTCCATGGAAATATTGGAATAAAAATTTCCGCCTTCTTCGCATTTCATAATAGACTAAAGCGAAGCGATCGCTTTTGCAAAGGCGGATTCAATGCGATCCGCCGCGGATCCCATAATTGGCCCTCAGATTTTTTTGGTGGTCATATTGCTAGAAAAATTGTGTTTTCTTAAGTGGCAAAGAAAATTGGTTTGTGTGATCTGAGCACACAACATTGGTCCACAATACCCGCACTTACTCTAAAGCTTGTCCCACAATTGGCGCGGTGCGGCAGCGGCGCGGAGCGGTTAGCTCAGAGCGGCAGGGCGACAGCCGCAGTCATTTTTAAACCGAAATTACGCGGCGTGGTTGCAGCTTAATTTGTGTTCTCATAACCTAAAAATCGCAGAAAATTTGAAGATTATTAATTTTTCCGTTTCATTTTCCGTTTCGAATGCGTTTTCAAAGTTATTTTCCATCTTTTTACTTGATAAAAATATTTGCAACAACACTCAGAAAACATAAACAACTGTCACCGCTTCCAACCGCGTCTGAAAGTAGAAACTAGACCTACTCTTCGCGGTGCTGCGCGGTTGCCGCGCGGCTGCCGCGTTTGGTCACCGCGCAATTATAAACCAACTGATATAAACCTATAGTTTCTACTTTGCGCGTAATTGTGGGAAAAGCTTAAATGTTATATTATTTTTGTGGATTTTTTCACCAGAAACAGGCTTCTAATGGGATTTCAGGGCAAAAAAGCCTGACACGTTGGGGGAAATTGGGTGTGAAAACATCCACAAAAATAATACACTAGAGACTCGGTAATTCGAACGCTTTGTAATTCAAAATTCACGCTTATATTGGGTATCTTGTAATTCGAATTGTGGTCGATATATTGGTCTCTGTACTTCGAGCTTTTCTGGTCGAGCATGGAAATGACTTGAATACAACATGGAAATGGCTTGAATGACATTTACCAGCAAAATTTGCGTGGTGGTATGTACTGTAGGTACTAATTTTGAAGCGAAAATTCAAAGTTTTTTTTTTAAAGAATTGAATGTTGTCACATATATGTACATTTTGAATGCAGGAATATTGTTACATAATTTTAACTTGAAAATTTTTTTTTTGCCACTAAGGCTGTTTTATTAACCCTTTCGAGACGGCTTTCACAATTTTTCATAGTTTGTTGGGACATATGTGTCCCAGCAGCTGCGAAAGGGTTAAACAAAATGTTCACCATAAAAAAGAATCCAGTAATTTGAAAATCTCCGTGGTTCGAATTAGTTCCGGTCTTTATTGATCGCATTACGCAATCTCTACTGTATTAGGGTTATATATTACGCAGGAACGTAGATTTTGTATATGAAACTCGTGTGCTGTTCACATCAGTATTTTTCGCACAAAAAAAAATAAAAATTTTTTTTTTTAAAAAAAGCTTTTATTAAAAAAGAATGCACTAAAAAGAAAAAAATAATTTTCTGGACGCTGTGTATCACAAATATAAAAGCTTTTTAAAAGCAAGATAAATTTTTATTTTATTGTTTTATGCTTTATCTCGCTTTTTAAAAGCTTTTATATTTGTGATACACAGCGTCCAGAAAATTATTTTTTTCTTTTAGTGCATTCTTTTTTAATAAAAGCTTTTTTTTAAAATTTTTTTTTATTTTTTTTTATTTTGTTCTTTTTAGTCTTCGAATATATATCCTTACATTTGAGATGTCCTTACAGGCTTTTTAACTTGAGAATCGTATTCAGCGACCCCAAAAACACCCTTGAGGAAAAGTATAATCCTTTCAGGTCCGTCTCTTATCCTTACAATGACGAAGTTGGGGAAAATGTTAAATACTAAATTTTTCCAAAAAAAAAGTTGTTTTATCTTTTTAAAAATTTTCTATGTAATAATAATTTTTATATAAAAAAAATTTAAAACCTAATTATACAATGACAAAAAGCCGCCTACCGATATTTTGTATTTAGCTTGTATGTATATTTACATTTGTACAGCGCTTGTCGTTGTATCCAATTTTTGGTATTTATAACAAGAGCACTATGGGATTCATATTCAACATTGGGCGAAGTCGTTCAATCCTAAATCCTATATGTTTGGTGGGCGGTAAAATCTCATACGCTCCATTTCAGCTAATGCATCATTGTTGCAAGGCTTAGTTCCGGTTAACTTGGAGGAGTCCAACTCATCAATTTGCACCATTGAGGGATCTAACTCTACTAAGTGCTACATATGCCTGACCATCTGCGAAGAGCTTAGAGCCTAAATATACTACACCGTGGTCTATAGTGCTACCTTGCATTTTATGCACTGTTGAGGCCCAGGACAATATCAGCGGAAGCATTCTTCTTTCTGCAGTACCGTAGCTGTATTTTGCTGGGAATTGTACCGATGTTGGTTGTATTAGGTGGATTCCGTCTCTACCAAAATCTACTCTAACTGAGGGGATGTCTGCATCATACAATTGTGCCCTGCGATAGTACGGCCAGACGATTTCCGTTATATTTCCTATTGCACCGTTGACCAATCCTTTAGCGACATCGATGTTAGATCTCAGCATCACTTTGGCTCCCACAAATATCTCCAACTCCTTTGGCAAGCCTCCAGTTTTGTTAATATCAGCTGATAATACTGTTTAAGTCCACATTTCCGATGTTTCGTGTTGTATCTCCCAGTTTGTCCTGTGCTATAATTTTAAATATTTCGGTATTTTGTTCTCTGTAGTGTTGTAGGACTGCTTTGTTATGGTCATCAAATTGTTGATTTGTTGGGTAGATGCGCAGGGCCTTCTCTAATGAAAATTCGCCAGTTGCTTCATTGTTTACTTTGCCAAGTAACACCGCTAGATGCTCAGAACGAAGTTGTCCAACTCGTAGCGAATTAAGAATATCTGCAAATGTGGTGTCTTTGTGTTGCCTCATATTCTGC
Source organism: Chrysopilus asiliformis (assembly GCA_964034945.1). Classification (NCBI taxonomy): domain Eukaryota; kingdom Metazoa; phylum Arthropoda; class Insecta; order Diptera; family Rhagionidae; genus Chrysopilus; species Chrysopilus asiliformis. The sequence goes on from OZ035962.1 coordinate 56,885,572, forward strand.
TTTAATTCAATCAATGTGAATAGCCTCCACAAGTTCGTTGCGGGAGCTAATCGAGCTGGTTGGTTGAACACTTGATTTCCTCTAACTGGCGGTAATTGCAACAAGTCACCAAAGAGGAGCACGTTGATTCCTCCGAAAAGTTCTTCGCTATTTTTTACTTGTTTCAGACGTGAGTCTATCATGCATAACATCTCGTAGGGGACCATGGAGATCTCATCTATGAAGAGGAACTCAATGTTTTTCCATTGCATGCGCATCGTTCTGAGGAAGTTGCCAGTCAGATGTGGCATGTTGACAAGTCTACCATCTTTCTGAGCTGGCAACTTTAGCAGGCTGTGCAATGTAGTTCCGCCTACTATTCGCGCTGCTACTTCAGTAAGGGCTCCAACTTTGACCGCTTGCTTTCCATAACATCGGTTGACTTGGTTCTTGAGAACATTGAACACGAATGTCTTGCCGGTACCTGCTCCACCTGTGATGAACAGTCTCTGTCGATGGTAACTTCCGTTGATTTGTTTTTGTATGCTGCGAGTTACATTGATAAATATTTCTCGTTGGCCTAGATTCATCGCTTGTTGTGCGGTCTGGAACTGTTCATCACTCATTGCCTGATCCGGAAGTTCTTCTTCTAATTCCTGTTCCATATCAATTGGTAGTACCTGGTCTAGGATCTCGAATGCATGTGCCTGGTTAAATGCATTCTCCAGTTGCCTATCTCGCTCCCTGAATTGCTCCATGAGCTTACTAATTTCTTTCAGGCGTTCCTCACGTGCAAGAAAGGCTTCTCTTGCTGTGCCGAAGTCTATCTTCTAATCGATATAGCATGTATTGTACAAGGAGACTATAGTAGTAGTTCTCAGGATCTGCAGAAGCAACAAAGTGTGGTACTCGTATAACTGCTGGTACATTTCTGATAGTCATTTTTGAATTATCTGTAAGCTGAATTAATTTCCTTCGTTGGTGTTGTTCAGGTTCGGAAGCATCTTCGTCCTCGTTCTCATATTGTTTATTGAAGTATGGTTCGAAGAGCATTGCAAACTCTGACTTTCTGACTTTGACTCTGACTTTGACATGTATTTGGCGATGTAGAATGCTATAGCCTCGTTCGATCCACATGGTTGGATATCCATATTACCTTTCCATAGCTTCAAGAGTTGTGGGTTGTGGTTGTTAACCCATCCAGCTTCCTTTCGACGTTTCAACAGGCATATTCCTCCTCCACTTCTTATGAAGTCTGATGAATGAGCGACGATACGGGTCTCAGAACATTCTTGACGGGGGAAGCTAAATCTGCAGGTTGATGTCCCAGTCTTGTAACATGTATGTGTATGGTGATGAATCTGGCATTTTTTTACAATCTCCCGTAATTGTGTATCTTCTGGTGGCATCTCACACGAACACACTTTGTCAAGTTGTTGGATGCCCTCCACAGTGTCAAAGAATCTGTGATCCTTAATCCATGTTAACATGTGAAGATGTGGACTACCGCGATTTTGAAATTCTATTCTCCACCAGTAATCCTCCACTTGTCCTCCGAACACTTCATGATTGTTGTGGATAAACTTAATAAGGGCGTTGACTCTAATCATAAAATGGCGGCTTACAACGACCGGATATTGCTCAATTAGGGATTGCGTAGCTTGCACATCAAGTTCAGCGGGGTCATCATGAGGTCTTCCATCAGCTATAAGGAGAGCTTTTCTCATATCCAGCCAGTTGAGATCGTTACAGCTGAAGGTGACGAAGTAGGTAGGTGGACCCAGACATCTTATTTGTGCTATTAACTCGTTCAGAGCCGTGCGCCAGTATGCTGATGATCCTCGCAAATTCTTCGTATAGAGGTGGACGTCTTCGATCCTTCCTTCTTGCCCTTCAATCTTCTTACCGCATGCTGCAATTGTGGATTTAGCTCTGTGATATTCAAACATGGATAACGCATAGAATAGATAGTCATTGCGTTCGAATCTTGTATCGCTACCCAATATTCTATATTGGAAGTAGTCAAGCGGTGATATATTTACAGATCTGTTTTCTTTCAAGCCATTTCTACCATAGGGGAAAAGGTAGAACCATGCAAACTCTTCAGCTTTCAATTCGTGTGCCTCATTCACGATATTATCCTTTGTCTTGCGGATGATTTCGTTGACATTCTCCGATACCTCCAACTCGTCATCCACATCTGGCTGGTTACAATCTATGGCAGCCATCACTGATGTTTGTATTGGTATTGACTCCATTTGTTTTTGTACGGGAGCAGTTGATGTTGCCTCTTGTTGTGGTATCGCCTCCCTGTCAAATTCCAAGTGTTGTCCTGTTGTGGTTATGTCAGTCTTCAGTTGCACATCAATGTAATCCAAGGTGTACTGAACATTGCGTGAACGCGTAGCTCGCTTACAAACTCTATGAAGCTCTTCGATGTTGTCGGATTCTATGATACATGCCTTTCCATTTGCTGCACTGGCGCCTTTTGGTCCTCATGAATGTGAATCGGTGAAGTAGTATTTGTTATCGTAATACAGTACCCCAAATGACTTTGATTCTGCTATTAGTATTCCTGCATTATGATTGGCAAATAGGACCCTCAAAGCTTCCAGCAGTGTGGTGCCAATGGTATGATTCTCAGAATCTTGAAGACTTCCATAGAGTGCTGGGTCTTCTTTATAATCCATGGTGAATGTGTTGTGGAACATACTGAAGTCTCTCTTGATGACATCGAAGTTGTCCTTACAGGCTTTTTAACTTGAGAATCGTATTCAGCGACCCCAAAAACACCCTTGAGGAAAAGTATAATCCTTTCAGGTCCGTCTCTTATCCTTACAATGACGAAGTTGGGGTAAATGTTAAATACTAAATTTTTCCAAAAAAAAGTTGTTTTATCTTTTTAAAAATTTTCTATGTAATAAAAATTATACCCGTATGGTGAAAACAAAGGGTATATTAGATTTGCCTTACCGTTTGTAACGCCAAGATCCCGTCATCACACACAAAAATGAATTACACCAGTGTGTTTAGAATGATAAAAAAAATTGAATTTTCCATGTCCGTCCGTCCGTCCGTCCGTCTGTCTGTCTGTCTGTCTGTCTGTCTGTGGCCCGGATTGCGGGCGCATGGGTTGAGCTAGAGACTTGAAATTTTGCGCAGATCCGTTTTTCGTAAAATGCGAGGCTAAGTTCGTTAATGGGCAAAAATGGACCATCAGGGGGGGTACCCCCCATAGGAACGAAAATATTTTTCGCGAATATCTCAAAAACGGTGCATCCTATCAAAAAAGTACAAGAACAAAAGTTATTTAGAATATGATTCTACATAAAACTCCCATACATCAAAATCCGATTGGAACAAGTTTTAAAAAAATCTTATTGGAAAATTTGAATTCAAATGAAATTTTGATACGCCGTTCAATTAAATCACCATACGGGTTTTCAATAATTGCCAGATTGGCAATTATAGCTTTTGTTATGTTTTTTATATAAAAAAAATTTAAAACCTAATTATACAATGACAAAAAGCCGCCTACCGATATTTTGTATTTAGTTTGTATTAATATTTACATTTGTACAGCGCTTGTCGTTGTATCCAATTTTGGGTATTTATAACAAGAGCACTATGGGATTCATATTCAACATTGGGCGAAGTCGTTCAATCCTAAATCCTATATGTTTGGTGGGCGGTAAAATCTCATACGCTCCATTTCAGCCAATGCATCATTGTTGCAAGGCTTAGTTCCGGTTAACTTGGAGCAGTCCAACTCATCAATTTGCACCATTGAGGGATCTAACTCTACTAAGTGCTACATATGCCTGACCATCTACGAAGAGCTTAGAGCCTAAATATACTACACCGTGGTCTATAGTGCTACCTTGCATTTTATGCACTGTTGAGGCCCAGGACAATATCAGCGGAAGCATTCTTCTTTCTGCAGTACCGTAGCTGTATTTTGCTGGGAATTGTACCGATGTTGGTTGTATTAGGTGGATTCCGTCTCTACCAAAATCTACTCTAACTGAGGGGATGTCTGCATCATACAATTGTGCCCTGCGATAGTGCGGCCAGACGATTTCCGTTATATTTCCTATTGCACCGTTGACCAATCCTTTAGCGACATCGATGTTAGATCTCAGCATTACTTTGGCTCCCACAAATATCTCCAACTCCTTTGGCAAGCCTCCAGTTTTGTTAATATCAGCTGATAATAGACTGTTTAAGTCCACATTTCCGATGTTTCGTGTTGTATCTCCCAGTTTGTCCTGTGCTATAATTTTAAATATTTCGGTATTTTGTTCTCTGTAGTGTTGTAGGACTGCTTTGTTATGGTCATCTACTTGTTGATTTGTTGGGTAGATGCGCAGGGCCTTCTCTAATGAAAATTCGCCAGTTGCTTCATTGTTTACTTTGCCAAGTAACACCGCTAGATGCTCAGAATGAAGTTGTCCAACTCGTAGCGAATTAAGAATATCTGCAAATGTGGTGTCTTTGTGTTGCCTCATATTCTGCTTTAATTCAATCAATGTGAATAGCCTCCACAAGTTCGTTGCGGGAGCTAATCGAGCTGGTTGGTTGAACACTTGATTTCCTCTAACTGGCGGTAATTGCAACAAGTCACCAAAGAGGAGCACGTTGATTCCTCCGAAAAGTTCTTCGCTATTTTTGACTTGTTTCAGACGTGAGTCTATCATGCATAACATCTCGTAGGGGACCATGGAGATCTCATCTATGAAGAGGAACTCAATGTTTTTCCATTGCATGCGCATCGTTATGAGGAAGTTACCAGTCAGATGTGGCATGTTGACAAGTCTACCATCTTTCTGAGCTGGCAACTTTAGCAGGCTGTGCAATGTAGTTCCGCCTACTATTCGCGCTGCTACTTCAGTAAGGGCTCCAACTTTGACCGCTTGCTTTCCATAACATCGGTTGACTTGGTTCTTGAGAACGTTGAACACGAATGTCTTGCCGGTACCTGCTCCACCTGTGATGAACAGTCTCTGTCGATGGTAACTTCCGTTGATTTGTTTTTGTATGCTGCGAGTTACATTGATAAATATTTCTCGTTGGCCTAGATTCATCGCTCTTTGTGCGGTCTGGAACTGTTCATCACTCATTGCCTGATCCGAAAGTTCTTCTTCTAATTCCTGTTCCATATCAATTGGTAGTACCTGGTCTAGGATCTCGAATGCATGTGCCTGGTTAAATGCATTCTCCAGTTGCCTATCTCGCTCTCTGAATTGCTCCATGAGCTTACTAATTTCTTTCAGGCGTTCCTCACGTGCAAGAAAGGCTTCTCTTGCTGTGCCGAAGTCTTCTAGGAGCTCATCTTCTAATCGATATAGCATGTATTGGACAAGGAGACTATAGTAGTAGTTCTCAGGATCTGCAGAAGCAACAAAGTGTGGTACTCGTATAACTGCTGGTACATTTCTGATAGTTATTTTTGAATTATCTGTAAGCTGAATTAATTTCCTTCGTTGGTGTTGTTCAGGTTCGGAAGCATCTTCGTCCTCGTTCTCATATTGTTTATTGAAGTATGGTTCGAAGAGCATTCCTTACTCAAAATTGGGACGAAATTTAAATATAAGATTGACAATAAATTTTTGACTGAAATTTACAGTGTTTCTGATCTTGGTGTGATATTCGATACAAAGCTAAAATTTGACCACCATATACAAAATATTACCAATAGAGCACTACGACTTTCTGGTTTTATTGTTCGTTCTTCTGTTTCCTTCAGTAATCCTCGTACTTGTATTACTCTTTTCATAAGTCTTGTTCGTAGTATACTTGAATATTGTTCTGCTGTATGGTCTCCGTCATATATGTGTTACATTAAGCAAATTGAACAAGTGCAAAGAAGGTTCACTAAACAAGTGTGCTTTAAATTCAAAATACAAAATGACAACTACAATGGACGTCTAACACACCTAAGTTTACCTAGTTTAGAAAAGCGCCGAATATTTCTCGATGAGTGCACCCTATTTAAAATTTTTAAAAGCTTTTATTTAGCTTGCCTTCGTGTCTGTTTGTCTGTCTGTCTGTCTGTCAGATCAGATCTTGCAACCCAATTTTGACCCACTTCCACTTGTCCGATTTACTTGAAATTTTGCACACTTATATAAGTCCGATGACAATACAATATTTTCACTACTTCGTCCTTGTAAGGATAACGGAAGGTCCTGTAAGGATAACGTGATTATCCTTTTCTCCAAATTTTCCGGAAAAAAATCTATTCTGGGGGTTTTTGGGGTCGCTGAATCTGAATCTGTCATTAAAAAGTCAGTAAGGATAACGGAAGGTCCTGTAAGGATAACGTGATTATCCTTTTCTCCAAATTTTCCGGAAAAAAATCTATTCTGGGGGTTTTTGGGGTCGCTGAATCCAAATCTGTCATTAAAAAGTCAGTAAGGATAACGGAAGGTCCTGTAAGGATAACGTGATTATCCTTTTCTCCAAATTTTCCGGAAAAAAATCTATTCTGGGGGTTTTTGAGGTCGCTAAATCCGAATCTGCCATTATAAAGTTTGTAAGGATAACGGAAGGTCCTGTTAGGATAACGTGATTATCCCTTTCTCCAAATTTTCTGGAAAAAAATCTATTCTGGGGGTTTTTGGGGTCGCTGAATCCGAATCTGTCATTAAAAAGTCTGTAAGGATAACGGAAGGTCCTGTAAGGATAACGTGATTATCCTTTAAATTTTCCGGAAAAAAATCTATTCTGGGGTTTTTGGGGTCGCTGAATCCGAATCTGTCATTGAAATTTTTTTATACCCTGTATCCTAAAACCAAAAGAATATTGTGACTTTGCTTTATCACACACAGTCACACATTCATTAACAGTCATTAACGCACAGTCATTAACAAACTGTCATTAACACACACAGTCATTAACAGACACAGTCATTATGACTAACACAAAAGTTCTGCCATCTGAGTGCGTTTGTAATCCCATTAAAACATCATTAGGTTTTCTCTTCGTGGCTCTCACTAAACACAACTAATTGTTCTTTTCCCCTCAATTGAGTGAGAAAGTTATTTAGTAATTTAGTAATAAATTTAAATAATGCAAAGTTCAAAGGGAGAAACTGTAACGCAAAGAAAACGACGGTTGGAGAAGGCTCGTCGTAAATTTCAGGAAAAGCGGGCAGCCGAAGATGAAGATGCTAAGCGTTCACGCCAAGACAAACAGCTGCAAGAATCAAGGCAACACCGACAAACTCGCGTTGAACAAAACAGGAAACATAAATTTGATGTTAGAGCCTCAGAAACACCAGAGCAACATGCAGCACGTCTACAAGCCGACAGACAGCATACATCACAAGCTAGAGCCAAAGAAACACCAGAGCAAAATGTAGCACGACTACAAGCCGTCAGACACCACACATCACAAGCTAGAGTGTCACTGCCATGATATACTTGCCACCTGAGTTGTCACTCAAACAAAGTTTGCTCGTGTGCCACCGCTGCAAGACTCACCTAACCAGCAAGAAAACTACACATCCGTCAAAAGCATATTGGAACAACATGCAACCAGGAGATACACCTGAAGTAATTCAAGTATTATCACAAGCCGAACAGCGATTATTGGCAAGAATAACACCATTTGTCAAAGTAGTGAAGTATCACGGACGATTTGGACAATATGGTTTCCGTGGACAAGCAGTACTATTTGCCCAGGACATCTTCGAAGTTAGTGAGAAGCTACCAAATATGTTACCAAGATCGACCCAGAATTCAGGAATTGTCGTTGTAACCGAACATCTTGAGAACCTAAGCATCACAAGAGAGTTCTCAATATGCAGGCCAAGACTGCTGGCTGCGCTACGGTGGCTAATCGCTAACAACCCATTATACCGAGATGTCATTGTCGACCAAGACGTACAAATTAATGAGCAAGATTTGATACGAGTTGTTGATACACCACCAGAAGATGAAGCAATCAATACGCTACAGCAAGAAAGCGCATACAAGTCAATTGGAGATATATCCAGAATTATACGCGCTTCATGGCACCAAGCACAACACAGTTTCTTCACATCGGGATGGGCTGGAGCGCAGTGCTGTGTAATTGCATTATCGAACATCGTACGAGCAATCATACTTCCGCCACGATTATGGAACCGGGATATCTTGGATAGGAACATGATCCAGGGTGATGAAATGTACGCTGCCATACAATCAGCCTCAAACAACAATCCTAATGCCTATCCTATTCCTCATAGTGGATACTTTGCCGTACGTAACTTCGATGTCATCAAGAGAGACTTCAATATGTTCCACAACACATTCACCATGGATTATAATGAAGACCCAGCACTCTATGGAAGTCTTCAAGATTCTGAGAATCATACCATTGGCACCACACTACGAGAAGCTTTGCGGGTCCTATTTGCCAATCATAATGCAGGAATACTAATAGCAGAATCAAAGTCAACCCACAACTCTTGAAGCTATGGAAAGGTAATATGGATATCCAACCATGTGGATCGAACGAGGCTATAGAATTCTACATCGCCAAATACATGTCAAAGTCAGAGCCAACTGAACTTAACGCCAGCATAGCACAAACGATTCGTCTCATACAGCGGGAAGAGTCAGACCTTTCAAGAAAACTTTTCAAAATCTGTATGCGAATACTAAAGGAACGAGAAGTCTCAGCTTGTGAATGCGCCTATAGACTCAGCCACATCAATATGCGTAATAGCTCAAGGAAAACTGTATTTCTCAATACTCGCAAGCCAGATCAACGTTACAGAGTACTGAGATTTGATGAGTTAAATAGAGCTACTGGATACTGTAGCAACATCTTCGAGAGATATGAGAAACGTCCACTGGAACATGAAGATTATGATTTCCATAACATGAGCTTGACTGAGTTTGCAATGATTATTTATTTATTTATTTATTTATTTATTTATTTACAATATCGCAACGGAACAGATATGACTCCAATAACTCAATAGCGTACAAAATTAAAATAGAAAAATTGAAAATTTAGATAAAAACATAACAAAAGCTATAATTGCCAATCTGGCAATTATTGAAAACCCGTATGGTGATTTGATTGAACGGCGTATCAAAATTTCATTTGAATTCAAATTTTCCAATAAGATTTTTTTAAAACTTGTTCCAATCGGATTTTGATGTATGGGAGTTTTATGTAGAATCATATTCTAAATAACTTTTGTTCTTAGACTTTTTTGATAGGATGTACCGTTTTTTAGATATTCGCAAAAAACGTTTTCGTTCGTATGGGGGGTACCCCCCCTAATGGTCCATTTTTGCCCATTAACGAACTTAGCCTCACATTTTACGAAAAACGAATCTGTGCAAACTTTCAAGTCTCTAGCTCAATCCGTGCGCCCGCAATCCGCGCCACAGACAGACGGACAGACGGACAGACAGACAGACAGACGGACGGACGGACATGCAAAATTCAATTTTTTTTATCATTTTAAACACACTGGTGTAATTCATTTTTGTGTGTGATGACGGGATCTTGGCGTTACAAACGGTAAGGCAAAGTTAATATACCCTTTGGTTTCACCATACGGGTATAATGAAGCTTTATATAAATAAAATAGATTAAAAAATTTCTGCATTTAGCCAAATAAATAGTTTACGGCGAAAAGTTAAGTATGGTATGTCCAAAGAACCAAATTGAAAGTTATCATGATTTCTTGGTAGCCGTACTAGTGGGGAATGAAAATATGGATTTATCGTAGCTCGAGGCTGTGTAAAAATTAGATTAAGCCTGTTGGGAAAATTTGAGTATCTAAGATAAAGGCGATTGCTTAGAGTGCTATTGAAACAACCGTTAAAAATTTTAAATAGGGTGCACTCATCGAGAAATATTCGGCGCTTTTCTAAACTAGGTAAACTTAGGTGTGTTAGACGTCCATTGTAGTTGTCATTTTGTATTTTGAATTTAAAGCACACTTGTTTAGTGAACCTTCTTTGCACTTGTTCAATTTGCTTAATGTAACACATATATGACGGAGACCATACAGCAGAACAATATTCAAGTATACTACGAACAAGACTTATGAAAAGAGTAATACAAGTACGAGGATTACTGAAGGAAACAGAAGAACGAACAATAAAACCAGAAAGTCGTAGTGCTCTATTGGTAATATTTTGTATATGGTGGTCAAATTTTAGCTTTGTATCGAATATCACACCAAGATCAGAAACACTGTAAATTTCAGTCAAAAATTTATTGTCAATCTTATATTTAAATTTCGTCCCAATTTTGAGTAAGGAATGCTCTTCGAACCATACTTCAATAAACAATATGAGAACGAGGACGAAGATGCTTCCGAACCTGAACAACACCAACGAAGGAAATTAATTCAGCTTACAGATAATTCAAAAATGACTATCAGAAATGTACCAGCAGTTATACGAGTACCACACTTTGTTGCTTCTGCAGATCCTGAGAACTACTACTATAGTCTCCTTGTACAATACATGCTATATCGATTAGAAGATGAGGTCCTAGAAGACTTCGGCACAGCAAGAGAAGCCTTTCTTGCACGTGAGGAACGCCTGAAAGAAATTAGTAAGCTAATGGAGCAATTCAGAGAGCGAGATAGGCAACTGGAGAATGCATTTAACCAGGCACATGCATTCGAGATCCTAGACCAGGTACTACCAATTGATATGGAACAGGAATTAGAAGAAGAACTTCTGGATCAGGCAATGAGTGATGAACAGTTCCAGACCGCACAACAAGCGATGAATCTAGGCCAACGAGAAATATTTATCAATGTAACTCGCAGCATACAAGAACAAATCAATGGAAGTTACCATCGACAGAGACTGTTCATCACAGGTGAAGCAGGTACCGGCAAGACATTCGTGTTCAACGTTCTCAAGAACCAAGTCAACCGATGTTATGTAAAGCAAGCGGTCAAAGTTGGAGCCCTTACTGAAGTAGCAGCGCGAATAGTAGGCGGAACTACATTGCACAGCCTGCTAAAGTTGCCAGCTCAGAAAGATGGTAGACTTGTCAACATGCCACATCTGACTGGTAACTTCCTCAGAACGATGCGCATGCAATGGAAAAACATTGAGTTCCTCTTCATAGATGAGATCTCCATGGTCCCCTACGAGATGTTATGCATGATAGACTCACGTCTGAAACAAGTAAAAAATAGCGAAGAACTTTTCGGAGGAATCAACGTGCTCCTCTTTGGTGACTTGTTGCAATTACCGCCAGTTAGAGGAAATCATGTGTTCAACCAACCAGCTCGATTAGCTCCCGCAACGAACTTGTGGAGGCTATTCACATTGATTGAATTAAAGCAGAATATGAGGCAACACAAAGACACCACATTTGCAGATATTCTTAATTCGCTACGAGTTGGACAACTTCGTTCTGAGCATCTAGCGGTGTTACTTGGCAAAGTAAACAATGAAGCAACTGGCGAATTTTCATTAGAGAAGGCCCTGCGCATCTACCCAACAAATCAACAATTTGATGACCATAACAAAGCAGTCCTACAACACTACAGAGAACAAAATACCGAAATATTTAAAATTATAGCACAGGACAAACTGGGAGATACAACACGAAACATCGGAAATGTGGACTTAAACAGTATTATCAGCTGGTATTAACAAAACTGGAGGCTTGCCAAAGGAGTTGGAGATATTTGTGGGAGCCAAAGTGATGCTGAGATCTAACATCGATGTCGCTAAAGGATTGGTCAACGGTGCAATAGGAAATATAACGGAAATCGTCTGGCCGTACTATCGCAGGGCACAATTGTATGATGCAGACATCCCCTCAGTTAGAGTAGATTTTGGTAGAGACGGAATCCACCTAATACAACCAACATCGGTACAATTCCCAGCAAAATACAGCTACGGTACTGCAGAAAGAAGAATGCTTCCGCTGATATTGTCCTGGGCCTCAACAGTGCATAAAATGCAAGGTAGCACTATAGACCACGGTGTAGTATATTTAGGCTCTAAGCTCTTCGCAGATGGTCAGGCATATGTAGCACTTAGTAGAGTTAGATCCCTCAATGGTCTGCAAATTGATGAGTTGGACTCCTCCAAGTTAACCGGAACTAAGCCTTGCAACAATGATGCATTAGCTGAAATGGAGCGTATGAGATTTTACCGCCCACCAAACATATAGGATTTAGGATTGAACGACTTCGCCCAATGTTGAATATGAATCCCATAGTGCTCTTGTTATAAATACCAAAAATTGGATACAACGACAAGCGCTGTACAAATGTAAATATACATACAAGCTAAATACAAAATATCGGTAGGTGGCTTTTTGTCATTGTATAATTAGGTTTTAAATTTTTTTTATATAAAAATTATTATTACATAGAAAATTTTTAAAAAGATAAAACAACTTTTTTTTTGGAAAAATTTAGTATTTAACATTTTCCCCAACTTCGTCATTGTAAGGATAAGAGACGGACCTGAAAGGATTATACTTTTCCTCAAGGGTGTTTTTGGGGTCGCTGAATACGATTCTCAAGTTAAAAAGCCTGTAAGGACATCTCAAATGTAAGGATATATATTCGAAGACTAAAAAGAACAAAATAAAAAAAATAAAAAAAATTTTTTTAAAAAAAAGCTTTTATTAAAAAAGAATGCACTAAAAAGAAAAAAATAATTTTCTGGACGCTGTGTATCACAAATATAAAAGCTTTTAAAAAGCGAGATAAAGCATAAAACTGTTGTGATCTGTTGAATGGGCGTATCGGGGATATAAATAATACACAGATCACTACTATAATTAACATTTAATGCGGAGCGATATGTACAGAGTTTTACTCCCAGTCTTGAATTGCCCATAGGCGGCGCTAGGGGTTTGACATTTACAGCCGTCTCTACTCTCCGCCAGGCGGCGCTGGCTACATGAAAGAGACATGACACAACATCTCTCCCCATTTAAGATGAAAACATTGCAAACAAAAACAAAAAAATATGAATTTTGACAATAACTAAAAAAAAATTCAACTCTCCGATGTCCTCACAGCTCGCACGTAGTCTCGAAAATGCGGTGGGGGAACTCCAGCTGTTGCTCGCTGCGATCCTCGCAATGGTGCTGCCTCTGGAACCTGCTCCGCTGCTGGAACATCAACTTCTTGCTCGTGCACAATCTCCGGCTCAACAGCTACATGGGGCAGTGGATCCATGTCGAATGCGTCCAAAAGCGGGTTTCTTTCCGCAAGGAAGGTAAAACGTCTCTTAAGCTGATTTGCGTGTGCCTGAATTTTTCGTTCTCTCGTTTTGATTTCGTAGTTGACACTGCCGACCTTTCGCAAAACTTCTCCTGCCACCCATCTCCATTTCGTGTTGCTTGAATAACGCTTGACGAAAACCTTGTCGCCGATCTCAAAATCCCGCTGTCTAGCTCCGTGGTGCGAGTTGAACTGCTGTTCCATGCTTGCGTTTCGATTCGTCGGTAATCTTGTCGGTGGTTTGAACAGGTCGAGAACCGTCTTCATTTTATGACCAGCCATCAGCTCGTGCGGGGATTTCATGCCGAGGTTGTGTGATGGTGTAGAACGATAGCTTGATAGGAACTTGCGCAAAATGTCATTTGCATTCCCCTCGCCTGCCATCTTTTTCATTCCCTGTTTGAGCGTTTGCACGAAGCGTTCCGCTTGGCCGTTCGATTGCGGGTGATAAGGTGACGATGTGATGTGCTCGATGCCATTGCTGCTGCAGAACTTCTGAAAGAGTTCGGACGTGAACTGCGGTCCGTTGTCTGAAACAATCGTGTCGCACAAGCCGTGACGTGCAAATGTTTCTTCTAGGCGCTCGATTGTCTGTTGGGACGTCGTTGAAACCATCTTGAAAACCTCTGGCCATTTTGAGAATGCTTCAATGATCACGAGATACCAGAACCCGTCGACCGGGCCCGCAAAGTCAATGTGCAGGCGTGACCATGGAGCTGTTGGGACGAGCCATGACTGAAGCGGCGCTTTGATGGGCGAAAAACTGTTTGTTGCGCAAGCGTTGCAACAGCGAACGCAGTTCTCGATATCGCCGTCGATGGATGGCCAGAAAACTGTTTGTCGCGCCAACAGCTTCATCCTCTCCATACCCGGATGACCTTTGTGCAGTTCCTTGAGGACATCAGTCCGATAACGCTTGGGGATGATGATTCGGTCGCCAAAGAAAATGCAGCCCTCGATGACTATAAGCGGCGCCCGTCGCTGGAACAACTCTGACACTTCCTGACTGGTGATTCGGTCCCTTTCCTCAGGCCAGCCGTTCTCGATGTACGCCACCACTTGCTTGAGTGCTTCGTTTCGTCTCGTTTCATCCAGAATCGCCTCGAATGTGACTGGCAGCATCTTCGCGGTGTCGATAGCAAAACATGTATTGGGTGTCTCAGCGATGACTTTCGCAATGAAACCCTCCTTTACGGTTTCGATTTCAGGGAAAGACGATGGAGTGCCATGATGATCTTTTCTTCTTTCCATGCTTCCAATAACGACGTCCTCGTCAGGTCGCTCATGTGTGCTGATGAGTCGAGAGATGAAGTCGGCATAAGCAAAACTGTTCGTGTCAATGTAGCGGATGTCGAAGTCGTATGCCAACAAAATCAAGGCATAGCGCTGAAGCCGGGTTGCTGTATGAACCGGAATGCCCTTTTTGCTTCCGAAAATTGCGAGGAGCGGCTGATGATCAGTCTGGAGTTCGAAATGTCGGCCATACACATAGCGATGGAACTTCTTGAGCGCAAAGATGAGTGCGAGGGCCTCTCGCTGAATCTGCGGGTAATTTTTCTCCGTGGCTGAAAACGCACGAGCTGCGTGCATCACAGGTCGTTTCGATCCATCGTTCAACTCGTGAAGAAGCACAGCCCCCATGCCATAGCTCGAGGCATCAGTTGCAACGATCAGCCTCTTCCTTGGGTCGTAATGCACAAGCGCCAAGTCCGAAGCCAAAACCTTCTTGAGCCGCTCGAAAGCTTCTTGGTGCCTCTGCTGCCACACGAATTCGACATCTTTACCAAGCAGTTCATCCAGGGGACCCCGAAATTCTTTAATGTTCGGAATAAACTTCGAGTACCAAGTAACGGCACCGAGAAATGCTTGAAGTTGCGGAACATCCACTGGTGCTGGAATGCCTTGGAGAGTGGCAAGCTTCTCGGGACTTGGTTTGATGCCGTTGGCGTTGATGATATGGCCCAGGAACTCAATCTGTTTCTGTGCGAATGAGCATTTCTCGAGCTTGAGATGGAAACCAAAGTCCCGAATGCGCGACAATGCTTCCAACAGGTTCTTGCGATGATCCTGTTCGTCAGTGCCGCCCACGATGAAGTCGTCGATGAAGGGAAAAACGCCTTTTGCACCCGACATCATTTCGCAGACCAACTTCTGAAAGATTCCCGGTGCAGGCTTGACACCAGGTTGCAGACGATTCACCCGGAAAATACCACAGTGGGTATTTATTGTCATCAGATCTTTTGAACTCTCGTCGAGCTCAATTTGCAGGAAGGCATCTGACAGGTCGATTCTGCTGAATATCTTGAACGATGAGATTTGTGCGAAGATTTCATCCGGCGTTGGCAACGGAAAACCCGCTGGTTGTAGTGAATTATTCAGGCCGGTGGAATAATCTGCACAGACACGAACACGTCCATCCTTTTTCTTCACGGCCACTATTGGAGCTGCGTACATTGCATGTCTGACTGGCGAAATGACGCCAAGAAGCTGAAGACGCTTAAGCTCGTCCTCAATTTTCTTTGCTGCAGCGAATGGGACGGGTCGGCTCTTTCGGAAAATCGGCTTTGCGTCGGGCACAAGCGAAAGAGACGCCTTCTTTACACAGAGACCCAGCGAGTCGGAAAAAAGACTTGGAAAGGTTTGTTTCAACTCACCCTCCAGCTGCGGTGCTGCTGCTGCAATGTTGTTGCAAATTCCGGTGATGGGAACGCTCCAGAGGTTAAGAGCTTCCATCCAGTCGTTCCCGAGGACATTTAGGTGATTTGACTTGGCAACGTAGCACGGGCCAACATCTTCTCGTCCGTGAAGTTTCAATCGTGCATTGAATTTTCCGAGCATGGAAACCTGATCACCTGATGCGCTGATAGCTTGTTCTTCGCATGCTGTGAGTTTTGGTGAGCCCAACTTCCTCCAGTTCTTCTCGCCGATGATCGTCCAATCGGAACCGGAATCCAGCTGAAGGCGAAACTTCGTATTGTCAATTGCTGGCTCGACAAATTTGCGCGTCGAGATCGATGATGAGTGAACGGCGTTGCTGCGACGACGCCCTGAATTCCGGTTGGATCGGTTTCTCTCTTTGCGTGCCTTCTCCCATGCCAGGTACTTTGCCGCTGCCTCGCAGTGACTAGCTTTGTGACCCTTCTGTTGGCAGTTGAAGCATTGCTTCTCTAAAAAGGGGCAGTCACGATGCCAGTGAAGCTCACCACAGAAATGGCAATTGTTAATGGGAACCGCCAAGGGATCATCCTGTCTGGGCTGCTGACCTCTTAATGTTCGCTGATTTCTCCTTTGCCCGCCCTTGGGGTTGTTACTTTGCTGCTGTGCAACAAGAGCATCGCTGCTGGACGCAGCTGGTTTGATCTTTAAGCATTGCTGATCAGTCAAAGCTGAGTCGGTTCTCAGCTTCTCTAACGCGACTGCCATCTCGCAGATTTCATCAAGCGTGAGCTTGGGAATGGCGCTGCCTGGAGCTGCTGCGGCTGCTCGCACCTTCTCGTTCTCCTCGATCCTGATCTTCAGCTTCTGTTGAATGTGATGGTCGTTCAGGCCTTTGACGAAAATGAGCACCTTTAGATCGCTGACCTCACACAATGCCAAATTGAATTTCTCACAGCGCATGTTGACTCTGCTCGCAAACTCTTTCATCTTCTGATCTGATTCACGCTCGACTTCGAAAACCCTCAAACGCCGCACGAAAATTGACTTTGTGCGCGCAAACAACGATTTTAATTTTTCCACTGCGACGTCAAACGCTACGTCGGCTTTCGATGCTGGCAAAATTGCGTCGGCGAACTTCTGGTAGTCGATGTCACTAAGCTTTTCAGTCAGCAGGCTGACTTTCTGCGTGTTGGTGAGAGCTGCGGCGTCCTCATCGAAAATTGTCTGATAACGATCGTACCAGCGGTCGAAGGTCAGGTTCTCCTCTGGACAGAACGTGAATTGATTCATGCGCAACGACAGGTCCTTAAAAATTGTTGACGTTGGAATTGCAGCCGGCAGAGAATTTCCAGAACTTGCGCTTCCCACAAGATGTGCCATCAGAGCTGCAATGCGTTCGTCCGTTTGTTGTTGGCCCTCCGCCAACATTTTGAGAACAGCTGCTAATTCCGCCATTTTATATAAATTTCCACTCGCGAAGGAAAAAAAAGGGAATTAAAAAAATGAACTTTAATTGTCTTAAAACAACTTAATTGCGCGAACTCGAATCAGTCGTCGTCGCCACTGTTGTGATCTGTTGAATGGGCGTATCGGGGATATAAATAATACACAGATCACTACTATAATTAACATTTAATGCGGAGCGATATGTACAGAGTTTTACTCCCAGTCTTGAACTGCCCATAGGCGGCGCTAGGGGTTTGACATTTACAACCGTCTCTACCCTCCGCCAGGCGGTGCTGGCTACATGAAAGAGACATGACACAACAAAAACAATAAAATAAAAATTTATCTCGCTTTTAAAAAGCTTTTATATTTGTGATACACAGCGTCCAGAAAATTATTTTTTTCTTTTTAGTGCAATCTTTTTTAATAAAAGGTTTTTTTTTTTTAAATTCTTCGGTTGATATTGTGGTCTTGAATACAGAATAGAGATTGTTCATAACATATAATCACAGAAAAAAATTTTCCGCAGATTCAGAAAAAAATTTTCTAAATGAAGAAATGTTTGCAAACTTGTCAAACTATATTATCAATTTATTGTCATTACCTCATAGCAGCGCTGCCGCAGAAAGAACTTTTTCTGAATTCAATAATATAAAAAACAAAAATAGAAATCGTTTGGCAATTAACACTACTTCGGCAATTTTGCTTTTTAAAGATATAAATAAAAATGTTAATTATTAAATCCTATGAGCCGTCCGAAAAACTAATAAAATACTTCTCGAAATTTAAGTTTTTAGATGGAGCTTATACAAAAATTTGAAATAAAAGCGAAAATTTAAAACAAATACATCTAGACAATTTTTATTCGTTTTTTCGAGTTTTTCTAGAGTATTTTTTGACCGAAACGGTTATATTTACAACGTAAAAGTCCATCCATATGGGTTAAGGATATTTTTTTTTCTAACATTACGAGATTTAGATTTTTATTGACTCCTATGTAATTCTTTTATTTATATAAAGTATTTGCTCTTTGTAATCTAATATTGTAGTAGTCAGTCAGTCTTGACGAATAAATAAATAAATAAAAAAAAAAAAAAAAAATTAAAAAACAATTTTGGTTGCACGATAGTTAAAAAAAATCTAGTACCACATTATCTCAATCTAGTACCCTTTTTCGGCAAAAATAGTACCTTTTACACATCCTCAAGTCCCAACCCTGGCTGATATCTCTTGTTCGTCGGTTACGTCCGAATCAGTTTCAAAATTATCGTCCTCATTATCAGATAAATCACTTTGATTATCTTCCAAAACGTAAACCCTGATGGAGTGTTTTTAACGCACTAAAAGCACTGAACGAGTGAATTTTTGTAAATGTGTATGATTTGCACGGAAAATTTCATACTGAGTCTTTGGGACTCATCAGAGGAGGTTAAGTTCGTTTTTTGTAAATGATCCTGTGAAAGCTATGGTTGTTGAGTAAAAAAATATTTTTTTTTTTTTTGGAAAACAAATATATTATATTAGAATACATATAGCTCTGCGTATTTAAAAAAAAATTTTTTGCCATTTATAACAAAGCAAAGTTGAAATGTGTCCCAAAGACTCATCCTAGGAGGATTAGGGTTAACTATATTATTTTTGTAATATTATCAACTGATTCGAACGCGATTATCATATGAACTTTATCAGTTGTAAACTAATAATTCTGTATAGCCGTCGTCTCAGTATCGCGTCAGCTTCAATGATTCATCTACCATAAACTTATACACAGCGGGCCTTACCAATGACCCGTGACTAACTTAGTAACAGCTTTTGGTGTGTGCGAAACGGGCCATTTGCTTGCTAATTTTGGTTCAAATCCTAGTTTTTATTGAAAAGTTTTAAATTCGCTATGATAATTGTGTGAAAACTTGCTAGAATTAGCAAGCAAATAGCCCGTTTCGCACACACCAAAAGCTGTTACTAAGTTAGTCACGGGTCATTGGTAAGGCCCAGCAGCAATATCTAAATCAGACCATTATTACTAACTGATCCCAGTGGGGCATCAGCTTAACCCTTTCGAGTCGGTTTTCAGGGTTATTTTTTAAATGATTTTGTTCATATACAGGTTGTTAGTTGCATCCTTTAGATTATTAATTCACTTTGTTTGGATCAAAAATATTGAAGGCGGGGGCTGCAGGAACTGAGACATGTGTCCCATTAATCTTTCAAGGCGTACAGATCGCTATCCCGGAGAAAAAAAAATTTAAAAAAGGGAAAAATAAAACTTACCTTATTCCAAATAACTAAAAAACATTTTAGTTGCCTAAATAAAACTTTATTTCGTTGTTTGGAATCAAAATATTTTACTTCTGGGCAAAATAGCAAAGTTTCACTAAAATTTGATGCGAACGCCAAAAGTTTCAGTGTACAAGTGAAAATGAATCGTTTTGTCGACATGCTCGAAACGATATATTTCGTTGGTTCAGCTTCGTATTGACGATCCGAGACTTTAGTTTTCCATATAACACTTCAACTTTTCACTGCAGAATTTTTCAAATTTTGCAGTCTCAAAAGAGTTAAGAACCGCTATTTTTTTTTTGATAACTATGTTTTAGATATTTATAGGTTTTTTTCCCGAGTTCTTTCATTCGATACCCTACTTGATCGGCCTTTATGGGGATGATTTGGATAAAATGGCGTCCAACATTTTAGTTTTTGATAACTATGTTATAGATATTTATAAGTTTCTTCCTGAGCTCTTTCATTTGAATACCTCATAGAATTGGTTCTGTCAATTTGAGGCAAATTAACTTTTTCCTCGTTTTGATCGATTTAGGTCATTTTTTCATATAAAAAAATTAGTGGACTAAATTGAATACCATTCTCTTGATGTCATAAAATCTCACCTCAAACTGAAAGGGGCTTGGAAATCGATTTACATTCCCATTGAGTGAATGGGGAATAGAATATTTTGGCCATTACCATTCACTACTGAATACTGATCAGAAATCAAAGCGTGATAAAAACATAAAAAATAAAGTGAAATTAATATTTATTTTGCTTTTATTTCTGATACACAGTGCCCAAAAATTTTTTTTTATTTCAC
Organism: Chrysopilus asiliformis; assembly: GCA_964034945.1. Taxonomy (NCBI): domain Eukaryota; kingdom Metazoa; phylum Arthropoda; class Insecta; order Diptera; family Rhagionidae; genus Chrysopilus; species Chrysopilus asiliformis. Next base: position 56,905,965 of record OZ035962.1, read on the forward strand.
ACTTTTCGACTAATTTCGACGCATTGAAAATTTCCCTTTCCTCACCCGTCATCTATCCTGGATTCAAACTAAAAAAAACTATTGTCACCCTATCTTTACAGACCCTAAGGGAATTTTCCGAAAACTATAAATACCAAAATTTCATCAAAATCCATAGAGCCGATACCAGGTGAGGGATATCGAGGGGAAATTTCTCAGAGGTGAAACCTATCTAGATCGATTCCTTGCCCCCGAAAATCCCTAACCCCCAAGTTTCGTGAAAATCGTTAAGGGGATTTTCATCGTTGTAAATATTATATTATAGGGTATCTTTGAATGAGGGTATCAAGTAATTTTCATCTTTGATGATCATCTTTGATCAAGACAAATTCTAATAGATTTTTAAGGTTTTCAAACCAATACCATATTTGATATGCATTCAACAGGTTCATTAATGTTACTCATTAGCTGATCAAAGTTCAAAAGAAACAGGCCAGTGCTTTGAGAAGTATGTTACGACAAAAGTGAACACGTTCCTTTTTAGTAGATTAAAAAGGTATCAGAGGAGTACTCATGGTTGGCTAAAAAATGCGATGCAAATTTATTTGCTGTTTGATACAGCAATTTATAAAGTGCTTTGCGGCAATACTGGTGAATATTACTTAAGATATTTTCAAGAATAATCGATGAGTGAATAAATAGAAAACGTTTTTTAAAGACAAAATAAAGAAATAAAACTCGGCGGTAGTAGAGGCGAAAGAAATATTGCGCAAACAGCGCTCATTTTCAACTGATCGATAAGAATTTTATAACAGAGTGTTTTATTTCGACTCGGATTGAATTATGTCTTTCGCGAGCTATCTTATTAGATTGTGGCGTTATACGTTGCCGCTTGTCTAATCTTGATAGACACCAAATAAGGAATTTTTTTCTGCAAGAAACACGTCTTACAAGAAGAAAGGCGAAACTTTTTAGATACTTGTAGTTATTTTTTTTTTTTTTGCAAAACCCGATAACTGAGTCAAACTTTTCAAAAAGATTTTTTTAAATTTATTCCAATCGGATTTTGATGTATGGGAGTTTTATGTAGAATCATATCCTAAATAACTTTTGTGCTTGTACTTTTTTAAAAAGATGCACCGTTTTTAAGATATTCGCAAAAAACGTTTTCGTTCTGGGGCAACTCTAGTTTGCTAGATTTTTCTCTTAGACCTTCATCTTTTACTGTATTATCATACTTTTCAGAACCGAGTTAAGATAATTAACCAAGGGATAAAGATGTCCAAAGCTACATAAAAAAGTAGTAACAGCAGTTGTGGGTGCTTCACATGCTTCAAATTTGATAGAAGCTACAACCAGCATGGAAAAATGGTACGTTGACTTCTCGTTAACTTCTGGTGAAAGAAGTTAACGAGATCATCGAGACGAAAAAGCCCGAGTCAGAAGTCATTGTAGTGTCTTTACTTTGGATATGCTGAATGCAGCAGACCCGGTGGCAGGAATAAGTGAATTTTGGTACAACTGTTCGAATTTTGCCAGATTGGCAATTATAGCTTTTGTTATGTTTTTATTTTAGCTTTGCCTTACTTAATCAATCGTGAAGTTTTTTCTGTTAACCTGCAGAGTAGGTTCAGTACAACTGTGATACTGAGTTTTATTACCTTCATATTAACAGTAACAGTTAACTTCTCACAATCTTAAACCTTTTGCTTAAAACCTTATACATGGCAACACACCTCCTTTGAAAAAAGTATATGGCATCGTAGACACCTTTTTAAGGAAATTTGCAAAGAATTTCCCGCTTGTTTGTTCATTAACATTGCATTTCACACAAGATTGAACCAAATTGCTTTTAAATTACAGAGCTAGTGAAACACTTCGAGATTTGAGTCCAACCCAGAGGAAATGTGTATTTGCAGACGAAAACACTTCGGGATTACCAGTAAATTAGAAATAGAATTCTAATTTTGTAACTGCATCTAATTTTGTATACATAGATTTACAGTAAAACTCTTTGTTTAATGAAATGCCGAGCGATAATGGCCTTGGAAATGTGTAATTGTGTACCATACTTCTATCCATTTGTTGGTAAATAAAATTTTAAAACTCTTTTTTAAACATATTTTAAAAACACACAAAATTTCTAGATGGACCTAGCTGCTCACCTGCAGGATTTGAGTGTTTGCAAGACTTTAAATGGCCGATCTGGGCCCTGCACATCTGTAAATGTCCTAGTACCTGTACGGAACACAAATACTCTGTTCATTCTATAAAAAAGCGGACTTGGTAATTTGTTTTAATTTTGATAATATAGTGTAACCTCTGTAGTATATAGGTTATAGCTTTAGTACTGGTGGTGGTATTAGAATAGAATGGATATTTGTGAAGTAAATAACGGAATATATCTAGTAATGATTATTATTCCAAATTTTTGGATATAATAAAAATAACGACTAAAACTGCTCACAGCATAATATCTGCAGTGGGTTATCCATTTGCGACTCACGGTATTCCAAAAGAGATTGTGGCGGATAACAATCCTTCTGGATCCTTCGAATTTAGAAATTTTTGCAAAAAATACGATATTACATTAACTACAACAAGTCCGAGGTATCCTCAAGCCAAGGGTTTAGCAGAAAAAGCAGTGCAAATATCAAAAAATTTAATCATGAAAAGTAGAGAGCCTAATACAGACTTATGGTATAGGCTTCTGGATTATAGGAACACGCCAACAAAAAAACTTGGATATTTCCCCCACCGAGCTACTCATGAATAGAAAAACTAGGACATTATTGCCAGAAAAAAATACGGCGTATTATTCTCAAAACACACCAACTTTTGCGAAAAATTTTGAATCTCGCCAATTAGTGAATAAGCGTTATTATGACAAAAATTCGAAATATAAACCAGATTATAAAGTCGGTGATTTAATCTGGTTTTATTATAATAATAAATACTGGGTGGAGGCGGAAATAGCAGGAATCCATAATACACCAAGATCATATTGGATCAAATTACAAAATGGTTTAATTTTGCGCAGGAATTCGAGTGTCATAAGAACTCGTTATTAAGAATAAACATAACAAAAGCTATATTTGCCAATCTGGCAATCATTGGAGACCCGTATGGTGATATTCGTATCAAAATTGGAACAGTTGTACCAAAATTCCACTTTGAAGTCAAACTTTCCAATAAGATTTTATAAAATTTATTCCAATTGGATTTTGATGTATGGGAGTTTTATGTAGAATCCTATCCTAAATAACTTTTGTTCTTGGACTTTTTTGATAAGATGCACCGTTTTTGAGATATTCGCAAAAATCGTTGTCGTTCGTATGGGGGGTACCCCCCCTAATGGTCCATTTTTGCCCATTAACGAACTTAGCCTCGCATTTTACGAAAAACGAATCTGCGCAAAATTTCAAGAGTCTAGCTCAATCCGCGCGACCGCAATCCGCGCCACAGACGGACGGACAGACGGACGGACGGACATGCTAAATTCAACTTTTTTTATCATTCTAAACACACTGGTGTAATTCATTTTTGTGTGTGATGACGGGATCTTGGCGTTACAAACGGTAAGGCAAAGTTAATATACCCTTTGGTTTCACCATACGGGTATAAAAAGGTACAACTCATAAGATTGACACATATTAAGGGGAGAAATACATGTAAAATCTTCAAAAAATCATATTTTTTTTTCTTTCATATTTCAAAAGTATCATCCCTTAAAAGTATTATGGCGAAGTATCAAGTTGAAATATGACATATTTACGGAGAAATAGCCCATAGTCGAGAGCGCTCGTGGAACGCCGGAATCGTACCTGAAGCGCTTGAGCCGAGCGGGCAGATTCTGCGTTGCCAAGTGTCCAAAATCGACTTACAATTTCTTCGTACGAACCTTTTCTTTCGTATACGTACCTACACAGTTACATAATATATGTGTATATAGCAGGTAACTGTATAGTTATGGGAACGAACGTTTTAACTCCACCATCTGGCGATTGACCCCCAAACACTTACATTCTGGTCAAAAAATCATCGAGTTATCAGCCTGCATTGCACCCGGAGTATTCAACGAAGGCTACAATTCAATATTGAGGCTGATGAACCAACTGGACATCGTTGTCGGAAATCAAGCTCTCAATTTTGCCAAAAACACGGACGAAGCTCGCGTTACACGACAGAACAGGATGAGCCACAGCGAGACAAAAGCTGCCCGTACTGCCAGGAAACAGCAACAACTGGAAGATAATCAGCTTTTCGAAGAAGCTGAAGGGCTATTGTATGCGCCTGGAATTGCTGATTGATCGGTTAGTCGCAAAAACTAATAGTTTTATCATCCTAAAACTTTAAACGCGATTTTCTCGAAACTACGTTTTCAAAAACGGCTGCCACTGCAGCTGAAAAAGTAATTAACCGATCGGGCTGAAATTTTGAGGGGTTTTAGTCAACATAATTACCCATAGAATAAACCTAAAATATTACACATTTTGCATAAATAAACTATTTTAAGGGGGCAAAAACTGTCGAAAAAATAGGCGAAAATACGAATGTTGTATTAAAAAGTGTACCACATTTTTTATTTCGTACTTTTTCTCAATTTTATAGGTTTACTCTATGCCTAAACTCATCAGTAATCGAAATATTTTTAGTTTTTTGATTTCAGACCAATAGAAAAAGCTGGGCGATGGCAGCCGTTTTACGACTTCGCAAAAAACGGCCTTCGTGGAGGGACTGTACCGCCGCCATTTTGTAATAAAAAAAAATAAAAAAAATAGTTTTTATTACCAGACACATGTCCTTAAATTATGTCAAAAGTGTAAAATGATTTAATTATTTTATCACCCTCAAAAAAATTCACAAAAAATTACTGATTTTCGAGCATTTACATGTATTTCTCCCCTTAAGCAAGATGTATTGAAGTAAATGTAAACAGTTTCATTATTTTAAGTATGCAATAGATTGTTTTCAAATGAATTTATTTTGTATCTAAATACTGAAGTCGCAAGGAGGAGATGTAGTATATAGGTTATAGCCTTAGTATTGGTGGTGGTATTAGAATAAGTCAGTCAGTCTGTAATGGGCATTGAAATAGACAAGATATGAAGCAAAGGCTCGGTTGTTTTAATAAATAATACAACCTCTGAGTCTGTGAACTCTTCGGTTCGAAAGTTACTATAAAATCCGAAACAAGTGTTATGTGGCCAATGGACCACAGTACGCCAACCTTTATCTAATTGGCTGGTTATTCTTTTTTAGTCAAACTGTTAAGCTTATTGACTACAATTTGTCTTTCATTTCAAATATTTCAATTGGTTTATAAGAAATCCGTTGATCGTTATAAAAATAAAATTAAAGTCCAATCCCTTCAGGTCCAATTCCAGAGAATATTCAGCTGGATATTCTATAGAATATTCAGCTGAATGTTCAATATAATTATCTAAAACCGTAGTTTCCAAACTTTTTCAGTTGACGCCCCCCTTGAACACTTATCAAACAGCTGACGCCCCCCCCCTTTTTTTTTTAAACCTGTCAAACCTCCGTGATTCTATTCTAACATTTTGAGTTAAAAATCCACACACACTTTTACTGTCCATTTCAAATATTTATTTCCCTAGTTTCTACAAAAAAAAAACTGAAAAAATAGAAAATTAATGGGATGGGTGATACTGTTTTTCTTTCACTAAAATCTGAGTATTAGGTCTGATGTTTGACAGAGCACACCGCAGATCGCTTTCCAGATTAAGTTTGCAACGCTGCTTTGTTTTTTCTTCACGCCCCCCTGTCCGTGGCCCCACGCCTCCCAAGGGGCGCGCGCCCCCAGTTTGGGAACCACGGATCTAAAACAATAAAGAACGCAGAACTGCATATTTAACTTTATAGAAGCTGATATCGCACATGGTCCCGTAGACTGTAGTATCTCAAAATCGGCCATTTTGAGAAAAACGCATTCAAAGTTTTCATTTCAAAATAATTGTTTATGAATAATTGTTTTTTCTGTTGTCTGTGCAGTAATATTTCAATTTATTACTCTTTTGATAATAATTTACAGACCATTTGCTTCATTTTTTTTTTTTTTTGCAATAATAAAAGATAGAGATAGGTTTGTTTTCCACAAAATCAATTTAAATTTTAAAAAATGGGAATTTAAAAAACCAAAAAAAAAAAATTTTAGGACTACGTTTACATTTAAATTTGTTTTTCATTTGATTCAGTCAATTTTCCTTTACATAATGGAATAATTACTCAAAAACACATTTTTTTGAGATACTACAGTCTACGGGACCATGTGCGATATGAGCAGGCTTCAATTAAAGGTGCTTGATGCCGGTAGTTTTAATCCAAAGTAGGATTTTTCAGTACGGTTAAAAAAAAGCTTTAAAAAAAGGTAAAGCCGCGAAAATATAATTAATCAGTAAAATAAAAAGTCTGGTTTAAATTTGGATTTAGCGTTAATTGTGAGACGATAGAAACGACGATGTAATGCTAATACCAACGTGAATAACAAAATTAAAGTACAATAGGTAAATTATGTAGTGAAGTAGGATCGAGACGTTATTGATAAACTGGATGCTTTCGAAATCCAACCTCGATTCAAAAGAATCCCTCGTTGTTGCAAAATATGATAAACCGGATGCTTTCGAAATCCAACCTCGGTTCAAAAGAAGGTGTACTAGCTAATGAATGACGAAGTTTGTTCATTGGTTGCATTTTTCCCTCGTTGTTGCAAAATATTGCCAACACCATAATTTCAATAAAAGTCGCTGAGCAACAAAGACTCATTTTTGTAGACAAACTAAATGTCGACGCGGTAATTGGAAATACTGGTGTTGCGACCACTATGCAGTGTCGCAGCACGGGTTAGAACGTTTGGTAGCTTACCTGGAGTCTCTTATGACTCGCATGCTGGACCAATCGCTAACCAAAAAAAGAAGGTGCCGGGATAAATATTGATAACAAGTACTTTCATTCGTATCAATTTATTCAAACCTCTATGTTACACACTTAATTTAGAAATTCTTATTTTACTAATATTAAATATACTTAAAATTATAAATGATGTTGATTGGAGATTATAAATATTAATCTGCAATGGAAAAACTGATTAATAAAGAATAAAATGAAATGAAAAATTGGGCGAAATTCCGTTTGCACAATTCTTTACCGGATTGATAAAGATCAATTAAAAACAAAAATTAATAAAAAAAATTTTTATTAATGACTGTGATTCGAACCCCGGTCTTAGATAGGCTAGACTTCTTCTTAGCCGGTGGGCTACATTCGTGTTCGAATGCCAGTAGCTAAAACGCGGGTGGATGGAATACGCGAATTGATGTTGTGTTGTCAGTTGAAATCGATAATTTGCGTTGGGGATAATAAATAGCAATGGAATACGACCGATTGCTATTGGAATGACGATGGTTTCCTTTCGATAGGTAGATATGATTTCAGAGTAATGGGAACCAACACATATGAAATTGGATTGATAATTGAATGCGATGTATTAATTTCTTACAATGAGTTTTTATGTCGATATTTAGAAATTAAATTGAATAATTCGAAATTAATAGAGTTAAAATTCTTAAATATTAATTGGGTCAAATGGAATTCATGAAATTGAGAAATTTGATAGAATTTCTCTATGGAACGTTAGTGATTATTTCTGTTTGAAATGAAGGTTGACAAATGAAGTTGATTGAGTATTTGAATTAATATATGCGATAATAATTCTGGGTTAATTCCATTCAAGGAAGGAAACTAATAGTTTTTATACCCGTATGGTGAAACCAAAGGGTATATTAACTTTGCCTTACCGTTTGTAACGCCAAGATCCCGTCATCACACATAAAAATTAATTACACCAGTGTGTTTAGAATGATAAACATAACAAAAGCTATAATTGCCAATCTGGCAATCATTGGAGACCCGTATGGTGATATTCGTATCAAAATTCGAACAGTTATACCAAAATTCCACTTTGAAGTCAAACTTTCCAATAAGATTTTTTAAAATTTATTCCAATCGGATTTTGATGTATGGGAGTTTTATGTAGCATCATATCCTAAATATCTTTTGTTCTTGGACTTTTTTGATGAGATGCACCGTTTTTGAGATATTCACAAAAAACGATTTCGTTCGTATGGGGGGTACCCCCCCCCCCCCCCCCCCCCTAATGGTCCATTTTTGCCCATTAGCGAACTTAGCCTCGCATTTTACGAAAAACGGATCTGTGCAAACTTTCAAGTCTCTAGCTCAATCCGTGCGCCCGCAATCCGCGCCACAGACAGACGGACAGACAGACAGACAGACAGACGGACAGACAGACAGACAGACGGACAGACAGACAGACAGACAGACGGACAGACAGACAGACAGACGGACGGACATGCAGAAATTAAATATTTTTATCATTCTAAACACACTGGTGTAATTCATTTTTTTGTGCGATGACGGGATCTTGGCGTTACAAACGGTAAGGCAAAGTTAATATACCCTTTGGTTTCACCATACGGGTATAAAAATAATTGATTTTTGCATGTCCGTCCGTCTGTCCGTCTGTCTGTCTGTCCGTCTGTCTGTGGCGCGGATTGCGGGCGCACGGATTGAGCTAGAGACTTGAAATTTTGCGTGGATCCGTTTTTCGTAAAATGCGAGGCTAAGTTCGTTAACGGGCAAAAATGGATCATTAGGGGGGTACCCCCCATACGAACGAAAACGTTTTTTGTGAATACCTCAAAAACGGTGCATCTTATCAAAAAAGTCCAAGAACAAAAGTTATTTAGGATATGATTTTACATAAAACTCACATACATCAAAATCCGATTGGAATAAATTTTAAAAAATCTTATTGGAAAGTTTGACTTCAAAGTGGAATTTTGGTACAACTGTTCAAATTTTGATACGAATATCACCATACGGGTCTCCAATAATTGCCAGATAGGCAATTATAGCTTTTGTTATGTTTGTTGTGTATTATTAAAGAAATCGTTGAGAATTGGTCCACGAGATAATATTTTAGGAATATCTCATAAGTGACAACGAAGATTCTTCTGCCACCGACTTATGGATAATGAAGTAACGGATTGGAAAAACTAGGTGAGAGTTTTGACAATACTAAGGACAACCTTACCCACAAAAACTGATTAGTGAATCTGTTAAGTCCTTTAAAGTGGCGAAAATTCTTCGACCAAAATACGTTAAATTTATTTAATGGTTGGCGAAAATCCTTCGACCAACAAATTCGATAAAACTTAATTATGTAAAAAATAAAAAAAAAAATGAAATAAATAAATTTCCTTTAATTGGAAATTAATTTGTACCGACCGAGATTCGAACTCGGGTCTTGAAGACGCTAAACCGCGTCGTTGATGTTGGAGCTAATCCGCGTCCAATCTACTGATGATTAGAAGTAAAGGGACGCTAATTGTTAGGGTGCTTGAAATTCCTCAAAGATGTTGATCTTCCAGGTTAGTTCCCCCTTTAGTAAAGGAAATGCTATTTCACGAACACAAGGCTCAATTGAGACAAATTATGTTGCACATAATGTGTGTCGAATTAAGGCTTGTATAAGTGAATGGAAATCTGATAAGATTTCCTTGTTTAGATAGGTTATAACGACTCCTGAAGGAAAGGAGTGTTGAAAAAACGAATGGGTTCGTAGAAGGTTAGACTAATATGTTCGATGTTAGTCTCTTCGTTGACACGAAAATTAATAAAGACAATTGATACGTAATATCAATTGCCTTGTATTAATCTATTAATGTCGTCGAAATTGTTTGCTTGTTAGTAGGTTAGGTGGAACCCAAAAGGACTAACGAAAAAATTTCGGCCAGTACCTTATGGACAAGGACGTGTAAGGAGGTGGATATATTGGTGGGAATTAAAATATACTTAACAAATTTCGCACTTTATCCGTGTGCTTTGAGATGTTCTGTTTTATACCTTGTTGATATTTTTCCGTCCTGTGGTCCTTTTAAATCCAGGTAGGTAGCTGCCAAAATAATCTGTCTAGCTGCACGACTTGATCGAAAGTAACCATGAATTGTTTCGAACTTACGCTTATCGGTTCGGTTCTATTGATCCTTGTTTGGATCCTCTAATTTTGGTGGGGAGAATGAAGTAGATTACTTTTCTGTACTTCTTTCTTGTTGGGGGCGCTGCTTGCTATGAGATGTGAAGTTGCTGAGCTGAGGTTTTGGAGTTGTCAAAAGATATTTGTTTATTTATGTAACTCGGTAAGTTGCGCATGGCGTTTTTTCTTAATTTGTTTGTTTAATATTCCTTTCCTTTCAGTTGAAGAAATGGTAATCGTTGGGAGCAGCTGCATGGGACTCCCGTCATTGTATGGATAAGAGATATTGGTTGGTAATGATTTCTGGTTTAAATTGTTTGTTAATGTTTTCCTTTTAGATTGTTTACTCTATGTTGTTCAGTCGGGTCTGAACAACTGGTATATTGAAGTCATGATGTGTCAGCGTCCGATCGACCTATTATTTCCATATTCCATGGGAAAGTCAAGAATTGATTTTGTACTTTAGATATGCTAACGTAGGTCCGAATCCCTACTGAATTCAACAAAGTAAGAGGTTAACTTTGGGTATGGATCAGAGAACAAAAGTATTCTTGAATAAGTAGTCATCAAGTAGAGAGTAGAAATTAGACAGTAGAAGACAGTAGTTATTAAGGAGTTACTTAAGTAAGTTTTGAACATAACAAAAGCTATAATTGCCAATCTGACAATTATTGAAAACCCGTATGGTGATATGGCATTGTTCGACGTTTAAGTGAACAGCGAACAGTTGTATCAAAATTCCACTTTGAAGTCGAACTTTCCAATAAGATTTTTTAAAATTTATTCCAATCAGATTTTGGTGTATGGGAGTTTTATGTAGAATCATATCCTAAATAACTTTTGTTCTTGGACTTTTTTGATAAGATGCACCGTTTTTGAGGTATTCGCAAAAAACGTTTTCGTTCGTATGGGGGGTACCCCCCTAATGATCCATTTTTGCCCGTTAACGAACTTAGCCTCGCATTTTACGAAAAACGGATCCACGCAAAATTTCAAGTCTCTAGCTCAATCCGTGCGCCCGCAATCCGCGCCACAGACGGACGGACGGACGGACGGACATGCAAAAATCAATTATTTTTATACCCGTATGGTGAAACCAAAGGGTATATTAACTTTGCCTTACCGTTTGTAACGCCAAGATCCCGTCATCGCACAAAAAAATGAATTACACCAGTGTGTTTAGAATGATGAAAAAAGTTGAATTTAGCATGTCCGTCCGTCTGTCCGTCTGTCCGTCTGTCTGTCCGTCTGTCTGTCCGTCGGTCTGTGGCGCGGATTGCGGGCGCACGGATTGAGCTACAGACTTGAAATTTGGCAAAATGTGAGGCTAAGTTCGTTAATGGGCAAAAATGGACCATTAGGGGGGGTACCCCCCATACGAACGATAAAGTTTTTTGCGAATATCTCAAAAACGGTGCATCTTATCAAAAAAGTCCAAGAACAAAAGTTGTTTAGGATAGGATTCTACATAAAACTCCCATACATCAAAATCCAATTGGAACAAGTTTTAAAAAAATCTTATTGGAAAGTTTGACTTCAAAGTGAAATTTTGATACGTCGTTCAATTAAATCACCATACGGGTTTTCAATAATTGCCAGATTGGCAATTATAGCTTTTGTTATGTTTATCATTCTAAACACACCGGTTTAATTTATTTTTTTGTGTGATGACGGGATCTTGGCGTTACAAACGGTAAGGCAAATCTAATATACCATTTGGTTTCACCATACGGGTATAAAAAGAAGATTCTCTAAAATTATTAAACATTAGTTATTAAAAGTAGTTTCAAGTAGAATTGTCACAAAGTTCAGTTGAAAGTGAGTTAAAAAAAATCAATAAGATCATTAGTTATTGATTAGTGAGAGCATAATTTGAAAGTGTAATCTATATATATAAAAATGGAAGTTTGTTGGTTGGTTGGTTGGTTTGTTGGTTTGAGATTACAAAACTCAAGAACTACTGGACCGATTTTTACGCGGTTTTTTGCAAAATGATGTGTGTTTCCAGGAGCAGGTTTTTAGCTATGTAGATTTTGAAAATTCGAAATGGAAGGTCCTTTAAGGATAACGGAAGTATCCTTTTTCCCATTTTTCTCCGGAAAAATTGCCATTATGGGGTTTTTGGGGTCGCTGATCACGAATCCGGTGTTGGAATTTCAAAATTCAAAACGGAAGGTCCTGTAAGGATAACGCAAATATCATTTTTCTCATCTTTCTCCGGAAAAATTGCCATTATGGGGTTTTTGGGGTCGCTGATCATGAATCCGGTATTAGATTTTCAAAATTCGAAACGGAAGGTCCTGTAAGGATAATGAAAATATCCTTTTTCCCATTTTTCCCCGGAAAAATTGGCACTATGGGGTTTTTGGGGTCGCTGATCACGAATCCGGTGTTGGAATTTCAAAATTCGAAACGGAAGGTCCTGTAAGGATAACGCAAATATCCTTATTCCCATTTTTTCCCGGGAAAATTGCCATTATGGGGTTTTTGGGGTCGCTGATCACGAATCCGGTTTTAGATTTTCAAAGTTCGAAACGGAAGGTCCTGTAAGGATAATACAAATATCCTTTTTCCGATTTTTCGCCGGAAAAATTGGTATTATGGGGTTTTTGGGGTCGCTGATCACGAACCCGGTATTAGATTTGCAAAATTTGAAACGGTAGTTCCTGAAAGGATAACGCAAATATCCGTTTTCCCCGGAAAAATTGGAATTATGTTTGGGATCACTGATCACGAATCCGGTGTTGGAATTTCAAAATTCGAAACGGAAGGTCCTGTAAGGATAACACAAATATCCTTTTTCCCATTTTTTCCCGGAAAAATTGCCATTATGGGGTTTTTGGGGTCGCTGATCACGAATCCGGTGTTGGAATTTCAAAATTCGAAACGGAAGGTCCTGTAAGGATAACACAAATATCCTTTTTCCCATTTTTTCCCGGAAAAATTGCCATTATGGGGTTTTTGGGGTCGCTGATCACAAATCCGGTATTAGATTTTCAAAATTCGAAACGGAAGGTCTTGTAAGGATAATGAAAATATCCTTTTTCCCATTTTTCCCCGGAAAAATTGGCACTATGGGGTTTTTGGGGTCGCTGATCACGAATCCGATGTTGGAATTTCAAAATTCGAAACGGAAGGTCCTGTAAGGATAACGCAAATATCCTTTTTCTCCGGAAAAATTGCCATTATGGGGTTTTTGGGGTCGCTGATCACGAATCCGGTATTAGATTTTCAAAATTCGAAACGAAAGTTCCTGTAAGGATAACACAAATATCCTTTTTCCCGTTTTTTCCCGGAAAAATCGGCATAAGGGGGTTTTCGGGGTCGCTGATCACGAACCCGGTATTAGATTTGCAAAATTTTAGACGGAAGTTCCTGAAAGGATAACGCAAATATCCGTTTTCCCCGGAAAAATTGGAATTATGTTTGGGATCGCTGATCACGAATCCGGTGTTGGAATTTCATAATTCGAAATGGAAGGTCATGTAAGGATAACCTCTTTTCCAAAAACTTTTTAAGTTATTTATGTTTTTTTGGCATTCTAAAATTTATACAAAAAACTTTTAGCTGGCAACGAAGGGTCTGCTAGTAATTAAATAAAATTAAAAGAAGATAATAATTAGTATTGTTGAAAAGACCCAAGTTTATAAAAGAACTGCAAGAAACCACTTTTATAACACAAGAAAAGGTATTGTGTAATAAAGAACAGAGTTTGAAAGTGAATTGTGTTTCGTTTTTATCACCCTTAACTCCTTTATTCAACTAAACACCACATTTTGACGCAGCCAGTTACCAAATAGCCAATTTTTTTTGGAGCAAGTCTACCGAACCTATTTTGATAATGGTGTAAAGAAGTTTTTGGTGATAAAAACAGTACAAAAAGAGAAAGAAATAAAAACTATAGTGATAAAGTAAAAGTCAGTGATAATCCAGAACGGGAAACGTAGCAGGGAAACAACATCAGCAGTACCCTAGTAACAATTTTATGGGAAAGTTGCCGGAATCTACAAAGGATTTGATCCTTTGGATTTTTTTTCCATTGGATTTGTCGGGTAATCAAATTGGAAATCCGATAAAATCCGCTATGAAAAGAATCCCCCGTTCCGAAACTCACTAACACATGCATATTCAATATGCTTTGGAATTTATGGAGGTAATCACAGAACAGCCATTGTTGACTGTCTAACACAATCATACATTAATAAAAACCATGTCAAGTAGGAATTAGTCCCAATAATTTCCGTGAAATGTATTGGAAAAGTATCGGAACGGAAAAGCATCGGAGCCGTGGTTACTAGGGTAGGCAGTATCACCGATAAAACATCAGCAGTATGAACGATAAAAGAAGAAGCAGCAGGCCAGAAAATTAATTTTGATTTCAACTACCAAAAATCATCAATTAAATTAATCTGCAAGTCACATCAAGTGCAGGGTAACAGAAAATCGAAACCAGAAGGAAGCAGCAAAGCAGCCGTCAACCGCAGCTAACGCAGAAAGCATAGATTCAGCAAATACAGGCAATAGCGAGGCGAGAACCTTTTTGGAGGAACGGTAAAACACCGCACCAAGTGCAACAACAATTACGTGAAGTATCATCTTATAAGAAGCGTGCTACAGCCAAGATTAACGTTGAAGTCAGCTTTCAAATGGCGTTTAAAAGCGCCCAATCAGTTTTATAATTATATAAAGACATTTCATCAGCTGAAAATCAAGATTGGGAAAGGTCAAGGAAAGTGCAGCACAGCGGATAGCAGACCACATGTAACCTTGGATAATAAGTTTTTACGGTGTTACAATTTCAAAAATCCTAACAAAGGGTTCTGTAAGGATAATGCGAATATCTTTTCCCGTTTTTGCCGGGAAAACGTGGCATTAGCGGGTTTTCGGGGTCGCTGATCACGAATCTCGTGCTAGACTAATTCGTAAGGAAGAGTACTGCAAGGATAAGATTTTTCTCAACAGGTTTTAAGTTCTTTTCGGTTTTCTTCGTATTCTAAAACTTATACAAACAACTTAACCCGACAACGGCGGGTATGCAAGCTAGTCTCATATAAATACATTTTTGGAATTTTTGTTGTCAATGCGTTGTTTTTGTCGAATACCATCCATACGCCATCCGACAGTGCAGTTTAGGACTTTTTAGAAGCTTCATTTCCATCTGGGGTATTATCAAACATGTGTTGATCAATTAATCGATTATTAATGACGATTAAATCTAAGGTCGATTGCAGCTTGCTTGGTTTTTCCAGATTACTTTTTCAACTTTTTGCCAGAAATAGGCGGAGCCAGATATAAACAACTACAAACAACATCGGTTACTAATACACCGATTGTGAAATAACGAAGGCGCTAGGAGGATATAAATACTAGAGATCCAAGGAGTAATAAATCAGTTGTTAAAAGTCAGTCGACTAGGTTACAACAAAAAGTGGAAAATTTTGAAATTGATTTTTGAAGGTGAAGGAAATAACTTTAAAAGCATAAAAATTGTGGAAGTGACGAAAGTAACATTGAGGACGGAGAAAAGCAGACAAATAAAAAAAGGTTATAGCAAGGAAGTGAATAAGAGTAAAAGTAGAAATTGGAACATCAAGGAAATCAGAAAACCAAAGGAAAAAGTAAATAATACTTTAAGATTTTAGTTTGTCATGACCATTAAGGCATCGTCAACGAATATTAAGTACTGCAAATAAAGTACCGGAAATTATTTGAAATGCCATTCAAAAAATCAAACATTGGAAGATCAACCTGACATACGCGGCAATTGTCAGCCAATAGATCTGCTGAAACATCTGAAGAGCGAGACGCACGCCGGGAAACTGACCGGATCAGAGCCTCTACTTCAAGAGCTGCTCATGTGCCACAATGATAGGGTTGAAAAAGCAGAGGCAACGAATAACAAAGTTTTGCAGTAGATGGACTTTTTTACAAATAAAGTAAAGATGTTGGTCGATAATTCGGCTGCTCTGGTTGAAACTGTTGAGGAACTTAGGTCTGTAGCCGAGAAATTTAAATCTAGACTCGGTGACTCAGAAATGCAAGGCCAATTAAGTCACTTTCTAGATAAAACAAATAACTCCAATGCTAAACTATCTGCTATTTTGGACACAATTTCGGACTTCCCAACTTGCTCTAATTCCGGTGATGAAGATTGCCTGAACCGAAATCCTCCGTCTTATTACTCAGACCTATTGAAATCAATGCAGGATACCATTAATTTGAGACTTTCTGCGATGGAGAGGACAATTTCTGACGTTAATAAACCTACAGTTGGAACTTCCCTTTACTCTGAGATTGTCAGGTCTGCGGAAACTGAAGTTCTGGACGTTCCAGTCAGTTTTAACTTGTCTCATGATCCGATAATTGTTGATGCTGAAACGACTCCTGAAGACACATGCTTTCCATCATTAAAAACAGTTGGCCGGCCAAAAATTATTTTGCTTTCCCGGCTTGCTCCTGCCACAAAAAATGATGACGTTTTAAAGTTTCTTCTAAATAGCCACTAAAAGATAATGCAACATTTTATTCTTTTAAGATTTTTATATCTAACTACTGCTTTAACAGTGTGTTGCACAGCGAATTTTGGACTAGAGATATGTTGGTAAAGGAATTTCAAATAAGATGACGTAATTCCAACAAGAGCCAGGATTCAAAAAACGGTGCAGCTCCTTATCCTGCTATTATCAAAACGTAAATGGTATCCGTTCAAAGTCTTCTTTACTTTTTATTGCATTGCATGTTTTAACATACAACGTTATTTGTTTTACTGAAACTTGGCTTAATGCTAGCTTCTAAAATGAGGAATTTTTTTGTGCTGATTTCCAAGTGTTTCGTCGTGACAGGCATCTTCAACCAGATGCTTCAGTTGGGGGTGGCGTACTTTGTGGTGTTCGATCTTCATTATCATGTAAATTAATGGATGTTCCTGTAGCCAGAGATCTGGAATTAAGATGCGTATGTGTTACTTTTTCAACTAAAAACATTTATATTGTAACATTTTACACGCCGCCTTCATCTTCATCGACAATTTACGACATATTTATCTCTTCAATCGAGTATATTGTCAACTTCATGGACTCTTTGGATGATATTATAATTATGGGAGATTTTAATATGCCGGAAGTTTCCTGGTCCTATTCCTCGTTAAATGATTTCCTCATCCCAGTCACGTCAAATTTTACGTCTACTGCGTTCTTAGATTCAATGACAGTGAATAATATTGCTAATACAAATAGTCGTATTTTGGATTTAATATTTTCATCTGATTCCGCGTCCAGTTTTGTCAATGTTTGTTACACACCTGTATTACAAGCGAATCTTCATCATCCAGCTATTATGTGTACTTTTAACACTGACGATAACTTCAGACATTTTTAAAAGCTTTTATTTAGCTTGCCTTCGTGTCTGTCTGTCTGTCTGTCTGTCAGATCAAATCTTGCAACCCAATTTTGACCCACTTCCACTTGTCCGATTGACTTGAAATTTTGCACACTTATATAAGTCCGATGACAATACAATATTTTCACTACCATGTCATTTTTTATACCCGTATGGTGAAACCAAAGGGTATATTAACTTTGCCTTACCGTTTGTAACGCCAAGATCCCGTCATCGCACAAAAAAATGAATTACACCAGTGTGTTTAGAATGATAAAAATATTTAACTTCTGCATGTCCGTCCGTCTGTCTGTCCGTCTGTCTGTCTGTCTGTCTGTCCGTCTGTCTGTCTGTCTGTCCGTCTGCCTGTGGCGCGGATTGCGGGCGCACGGATTGAGCTAGAGTCTTGAAAGTTTGCACAGATCCGTTTTTCGTAAAATGCGAGGCTAAGTTCGTTAATGGGCAAAAATGGACCATTAGGGGGGGGTACCCCCCATACGAACGATATCGTTTTTTGTGAATATCTCAAAAACGGTGCATCTTATCAAAAAAGTCCAAGAACAAAAGTTATTTAGGGTATTATTCTACATAAAACTCCCATACATCAAAATCCGATTGGAATAAATTTTAAAAATTCTTATTGGAAAGTTTGACTTCAAAGTGGAATTTTGGTATAACTGTTCGAATTTTGATACGAATATCACCATACGGGTTTTCAATGATTGCCAGATTGGCAATTATAGCTTTTGTTATGTTTTTTCTTTGCAATAATAATAGTCCTTGTAAGGATAACGGAAGGTCCTGTAAGGATAACGTGATTATCCTTTTCTCCAAATTTTCCGGAAAAAATCTATTCTGGGGGTTTTTGGGGTCGCTGAATCCGAATCTGTCATTAAAAAGTCAGTAAGGATAACGGAAGGTCCTGTAAGGATAACGTGATTATCCTTTTCTCCAAATTTTCCGGAAAAAAATCTATTCTGGGGGTTTTTTGGGGTCGCTGAATCCGAATCTGTCATTAAAAAGTCAGTAAGGATAACGGAAGGTCCTGTAAGGATAACGTGATTATCCTTTTCTCCAAATTTTCCGGAAAAAAATCTATTCTGGGGGTTTTTGGGGTCGCTGAATACGATTCTCAAGTCAAAAAGCCTGTAAGGACATCTCAAATGTAAGGATATATATTCGAAGACTAAAAAAAACTTTTTAAAAAAAAGTAAAAAAACCGACTTAAAAATGCACTAAAAAGGAAAAAATAATTTTTTTTTTGGAAGTTGGGGCCAAAATAGAAACTTAAAGAGGACTTCTATTCATATTTCTTGAGTGTTACTTTTCAAGCTATCACCAATTCTATTACTGCTATCCAAATGAAAATATATTATCTTTCGTGACGACATCTGACAAAAGAATATTTTTTTAATTTTAACAGAACTTACCCAAAAACAAAAGAATATTTGTTAATGTTGACCTGGGTTAAGGGCAACGTGCCAAGTAAGGAACAATACCGCTGAAATTTTTATACCCGTATGGTATGGAATACCAAAGGGTATACTAACTTTGCCTTACCGTTTGTAACGCCAAGATCCCGTCATCACACACAAAAATGAATTACACCAGTGTGTTAGGAATGACAAAAGATTTTGATTTCCGCATGTCCGTCCGTCCGTCTGTCCGTCTGTCTGTGAACTCGATTGCGGACGCACGGATTGAGCTAGAGCCTTGAAATTTTGCGCAGATCCGTTTTTCGTAAAATGCGAGGCTAAGTTCGTTAATGGGCGAAAACGGTCCACTAAATAATTTTTAGTGACTTTTGGTATATACATATTATAGGATATATTTAATGTTAGGAAATGGGTAGAGCAAAACTTTGGTCGTTCCAAACAACGAATTTTTAGGGATGGCAACAGTAAGTTGTAAACTAAATTTTAGAGGTCGACAGCAAAAATTTTGGGGGTCGTCACCAACATTTTTTAGATCGACAGAAACCTTTCGTTAACCTTACAGACTTCTAAACATTAGAATTGGATTAGGCGACCCTAAAAACCCCCATATGTGTTTGTTTTTTATCTGGAAAATTTGAGGGTTGAAGGATTCGCTGCCCCCCAAAATATACGTATAAAAATTTTCAGACCGATCGGACCATCCGATTAGGGGACAGGGGAGGGGTTAAGAAGCGAAAGGGGTAGGGGAAAATAGATAAGGGGAAAACACTAGCCGTCCCCCAAAATGTACGCATACAAATCTTCAGACCGATCGGACCATCCGATTGGGAGTTGACTGGGGAGGGGTTAAGAAGCGAAAGGGGTAGGGGAAAATAGATAAGGGGAAAACACTAGCCGTCCCCCAAAATGTACGCATACAAATTTTCAGATCGATCGGACCATCCGATTGGGAGTTGACAGGGGAGGGAAAGGCCGGGAAACGTCGGAGAGAGGGGAAATTAAAATGGGACCAACTAGGGAGTGAACTCTGTCATCCACCAACGTTTCAACAAAATCCATGCAACGGCACCCAAGTACTGCGTGAACATACAGATATAAAATAAATAAATAAATAAATAAATAAATAAATAAATAAATAAAGTTGGACGAAAACGAATTGATAACCTCCTCCTTTTTTTGGAAGTCGGTTAAAAAGAACAAAATAAAAAAAAAATAAAAAAAGTTTTTAAAAAAAAGCTTTTATTAAAAAAGAATGCACTAAAAAGAAAAAAATAATTTTCTGGACGCTGTGTATCACAAATATAAAAGCTTTTAAAAAGCGAGATAAAGCATAAAACAATAAAATAAAAATTTATCTCGCTTTTAAAAAGCTTTTATATTTGTGATACACAGCGTCCAGAAAATTATTTTTTTCTTTTTAGTGCATTCTTTTTTAATAAAAGCTTTTTTTAAAAAAATTTTTTTTTATTTTTTTTTCAAGTATTAACAATGCACAATTTAACTTTAAAAAAGCTGATTTTTCAGAGATGTTTAGACTTTTTGGTATGCAATCGTGGCATAACGTTTTAAACGAATCTAATGTAGACTTGGCTACACTTAATTTTTACAAAATAATTTTTAATATATTTACTTGTTCTGTTCCTATTGAATGTAAAAGAAACATCAATTCTTGTCCTGTATGGTTTAATGACGATCTAATTCATTTAAGAAATAAAAAGACTAACAAGGAACCTTTTTCAGGTGTCCGCCTCCGATTCTCTTCGCAATCACATATCGCACATGGTCCCGTAGACTGTAGTATCTCAAAATCGGCCATTTCAAGAAAAACGCATTCAAAGTTTTCATCTCAAAATAATTGTTTATGAATAATTGTTTTTTCTGTTGTCTGTACAGTAATATTTCAATTTATAACTCTTTTGATAATAATTTACAGATCATTTGCTTCATTTTTTTTTTTGCAATAATAAAAGATAGAGTTAGTTTTGTTTTCCACAAAATCAATTTAAATTTTAAAAAATGGGAATTTAAACATAACAAAAGCTATAATTGCCAATCTGGCAATTATTGAAAACCCGTATGGTGATTTAAGTGAATGGCGAACAGTTTTATCAAAATTCCACTATGAAGTCAAACTTTCCAATAAGATTTTTTAAAATTTGTTCCAATCGGATTTTGATGTATGGGAGTTTTATGTAGAATAATATCCTAAATAACTTTTGTTCTTGGACTTTTTTGATAAGATGCACCGTTTTTGAGATATTCACAAAAACCGTTTTCGTTCGTATGGGGAGTACCCCCCTAATGGTCCATTTTTGTCCATTAACGAACTTAGCCTCGCATTTTACGAACAACTAATCTGCGCAAAATTTCAAGTCTCTAGCTCAATCCGTGCGCCTGTAATCCGCGCCACAGACAGACGGACAGACAGACAGACAGACAGACAGACAGACAGACGGGCGGACAGACAGACAGACAGACAGACGGACGGACATGGAAAATTCAATTTTTTTTATCATTCTAAACACACTGGTGTAATTCATTTTTGTGTGTGATGACGGGATCTTGGCGTTACAAACGGTAAAGCAAAGTTAATATACCCTTTGGTTTCACCATACGGGTATAAAAACCAAGAATAAATAAATTTTAGGACTACGTTTACATTTAAATTTGTTTTTCATTTGATTCAGTCAATTTTCTTTTACATAATGGAATAATTACTCAAAAACACATTTTTTTGAGATACTACAGTCTACGGAACCATGTGCGATATGTGATAGTACTCAAAAAACTAAGCGACACGTATTTTTTTATACCCGTATGGTGAAACCAAAGGGTATATTAACTTTGCCTTACCGTTTGTAACGCCAAGATCCCGTCATCGCACAAAAAAATGAATTACACCAGTGTGTTTAGAATGATAAAAATATTTAAGTTCTGCATGTCCGTCCGTCTGTCTGTCTGTCTGTCTGTCTGTCTGTCTGTCTGTCTGTCTGTCTGTCTGTCCGTCTGTCTGTCTGTCCGTCTGCCTGTGGCGCGGATTGCGGGCGCACGGATTGAGCTAGAGACTTGAAAGTTTGCACAGATCCGTTTTTCGTAAAATGTGAGGCTAAGTTCGTTAATGGGCAAAAATGGACCATTAGGGGGGGTACCCCCCATACGAACGAAAACTTTTTTCTGAATATCTCAAAAACGGTGAATTTTATCAAAAAAGTCCAAGAACAAAAGTTATTTAGGATATGATTCTACATAAAACTCCCATACATCAAAATCCGATTGGAATAAATTTTAAAAAATCTGATTGGAAAATTTGACTTCAAAGTGGAATTTTGATACAACTGTTCGCTGTTCACTTAAATCACCATACGGGTTTTCAATAATTGCCAGATTGACAATTATAGCTTTTGTTATGTTTTAATTTCTGCATACGAGTTGTGTGAGCAGGCGGAAATTTTAGTTGCTGTAAATTGAAATTGCTTTGTTGTTTTTATCGTGTAATTTTATTTTATTTTGATTTTTATTTGTTTTTCATCTATGGGCGTTTTCATGAATGCAAGTTCTGCAAATAACACAAAAGATTTTGATAATAATAAACCCAGTTATATGTTATTCGTTTAATTAGTTTACTTTCGCAAATTACTGAACAACTAAGTATTACGGGGAGATGGAAGAAAATGTTTTGTGCAATTTGCGCAACTTCCGAATACATTTATGAAAATGCCCTATAACATTTTAGAATTAATCATTTGTTCGTTGTGTTGCAAGTGAAATTTGATTTTTAGGTACAAGATGCCGAAATCCACGAAACGGAAAAGCACATCCCGTAATGGGCACCTTATACGATCAATATATTGAAAAATATTTTAAACATTTGTTTTCATCACACACAAAAATGAATTACACCAGTGTGTTTAGAATGATAAAAAAAATTGAACTTTGCATGTCCGTCCGTGGCGCGGATTGCGGGCGCACGGATTAAGCTAGAGACTTGAAATTTTGTGCAGATTCGTTTTTCGTAAAATGCAAGGCTAAGTTTCTTAATTGGCAAAAATGAACTATTAGGGGGTACCCCTCATACGAACGAAATCGTTTTTTCCAAATATCTCAAAAATTGTGCATCTTATCAACAAAGTGGAAGAACAAAAGTTATTTAGGATATGATTCTACATAAAACTTCCATACATCAAAATCAGATTGGAATAAATTTAAAAAAATCTTATTGGAAAATTTGACTTCAAAGTGGAATTTTGATACAACTGTTCGCCGTTCACTTAAACTTCAAACAATGCCATATCACCAGACGGGTTTTCAATAATTGCCAGATTGGCAATTATACCTTTTGTTATGTTTGTGATTCTAAACACACACAAATATAAAAAAGACAGATTTTTTCTGTTACCGCTTAAAGTGATTAGATGTTACAGCTTAAAGTTATTATTATTTGATTTTTGGAAATTTGTTCATAATTTTTTACACAATATAAAATTTAGCCAATTGTTTTTTTGGGACTTTCCTTTTTATTGTGTTAATAATCTTTATGAAGGGTCTCTTGCTGAAAATTCGGTTAAAAATTTAAAAGGGGAGTTATGGGGTAGTGATTAGAATGCAGCGAAAAGAGTATATTGAAATTGTAAAACGTAATAGTGCGGAAAAGTTGTGATCTGTACATGGTAATTACCACGTAAAAGTGTTTTATTTCGCCATGACTGTGAAATATTACAATATTATAACCATTGCAAGTATATGGTTCCGCATTATAATATTTTTTGGCACTTCAGTACTAAATATGATTTAAGTTTCGCACCACATTTTGTTATCCGCTCAGTAGTCTACATTCAGCAGCTTAGTAGTTTTATTGTTCGAAGTCCTTCGCCCAATATGAAATTTTAATGATGGCGAATATTAAAAGCGTAGTGAAAACAAGAGAAGCGGAAAAATGTCCTTGGAGCACCTAAGGAGCTAAATGACAATTGTTTATCGACATATGAAGATATTGCAATACATTATTTACAGCGCGATTTAAAGCCGGACGTGAAAACAAGGGAGCCTACTGTTGCTGAAATAACTGATACAATAGCAACAAAGACGGAAGGTCTTTGGAATAGAGCGTTGATACTCATGGTATCCCATATTTGAGTTCTACAAATCATTCGTTGTTATCATGCAAAGTATATGAACCTTATGAAATCTTTCAAAAGTAAGCAGGACAATAAAAATTCCCAACTCAAGGTTCAATCGTTTAAAGATGAGGCGAAAGTAAAATTGTTTGACATAGGAGCATGTAAATATAGGTTTTGATCTTGCCATTGTGACAAGTCTCGAAAGGATCCAATTAACGAGCAGCCCTTCCTTTAAAAGTAACGAATAACAAGGAATATGTTCCTCAGTACAGAAATTCCGAGCCAAAGAAAACGGAAAAGCAGAAAAAACTGTTCGACTTGCCAAGTGTTCCAAAATGTCTGGAAGCGAAATGCCAGCTCACAGAATCCAGCTGGCATCGAATTCAAGTCAAACAAATTTTGCTGCCGTGGAATCCGTCGCCTTAACAAGGAGGGAACCAGGAACACTGTTACACTCAAGATGGTTAACCTCTGCAAATAGCATAGTGTGCTTGCATGTGGCTACCGAGAAACCATCAGAAAAGCTGTGCGAATCTCAACCCCCCTGCCAGTATGATACGATGACCATTCAGAGATCACATTATCTTGCTGGCAGTTTAAAAAGCATTTATGTTATCTAGACGTGACTTACATTCAAAAATTAAATGGGAAGAATCTCAAGTTGCAGACGAGTTACCAAAATGAAGTGAATTTTCGAGTTTTTCGGAAAATCGATGTAGAACAACAGGAAATAATGAAATGTCTTTGAAACAAAACTTTAAATTGGATCAATTAAATTTACTAAAATTCAAATTTCTCGAAATAATCATCATTAATGAGGTCTTAAAATGTTTATTGAATAGCGGCGAACTTCCCATGTGAGACTTTCCAAGGTTCCAGTAATGTGCTCCCATAGTTGGGATGGATACGGGTAGAACTCGACGTATAGCGACCTCCACGCGATGAGTTCTGGGAAACCTGCAAAGAGCAGTACTCAAAAGCTGTTAAATAATTACACATTATTGTCTAATTACACATAAGTTACGATTTTATATTATCCTATATATTAATGCGACAAAATAATATATGTATTTCAAGTTTGTTTGTTTGTCACGGTGAAATCTTGCAATCTAATTTTGATCCACTTTTGAAGTGACAGACAAACAGACACTTTTAAAAAGAAATACTTAACCACACCTGTTAACATAAGTACTGTATGATGAAATAAAATAAAAATAAATAAATAAATAAAAAAATATATAAAAAAAAATAAAAATAAAAAAAAAATGATATAAGAAATAAAAAAACATATAACACATGGATCAATAAGTCCCGAGACTAACAATGAAAACAACATTTTTTTTGCCAAATTTTTTTTTATTCATCAATATAATCACCTTTTAGGGTGATACAATCGTTCCAACGCTTTTCCAATTTTTCAATACCATGTTTATAAAAAAAATTATCTTTCGCTTCAAAATAAGCTTCAGTTTCAGCGATGACCTCCTCATTTGAGCCAAATCTTTTTCCCTGGAGCATTTTTTTAAGATCAGCAAAGAGCCAGTAGTCACTGGGGGCTAAATCTGGCGAGTATGGGGGGTGGGGAAGCAGATGAAAGCCCAATTCGTTCAATTTTGCCATTGTTTTCATCGACTTGTGGCAGGGTGCATTGTCTTGGTGAAAAAGGATTTTTTTTCTCTGCATGTGCGGTCGTTTTTTTGCGATTTCCTCCTTCAAACGCACCAGCAAGTCAATATAATAATCACTGTTGATCGATTTACCTTTTTCGAGGTAGTCAATGAAAATCACGCCATGCGTATCCCAAAAAACTGACGCCATGACTTTGCCAGCTGACTGCTGCGTTTTCGGACGCTTCGGACGGCTTTCGCCAGCTGTGCGCGACTCAGATGACTGCCGCTTCGACTCTGGAGTGTAGTGATGTATCCATGTTTCGTCCATGGACACGTAACGACGCAAGAAATCTTTTTTATTGCGAGTAAATAGCGATAAACAGCTTTCTGAATCATCGACTCGTTGCTGTTTTTGTTCCATCGAAAGCAATCGCGGCACCCACTTGGAAAAAACCTTTTTCATGCTCAATTTTTCATGAAGGATAGTAAATGCACTTCCATATGATATCTGTGTTATCTCAGCAATCTCACGGAGCTTCACTTTACGATCTTTCATTATAATTTTTGTCACTTCACTCACATTTTCCGGTGTAACGGCTTCCACAGGTCTACCCGAGCGTTCCGCGTCATTTGTGTCGGTACGACCACGTTTAAACTCGGCAAACCACCGACAAATCGTTGCTTTTGATGGACAAGAGTCCGGGTAACATTTTTCAATCCATTGTTTCGCTTGCACGGTGTTTTTACCCATTAAAAACAATGTTTTATCAGAACACGAAACTCGGTTTTTTCCATTTTTTAAACAAACTACAAAACTACTTTACTCCAACCTCGATAACTCAGCTGTTTCTGGTCCGATCGACTTAAAATTTTGACACGTTTCAAGCAAAGGTTAGTACTCTAGAAAGACGTGGTTACTGGTTTACTACGAGCGTCATCTCTGGGTTAGTCTCGGGACTTATTGATCCATGTGTTATATAAAAAAAAATATTTGTTACTTTTGCTTTTTCTGTCAATGGAGGAACTCACACAATTCAAAAACGATTTGCAAAATATTTTAACTAACTTCAATAAAAGCAGAAATCGACAGTAATGACTTGAAAAATGTTAATGTTCTGAAAATGCAAACCAGGTCCATGAACAAAAATAAAACCCAAACTGAACAAACACAAGCTACTAAATCACATACGATTGTGGAGACTGATCAACTACGCGTCTATGAAATACTTTCACCAAGTAAAGTAGCATATCTACCGGAATTAAATTTTGAAATCTCGAGAGAAATTAACACAAATATCATAATAAAAATCGAGGTATTAAATAAAAATAAAATAATTTACAAACGCTTAATAAATATTAAAGAAATTCAGTTCATAGAACCTGCACTAGAGCGGGAAATCATAGAACTAGAATTGCATTTGTATGAAAATCTTCAGATCAAGACTCTGAGGATGTCGGCCGACAATACATTGTTTACAATCATACCGGCAATTCTATTTAAAAGGTTAGCCAATAAAACATTAAAAAATATGGATATCCAAATATATAAACCTCGTACTATAATTAATGACAAAGAAGAAATCGATAAAATACTAAAAATTTATCATAATATACCAACAGCAGGACACGTTGGACCAAGTAAGATGTACAAGAAATTAAAAGAAATTTTTAAATTGAAAAACATGAAGAAAACCATTGCTAAATTTGTACAAAAATGTGAAATATGTGCCAAAAATAAGCATCAGAAGCACCACAAAGAGTTTTTTGAGATAACAACAACACCTGCACAAGCATTTGATATTGTATCAATAGATACCGTTGGTCCATTAACGAAAACTAACAATGGCAATAGATACGCAGTTACAATTCAGTGCGATTTAACAAAGTATGTTATAACAATCCCAATACCAAATAAAGAGGCAACTACAGTAGCAAGAGCTGTAGTTCAAGGCTTTATTCTGATTTACGAACCAATGAATAAAATTAAAACAGAATTGGGAACAGAATACAAAAATCAAGTTTTTTCTGAAATATGTAAAGTCCTAAAAATCGAACATCTTTTCGCTACAGCAGCACACCCAGAAACAATTGGTGCATTAGAAAGAAATCACAAATGCCTCAATGAATACCTACGATCATTTGTTAATACCAATAAAGATGACTGGGACGAATGGATACAATACTACAGCTTTGCATACAACACATCTCCAAACTCAGTGCATGGATATACTCCATTTGAACTAATTTTTGGTAAAAAGACAAACGTACCTATGGAACTAACTTATCGAAAACCCGACCCTATTTACGACCACGAATCAAAATTCAAATTGCAAAAAACACTAGTAAAAGCTAGAGAATTGTTGGAAAAGGCAAAAGTAAAACAAAAGATTCAAAATGACCTTTGTGCAAATCCATTAAAATTAAATATAGGGGACGAAGTATTAATATCAAATGAAAACAGAAGAAAATTGGATCCATTATTCACTGGACCATATACAATAATTTCAATTGATAAAACAAATTGCACAGTAAAAGACAAAACAAATAACACTACTAAAATACACAAAAATCGATTAAGGAAATTATATCAATAAATATTAGTATTTTAAATTTGTAATAATAATAAAAAAAAAAATAATGATTTTATAACTAATTTCTTTGTTTTCAAATAATATAGATTAAGGAAGTATGTAAATTATATAGTAAGAATTTTTTATTATGCAAGTAGAAAAGTTATGTACAAAAAAAAATGAATTGTATCAAATTCATTTTTTTTCCAAAAGGGCGAAGGTGTGATATGCATAATTAACATGCATAAGAAATCAAAACAATGATTCACATCAATTTATGAAGTAGCACGTGTGTCAATGCACTCTGCTAATATGAAATATCTGCGTCGACATTTTTGATCGCGAGTCCATCGCGAGCGTAAACAAATTGATGTGAATCAGCAAAAGTAGGCATTAATCAATAATTATAAACTTTAGCTATGTAAGCATTAAAATGATATAAAAGAAAGTGAGTCTAGTAAACGACAGTCTTAGTATCACAAAGTTTTTGTCTTATTTAGACCTGGAGTTAAGGCGATATATCGCCTGCTCCCAACTGGAGTCAATGCGATATATCGCTGCTCCCATCGATTAACGAAGTTGTGCTTTTCAGCTACTTCGAATGGAGTTAAAGCATAATTGCTGCTCCCAGCTTAAAATTCACTACAGAAGTGTTACCGTCGAGATGGAATAGATTTAGAAAAGAGATCGAGAGAGTGAGGTGTAGGTTGAAGGGCGTCCGGCGAGATGCGATTTCTGATCACCCCATGAGTTGATTCCTGTCCGTCCGTGAAATAAGAGAGTTTCCGATTCGCCACCTTCTCCTATAAAGTAGTTTACCAGGCCCTTTTGGCCAAGATAGTGTCACCCCGTCCGTGGTCCAGTTGGAGAGAGCTAGCCGAGCTCCACTGGTCACCTCAGTCCGTGCTTGGCATACGTAGAAAGTAAAAAGAAACCCCCCTCCCCGATAACAACTTTGTGAAGCCACTCAACCAGACCAAATTCAAAAATAAGGAGTGGAGTTTCCAGCAGGACTCTGCTCATAAGGCAAAAACCACCGTAGAATGGCTACAAAAATGTGAAAGACTTCATTTCTCCTGATGAATGGCCTTCAGGTAGCCCAGATCTGAATCCTTTGAACTACAAGTTGTGGTCGGTTTTAGACGGCATGGCTTGCTCTGTCAGACACAACAGTATCGAGTCTTTGAAGAGAGCGCTTGTTCGTACAGTCGACAATTTTCCCATGCATGTCGTACGTACTTCCATCGATGATTGGCCAAATCGTCTCAAGGCATGTGTAAAGGCGAATGGTGGACATTTCGAATAATATTCATGTATGTTAAAGCTAATGAATGTACCTTTCAATAAAAAAAAAACAATAAAAAATTCCAAGTGGTTTGGATTTTTTGAGCGATAGCGTTTGTAACAGTATTTATGTCAGCACTGTTTGAACTGCAAAGATAAATCCAGTGACAATGTAGGGTAAAGTATCCAGATCTGAGCCCCGGCACCAGTTCTGAGCACCCCTGTTAATTTTCCGGCTAAAACAAGAATTGTGCGCGATTGAGCCGATTAAACCATATTTCCCAACGTGATGAAACCAATTATTCTTCGAATTCAATTCTTATTTCTATAAGTTACTAGGCGTACTTAATTTAATACGGGGGGCTCAGAACTGGATTTTGGGATAATTTCCACATTTACACAAAATTCTTTTTTTTTATCCAAATTGTTGAGGAATATGTATATGTTAATTTAATTTAAACATTCCATACTTTCGACCAGTAAGTATAAGTTTCTCAGAAAGTATACGGAAGACAAAGAAAAGATGGTATGAAATGAAAAAAGGCTTAAGGGGGCTCAGATCTGGGTATTTTACCCTATAGTTAAAATTACTATTATACTTAATTTCTTATCATTTGATGTTCAGTCATGCAAAAAGGGTAACACCTGAATCTATAAAATGTAAACAGCTAAAAAAATATCGAAATAAAAATCTTGAATTCAAATTGTATTTTCCAGGAGTATTAGCGCCGATATACCTTTTCATCCGAAATCAAGCTTTAGATGGGATATTATACCACCCAAAATCCGAATTCGAAGAGACGTTTTGTTTAGCTTTGAGGATTTGATGGGTATTTTATAAAAATTTGAAAAACGTAAAAAACTATTTTTTATTGTAGTGTCCTTTGGAGGTGCTGCTGCACTTTTTCTAGGATTCAGCTTTTGGTCGATTTTTCAAGTTGCATTTGTATTTCTACGACATTTACTAAAAGGGATGATTTATGGATGTTTCAGAAAATTATTATTCTAAATTAATTTAAAAAAAAAACTACTTATGTTTTATCTAAAATTTCAGCACGAATATGAGAAACTTTCTTGTCATGAATTTTTCAGTTACATAATCACCCTTGTTCTGAGATACGGCGTTACGTTAGTTTGTTCGACATGTACTCGATCAGTACTCGATATCCCATTTTCGTTGTTCTTAAATACGCAGTGACTAACTTGAGTTGAACGCGGAGCAACGCATTCGATTCGATTCGATTTTCGTTGTTCTGAGATTCGCCGGGAGCTGATATTTGAGGTTAAATTGCTCACTTGAGTTTTCTCGCGTTTGGTGTTGGCTGTGATTGACAAAATGCAAGTTGGGCAAATATTTTTTCAATTTTATGAATCATGAGTAATAAAGTGTTTTATTCAAATAGAAGGGGAACTCAAAGTTCAACTAATACTTCACAATTCAACCTATTAATCGACAAAATGAAAGTATAATTACGAGTCTTCACTTAACTTCATTTCGTTCGAAGAATCTCTCAATAACCTTCTTTGGCTTTTCAAAGAATTTACCTCGTCGTGCCTCATTAACAAATATAATGGGAGTGTTAAATTCATTTTCAAACTTCAATCAAACGTTTTTACTTGCATAACCAAGAAATAAATACAACCAGCTGATTTTTGACACTGCGTTTGCATGCGATGTTTGCCGTATTTTTAAACAGCAAACGCCGTTTTTCAGAACACCGATCGCGTAGCGAATCGAATCGAATGCGTTACGTTTAGCGGGCTAACGCCGTATCTCAGAACAAGGGTGAATGTATATATTTAACTAATTGCAAATAATGTATTTAATTATAAATAATATAACTAAGTGAAAAGCTTGATTTTTCAATCAAAAATTTTTTCATAATTACGCGTGTTTAAAAAAATTGATTTACTTGCATGTTCTTATGCAATTATCGTAAGATATATTGAAGTAGCTATTCAAAATTGTGTTGTGATAACTCACTAGAAAATACATGCCGCGAAAAAAATAGTGAACCTAACTATTTCATAATGGGGAATCGTAACTATAAAGCTGTTTACAAGAACAAAAAAAAATTATAATGTTATAAATTTAGTCAGGAATTCATTGTTTATACCCGTATGGTGAAACCAA
This sequence comes from Chrysopilus asiliformis, assembly GCA_964034945.1. Classification (NCBI taxonomy): domain Eukaryota; kingdom Metazoa; phylum Arthropoda; class Insecta; order Diptera; family Rhagionidae; genus Chrysopilus; species Chrysopilus asiliformis. Next base: position 56,937,547 of record OZ035962.1, read on the forward strand.
AGGGTATATTAACTTTGCCTTACCGTTTGTAACGCCAAGATCTCGTCATCACACAAAAAAACTAATTACACCAGTGTGTTTAGAATGATAAAAATAATTAATTTTTGCATGTCCGTCCGTCTGTCTGTCCGTCCGTCTGTCTGTCTGTCCGTCCGTCTGTCTGTCTGTCTGTCTGTCTGTGGCGCGGATTGCGGGCGCACGGATTGAGCTAGAGACTTGAAAGTTTGCACAGATCCGTTTTCCGTAAAATGCGAGGCTAAGTTCGTTAATGGGCAAAAATGGACCATTAGGGGGGTACTCCCCATACGAACGAAAACGGTTTTTGTGAATATCTCAAAAACGGTGCATCTTATCAAAAAAGTCCAAGAACAAAAGTTATTTAGGATATGATTCTACATAAAACTCCCATACATCAAAATCCGATTGGAATAAATTTTAAAAAAATCTTATTGGAAAGTTTGACTTCAAAGTGGAATTTTGGTATAACTGTTCGAATTTTGGTACGAATATCACCATACGGGTCTCCAATGATTGCCAGATTGGCAATTATAGCTTTTGTTATGTTTTTAAATTACATTTAGTTAGCTAAAATACTTGTAAATCAAAATTTGTCATTAACGAAATATAATTATAACGATTGGAAGCAAAAAAGCTTGTTTTCATTAAAAATTGGTCCTTTGAGCTGGATATTCGTTCTATCATTTAATTTGAACATTTTGCGTAAAAATTGCATCAAGAAGCATGAAAACTCAATTGAGAGAATCTAAAACTAAAAGATAAGTGATCAAACAGGAATTCAATGGAATTTTTAAAAGCTTTTATTTAGCTTGCCTTCGTGTCTGTCTGTTTGTCTGTTTGTCTGTCAGATCAAATCTTGCAACCCAATATTGACCCACTTCCACTTGTCCGATTGACTTGAAATTTTGCACACTTATATAAGTCCGATGACAATACAATATTTTCACTACTTCGTTCTTGTACGGATAACGGAAGGTCCTGTAAGGATAACGTGATTATCCTTTTCTCCAAATTTTCCGGAAAAAAATCTATTCTGGGTGTTTTTGGGGTCGCTGAATCCGAATCTGTCATTAAAAAGTCAGTAAGGATAACGGAAGGTCCTGCAAGGATAACGTGATTATCCTTTTCTCCAAATTTTCCGGAAAAAAATCTATTCTGGGTGTTTTTGGGGTCGCTGAATCCGAATCTGTCATTAAAAAGTCAGTAAGGATAACGGAAGGTCCTGTAAGGATAACGTAATTATCACTTTCTCCAAATTTTCCGGAAAAAAATCTATTCTGGGGGTTTTTGGGGTCGCTGAATACGATTCTCAAGTTAAAAAGCCTGTAAGGACATCTCAAATGTAAGGATATATATTCGAAGACTAAAAAGAACAAAATAAAAAAAATTAAAAAAAAATTTTTTAAAAAAAGCTTTTATTAAAAAAGAATGCACTAAAAAGAAAAAAATAATTTTCTGGACGCTGTGTATCACAAATATAAAAGCTTTTAAAAAGCGAGATAAAGCATAAAACAATAAAATAAAAATTTATCTCGCTTTTAAAAAGCTTTTATATTTGTGATACACAGCGTCCAGAAAATTATTTTTTTCTTTTTAGTGCATTCTTTTTTAATAAAAGCTTTTTTTTTTTTACAATTGAATTGAAGAAAATTTTCGCAATGAATACATAACTGGAAATGTTAAAAAAATGTTACACTCAAGTTAAAGAAGTTTAAACTATAATTGAATTATGGGATAGAAATGAAATTGACTCAAGAAAAATTCGAAAATAAATATACTGAATTGAAGGTAAAATTTTTAGCATTTATACAAAATTTAACACAAGAAACTCCTACGGCACCATTAACACAATTTATGGAATTGGATAGAATTTAAAGTCTTCACCTTTTCGGTTCACAATAATCAAGAATTGTCCAATATTGAAAAAAGCAAGGTGTCTGTCTCGTAGAGAAGGCCAGAAGACGTGGATCCGCCTACAACGATCGCCAATAGATATTTAAGTAAGAAATTTTAGTGAAAAGGAAATTAAGGAAACAAATTTTTATTTAAAACATAACAAAAGCTATAATTGCCACTCTGGCAATTATTGAAAATCCGTATGATCGCTAATTTTATTTTGCTCTAGGGTATTTTCCTGAAAAAAAAATTTTTTTGTATAAGAAAGTCATGTGCTGTTCAGAAATTTCCTCCCTAATTTTATTTTGCTCCGTACTATTTTCCAAAAAAAAAATTTTTGGGAAAAAATCCCCCCATAAATGAGTTTTATTTTGCTTAATATAAATATTCCTCTTCGAATAGAGTTTTTCAGTTTTTCAATAACTCATTGAGTATAAGTTTTTCACAACATTTTAAATCTCTTTAAAAAAGAGTTTTATTCTGCTCGGCAAAAATATTCCTCATCAGGACTGAGTTTTATTTTGCTCGACATAAATATTCCTCATCAGAAGTGAGTGTTATTCTGGTCGATATAAATATTCCTCATCAGAAGTGAGTCTTTATAAAAATTGAGAAATATTTTCATCTCTGGATTTAAGTGAACGGCAAACAGTGGTATCAAAATTCCAATTTGAAGTCAAACTTTCCAATAAGATTTTTTTAAAACTTGGTCCAATTGGATTTTCATGTATGGAACTTTAATGTAGAATCATGTCCTAAACAACTTTTGTTCTTGCACTTTTTTGATAAGATGCACCGTTTTCGAGATATTCGTAAAAATGTTTTCGTTCGTATGGGGGGTACCTCCCCTAATGGTCCGTTTTTGCCCATTAACGAACTTAGCCTCGCATTTTAAGAAAAACGAATCTGCGCAAAATTTCAAGTCTATAGCTCAATCCGTACGCCCGCAATCCGCGCCACAGACAGACAGACAGACGGACGGACGGACGGACAGACTGACAGACGGACGGACATGCAAAATTCAACTTTTTTCATCATTCTAAACACACTGGTGTAATTCATTTTTGTGTCCGATGACGGGATCTTGGCGTTACAAACGGTAAGGCAAAGTTAATATACCCTTTGGTATAAAAAAGGTGAAATATGCCTATAAAATATGCACTAAAAATGGCAAAATATGTACTTTAAAAACATTCAAAATCCGTTATATAGTATATTTCACTCAAAATAGTGAACGGAACTTGTTAAAATGTGGTTAATTCGACTTTTGTGAAAAATAAAAAAAAATTAAAATACCATTGAATATCAGAAAAATTGAAAAAATAATAGTCTGTAAAAAATATTGACATTTTGACTGACAAAACATAACAAAAGCTATAATTGCCAATCTGGCAATTATTGAAAACCCGTATGGTGATTTAATTGAACGGCGCACTATGGGGCCAAAGTGCCTTTCGGCGGCCAAAAATCCATAACTTTTGAACGGATCAATATTTTTGAATGGGGTTTTTTTTGTTGGCTAGATAAAGATCCAAGCTTTATTTCTTCACAATTTGACCACCCCCACCTCTCCCCCTCCCCACCCATCTGCATTTGAAATCAAAAATTACCAAAATCTCGAGAACGGTTGGTCGTACAGAAAAAATCATTAATGACGAAAATATTTAGAATGCCGTTTTACATATATCGGCAGTACATGAAAATCGAATAGGAGTAACTTTAATACCCTATATGATGAAATAATCAAAACTGTAATATTTGTTGTTGTAATATTTTTTTGGTTTTGTTTTAAAGTTGTTTTTTAAATGTTATAAAAAATATGGCATTTTTAAAGACATACCTTTGTTTTAATACAATTCTTTTAATACAATTTGATACAAATATACATGGCTGAAATTACATTAAGTTGAGGAAAAATTACATTCTAATAATGTCTCCATCTACGCCGAATTTTAACAATTGTAGGATTTCTTGATCTTCCTCTTCATCCAATTCATCTTTTGCATTTGTCCATTTAGAACGCAGAGAAGCCAAAAATGGATCTGACGATAAAAGTAATATATTCATCAAATCTTCATTTTGGTTGATTCGATCGTTTTTTCTAGTGTTGGTTAGTGTTGACGCCGCAACATACAACTCCACAACATGTCAACAAATAACCTACACGACCGGTCCCCCTATAAAAGAAAAGGAAATCATTAGAACTTAATCATTTATAGGGCAGCCGCCCAAGAGGAAACGAGCTGCCAAACCAGAAGAACTTTCCGCGTTCTTCCCACTGCTCGGGCCTTCCACTGAAACACTGCGTCCCCGTCCTCTCACAAAACCAACTACAATTAAAACTCAAATTAAATTAGAAATAAGAATAAACAAATCATTCCTACTGTCACTGACGTTTCCAGCTGGCAATCACTACACTTCGAATACATCACCAATGTAGTTCGATCACAAGGCTACATTTAGATCGTTCGCTTTTACAGAGTGTTTGTTTACACCATTCTTTTCTGGCAATACTTTGAAAGTATGGTTAATAAACACGAACAAAATACAGTTAGTCTAAAATGTCTGTAGTCTTTATTTTTCGATTCCTGAGCTTCTTCTGAAAGCTCCCCAAGTGGTAAAATGCTTTTTTCAATTATCAGCTTGCCATGGAAAAGCACTTTATGCATTGTTGCAGACATATTTCTCCAATTGTAATGTCTATTATACAAATCAGCTGGGAACTTGGCATATGATTTTAATTTATCTGGATTTATTGCCTGCTTGCTTGAAAGCACCGATAATATAACTTTCAATCGTCGAATTAATGTCTCGTCCACTTTAGTAATATCAGCAGTAATTTTTGGATTCTCGAAAAATCGCCTTGCCGTATTTCCATCGTTAGTGCTTCCAGATCCTTGCTTAGGGGTATCAACGATTATTCCAAGTGTTTCTCGAAATTCATTTTGTATTCTCTGTTTTTGGTTCGCCCTCTTAGTTTTGTTGACTTCATTCCGTCTCACTGTACCACCTTCAGGTCCGAAGTCTAGGTCATATGCTAAATGTAAAATATGTTCCATGAATCTAATTCTTGAATGTAATGGAGATATTCCAAGTTCAGCTGCTTGTTCATCAATGGTTCCTGCCTCTTTGTAATCAGACAGTTGAGATGGTTTGGCCTTGCAAATTATGCATGATGAACAGGAGATTGTATCTGTTACAGTAGCAGCAACCTTTCCATCTAGCATCGTAAAAGCCAGTTCGTAGGATATTTTATAAAGCTTCTCATTCAAATATATTTCCAAAGACTGTAAGTTCTTAATTTATATATCTCCAAAGACTGTAAGTTCTTAATTTATATATCTCCAAAGACTGTAAGTTCTTACGTTTTTTCTTTTGTCTCCTTAGCATATTCAAATATATTGACCTGCAGAAATTTTTAGACGAAGGGGTGGTATTTCTCCACAAGTCCTTAGGCTCTGACATTACAAATGTTCCCGGTTAATTTAGATCTTCTTTTATTTGTAGTCTTAATCGTACAAGCGAAGCCATAAAGACACTGACATTAGAACTTATCTTTTGTTTGTAGACACTTTGGCCAGACGAACCATCGCATCCCCATTTACATATTAACTTTAATTCGGTATTAGTCCACCTATCTACATCCTTTTTTGAAAATGCTTGTAACAACCTATTAGTAGTATTGTCAAGAAAATTTTGAAGATCTATTTTTGCTGCCGATTCTTCAACTGCGATTGGTTGTGAAAGTATCTTGTCCTTTGCTGCTTTCAGCTTCTTGTAACTTGGTAGAGTTTCTGGTTTTTTTTTAAATGCCTTACTCAGCGTTTCTCAACCTTTCAGTATTCGCGGCCCAATTTTCAATCATCGCGCCCCCCTGCATACAATAAAATGTATACAATAATAATGTAATTTGAGTATTTTGGCGCTAAACCTACACTACTACCCTAATTTTAAACACAAATTACCAAGAAAACAGTAATTTATTGGTATTTGGTAACACCGATCCTCACCGTTGACAAAACAAGAATCCGGTGCCTTTTTATTGCTCTTGCGTCATTTTTGCGGTTTCGCGAGAAGTTGTTTTAACCCTGAAATCACATTGAACGCGAAACCGACGCGAAACTGGCACAGAAACTGTCACTTAAAAGTTTGGTTCCCACAAATTGTTTGAAGTGAGCACAGTGAACGTATAGAACGCAGCTACAACGTAACCGCAACGCAAAAGTTTGCAAACTTCTAACTTTGCCGCAGAATTTTGCGTTGACAGTTCATAAAGTGAGGTTGGAAAAATGTCGTTCGAGGAAAAATTGATAGCCTTAGTGCAAATAACAAAGGTAAAGACCAACAAAGCAAATTATCGCTTCAAAATTATCCATTTTTGTAATTTTTCCAAGTTTATACCACTTTATATTATGTCACTTGTACTACTTCACGAGCTGCCATTGTGCTCTGCCGCTAGAATTTTGCACTGCGTGACAGTTCAGAGCGTTGTAGTTGCGTTGGTTTCGCGCTGGTTTCGCGTTCATTGTGCTCCAAGTTAATAAGTTAATTATTAAATATTATGTCGAAATGTATTTTGTTTTGTATGTGAGTATGTACTTTCCTTTCAGTCAATTAATAAACTTAGGGGGGCGCGCCCCACAGGTTGAGAATCGCTGCCTTACGTAGTATGTTATATTTTTTCCTTGAGAGCCCTAGATCCAAAAATTATGCCAAAGCTGATTCGTCTGTCCATTCATCCGTTTCTTCGGGAGTTTTTATGCTTTGAATCATTCGTTCCACTCGATTTGGACTAGCTTCTGTTAAAACTGACACAATTTTTACTTGTTGATGTTTCTGATGTGAGCGCAAGTTATAAATATAAGCTTTTTCAAGTAATGGATCTTCAGATGAATCCGATAGTGATTTAACTTTTCTTCGCTTTGATCTTTCAGAAGATTGATCAAAGCTAACTTCTGGTCTGCCACGACCGCTATCCTCAGCCACATCCAAAAAACTACATTCTCCAAATTCGAAAATTATTTCATTTTTCATCCGCTTTTATGTATAATAAAAGTAATTAAAACAATTTCCTAGCGTATTAGACGAAATATCTTTGTCCATTGTTGTGACAAAGTAAGACATTTTTTAAAAAATAATATGTGAAAAATCAGACTTTTGTTTACGGTGACCAGAGTTGCAGGTAGTAGCAGATGAAATATGGATATTTTGAAAGGTGTTGACCTTGGCTATCATTTCCAACTTACACCTGACCGGATCAAGCCGGATCAGATTTTGCAGAGCCATATATATACAAAATTTCGCGAAAAAAATAGTATTTTTAGAATGCCCAGAATTCCGGGATGATAATTTTAAGAAAAAAAATGTAGTACTACAAATTTTTAATTTTTATTATAATTGCCTAAATATGTCCTCAGGTTGATGATAAAATCGATTTTTCTGTACTAAGTGACTTAATAAAGTTCAAAAAATTTGTTGAAAATTCGAAAATTGAAAAAACCAGAAATTTTACCAACTTTGACCCATGGCGCTCGGAAATTACTTGTCCCAGGAGAGTGTCCTATTGGATTTCTAGGTTCCTAAGAATTCTCAACGCAATAACATAACCGAAATCCTTCAAAGCCAGAACTCAAAATTTGTATTTTTGGCCGCCGAATGGCACTTTGACCCCATAGTGCGCTGTATCAAAATTCCACTTTGAAGTCAAACTTTCCAATAAGATTTTTTTAAAACTTGTTCCAATTGGATTTTGATGTATGGAACTTTAATGTAGAATCATGTCCTAAACAACTTTTGTTCTTGCACATTTTTGATAAGATGCACCGTTTTTGAGATATTCGCAAAAAACGTTTTCGTTCGTATGGGGGGTACCCCCCCTAATGGTCCATTTTTGCCCATTAACGAACTTAGCCTCGCATTTTACGAAAAACGGATCTGTGCCAAATTTCAAGTCTGTAGCTCAATCCGTGCGCCCGCAATCCGCGCCATTTTTTTGTGCGATGACGGGATCTTGGCGTTACAAACGGTAAGGCAAAGTTAATATACCCTTTGGTTTCACCATACGGGTATAAAAAAAAATGTTTACAGGAAGACTTGTTTCTAAATTGCAACTGTTAAATTTTAAGATATTTCGAAAATATGTTCAATACTTCATATTATCTATGGTATAATCGGGGTTAAAACTTGTAGAAAAATATCAGTTGTGGCCAACACAAAACTTCCTTCCACAAAATCTACGACCCTGCGCAATTTACGCTATAGCCCTATTGTTTTGTCAACCAAAGACAACCTCAAAATGTACAAAATTTGAGATAACTTGAGAACAGTAAAAGATATCGATTTACTGTAAAAGGTAAAAATGTGGAAAATTGTATTTTTTCGACAAATTAGCAAGTAGGTAATTCACAAAAATATATTTTTCACATTTTAATAAAAATATCTCAATAACGGTTAAAGATAATGGAGAACGGTAAAAGACAAAATTGTGCAGAATGCCATTCTCATTAATTCATCTCACATATACATATAGTAAGCAAAAAAACAATTTTTTTCGAGATAATGGCAAAAAATCAATTTTTTAAAAATAATGGTGTATCTCGGTAACAGTTTGAGATATCGAGTTCTAGCAAAAGACAAAAGTGTAGGAATTTTTATTTTTTCCAGGTTTTGCCATACTTAACACTACTAAAAATGCGTAGTTTCGGAGTAAATTGAGAGAAACCAATTCGCGATTTTTAAAAAGCCGCCATTTTGGTTACGGATTTCCACCAAAAGTTGATAGGATCGTCCCATTCCAGGACCAAATCATACTAATATATAAAAAAAATTAAAAAATTTTTTTTAAAAAAAAGCTTTTATTAAAAAAGAATGCACTAAAAAGAAAAAAATAATTTTCTGGACGCTGTGTATCACAAATATAAAAGCTTTTTAAAAGCGAGATAAATTTTTATTTTATTGTTTTATGCTTTATCTCGCTTTTTAAAAGCTTTTATATTTGTGATACACAGCGTCCAGAAAATTATTTTTTTCTTTTTAGTGCATTCTTTTTTAATAAAAGCTTTTTTTAAAAAAATTTTTTTTAATTTTTTTTATTTTGTTCTTTTTAGTCTTCGAATATATATCCTTACATTTGAGATGTCCTTACAGGCTTTTTAACTTGAGAATCGTATTCAGCGACCCCAAAAACCCCCAGAATAGATTTTTTTCCGGAAAATTTGGAGAAAGTGATAATCACGTTATCCTTACAGGACCTTCCGTTATCCTTACTGACTTTTTAATGACAGATTCGGATTCAGCGACCCCAAAAACCCCCAGAATAGATTTTTTTCCGGAAAATTTGGAGAAAAGGATAATCACGTTATCCTTACAGGACCTTCCGTTATCCTTACTGACTTTTTAATGACAGATTAGGATTCAGCGACCCCAAAAATCCCCAGAATAGATTTTTTTCCGGAAAATTTGGAGAAAAGGATAATCACGTTATCCTTGCAGGACCTTCCGTTATCCTTACTGACTTTTTAATGACAGATTCGGATTCAGCGACCCCAAAAACCCCCAGAATATATTTTTTTCCGGAAAATTTGGAGAAAAGGATAATCACGTTATCCTTACAGGACCTTCCGTTATCCGTACAAGGACGAACTGGTGAAAATATTGTATTGTCATCGGACTTATATAAGTGTGCAAAATTTCAAGTCAATCGGACAAGTGGAAGTGGGTCAAAATTGGGTTGCAAGATTTGATCTGACAGACAAACAAACAAACACGAAGGCAAGCTGAATAAAAGCTTTTAAAAATTAGTTGGTGTCTGTCTGTCTGTTCCGATTCGCGGACAATTTATCGTGAACAATTTATCGTAAAACAATTTATCGTAAAAATTTTGTCGTAAGGAATTCGGGCGCCCGAATTTGTAAAAATAATATTCCTTACGACAAAATTTTTACGATAAATTGTTTTACGATAAATTGTTTTACGATAAATTGTTCTTACGATAAATTGTTCTTACGATAAATTGTTCTTACGATAAATTGTTTTACGATAAATTGTTCACGATAAATTGTTTTACGATAAATTGTTCACGATAAATTGTCCGCGAATCAAATATTTGTAATACTTGAAATTCAGGAGAAATTAATTGAATATGTAAAATAAAACAAAATATTATATGACAAATCATGCCGCGGATAAAAATACGTAGCTGTTTCTGCTATTTGCTACATTGGTTTCTGCTATTTTCGTCGGAATTCAAATTTCATTGTGGGACAGAAAGCAGATTCTGCTTCTGCCGCTGCTACTGCTGCCTCAAACCAATTGGAGTTCTCCCTTTAGACTTGATGTTTTTTCAGATCTAACACACTGTGTAAAATTTAAAGCACTTCGGAGGGGTCAAATATGCGCAGACTAGTTAAGTCAAAGTACTGGTCAAAAATGCCGCTACTGTCAATTATGAAAAAAGCAAGGTGTCTGTCTCGTAGAGACGGCCAGAAGACGTGGATCCGCCTACAACGATCGCCAATAGATCTTTAAGTAAGAAATTTTAGTGAAAAGGAAACTAAAGAAACAATTTGATTGACCGTAATGTTACGGGATTTGACTTTCCGTTTGGTGAATTTTGGCATCTTGTACCTAAAAATCAAATTTCACTTGCAACTCAACGAACAATGTTTAATAGGGCATTTTCATAAATGTACTCGGAACTTACGCAAATTGCACAAAACATTTTCTTCGTAAACTAAACGAATAACAAGTAAACTAAACGAATAACATAAACTGGGTTATTTATTAAGAAAAATCTTTTGTGTTATTTGCAGAACTTGAATTTATGAAAACGCCCATAGATAAAAAATAAATAAAAATAAAATAAAATTACACGATAAAAGCAACGAAGCAATTGCAATTTAGAGCAACTAAAAACAGTGTTCAAAACCATGGCCGAATTATACAAGGTCTGTTTGACAGCTCAGTTGCTTCTGGCTCTGACGTCATCGGCAAGAAATTCTTATACGATTCAATGGGAATTTTCCCTTTTTATATGAAATATTATTGAAATTAGCACACACACAATCAACATTAGAAAGAATGCACCGATATTTCTTGCCGATGACGTAGCAAAATGGTGGCTGTTAAAAAGCAACCAGCAGACCTGTGTTTAATTCGGCCATGCGATCAATGCACATTTTTCCTTCTCCCCCCAAGTTAAGATTGAATTTGTTTCTCTCTAAGTTTTCCGCTCTTGTTCAAAGCGGTTTGTGGGCCTTGCATAAAAATGAATGAAAGGTTCGAGCGATGGCTGCTGTTGGGTATGATGCACACACACATATAAGTATGCATTTCATTAGTAAGAGAGCGATATCTCGGTCCCAGCATTAAAGTTGTGTTGTCAAAGCAAATTAAAACCATAATTTTTTCTCGTTCTTTGGAGCGTTTTACTGAAATTCTGAATTTCGTTTTCTCGAGAGTGATTTTTATTTTCAATTTTTTTCAATTCCTCCAAAGCGAATTGAACCGAAATAATATGAATAGCCAGAATCAGAACGACCCATTTAGAGAAGAGAAACAATCAAGTTTTATATGAGATTCAATACACACAAAGAAAGCATAAAAAGAGTATACATGTGAAATCTGTACTGCAAGCAGCAGACACAGCATAACAGCGGCAGTGAAAATTTAGATTTTGCTTTTTAAAAACATAATTGAACATAGTTTAACATAACAAAATACCCTATACAATGCTTTAATGTAGCCCTAATCTTATAACACAGGTTTTGTTCAGATATCACCACAAACTATCGAGTTTCATCGATTGCAAATTTGTTATCATGGCAGCAAGCCGATTTTCTAATTTGTACCCCCATTACCAAAATCCAAGACGTATCCACGTCAAAAAGCAGGTGTCTGTCTCGTAGAGACGGCCAGAAGACGTGGATCCGTCTACAATGATCGCCAATCCTATAATATAATACGAGGAATGTTTGGCTGTCTGTCTGCACAAACGATCTCGAAAACCCGCCTAACGATTTTCACGAAACTTGGGGGTTAGGGATTTTCGGGGACAAGAAATCGATCTAGATAGGTCTCACCCCTGAGAAAATTCCCCTTCGACCCCCTCGCCTGTTATCTTCGAATTGGGTGGTCCGATCTTAATGAAACTTTACACTATTACTAAAGGGGCTAGGGGCTTTCGAGTTTTGCACTACAAACCTGACTTTTCCCTCCCCTCGATACCCCTCGCCTGGTATCTTCGAATTGGGTGGTCCGATCTTAATGAAATTTTACAGTATTACTAAGGGGGCTAGGGGCTTTCGATTTTTCTACTACAAATCTGACTTTTTCCTCCCCTCGATACCCCTCGCCTGGTATCTTCGAATTGGGTGGACCGATATTAATGAAACTTTACAGTATTACTGAGGGAGCTGAGGGCTTCCGATTTTTCCACTACAAACCTGACTTTTCCCTCCCCTCGATACCCCTCGCCTGGTATCTTCGAATTGGGTGGTCCGATCTTAATGAAACTTTACAGTATTACTAAGGGGGCTAGGGGCTTTCGATTTTTCCACTACAAACCTGACTTTTCCCTCTCCTCGATACCCCTCGCCTGGTATCTTCGAATTGGGTGGTCTGATTTTAATGAAACTTTACAGTATTACTAAGGGGGCTAAGGGCTTTCGATCTTTCCACTACAAACCTGACCTTCCCTCCCCTCGATACCCCCGCCTGGTATCTTCGAATTGGATGGTCAGATCTTAATGATACTTTACAGTATTACTAAGATGGCTAAGGGCTTTCGATTTTCCCACTACAAACCTGACTTTTCCACTACAAACCTGATGTTTTTATATAAAAAAAATCAACATTATACCCAATTATATTCGTCATATGAAGTTTAATTATGTAAGAAAGGTATCGTCTCACCGTGTGTGTTTTTCTAACATATTGCGAGTTTTTTTCTAACAGAGGTGGGACCTATCTAGATCGATAGGTCTCACCTCCAAAATTTCAGCAAAAGGACGACTTTGAGGTGGCCGAGCATGGCTCGGTTTTCCTGGTACTAGATATTTATGTAAGAAATTTTAGTGAAAAGGAAATTAAGGAAACAAATTTTTATTTAAAACATAACAAAAGCTATAATTGCCAATCTGGCAATTATTGAAAATCCGTATGGTGATTTAAGTGAACGGCGAACAGTTGTATCAAAATACCAGTTTGAAGTCAAACTTTCTAATTAGATTTTTTTAAAATTTATTCCAATCGGATTTTGATGTATGGGAGTTTTATGTAGAATCATATCCTACATAACTTTTGTTCTTGCACTTTATTGATAAGATGCACCATTTTTGAGATATTCAATTTCACCATACGGCTATAATAATTTTGTTTATAATTGGTTTATGATAAGAGAAGTATTAAATAAATATCATACATACAGTGTTCAAAACGCTCCCATTTCTAGTCTTTCGTTCAAATTAGTTATAAAGGGTGGTTAAATTTTAAGGGCCGATGTTGATTTTGAATAAAACACGAATTATTTAGGAAATTATTGTCATTTCTTTTTATTATGATAATATTGCTATGGTTCAATTATGTATGGAACAAAATATCGGCCAAATGGCCGCCGCGACCTCGGCGGCACACCTCCATCCGATGACGCTGAGAAATTTTCGCTGACGCTGAGGCATAATTGAGGTTCTATGCCGTTAATGTGCCGAATTATCTCATCCTTTAGCTCTTGAATTGTTGCTGGCTTATCGACGTACACCTTTTCTTTCAAATAACCCCAAAGAAAGAAGTCCAACGGTGTCAAATCACATGATCTTGGCGGCCAATTGACATCGCCACCACGTGAGATAACACGGCCATTAAATTTGTCGCGCAAAAGAGCGATTGTTTCGGTAGCTGTGTGGCAAGTGGCACCGTCCTGTTGAAACCACATATCGTCCACATCCATATCTTCCAATTCGGGCCATAACAAGTTCGTTATCATCTCACGATAGCGAACACCATTCACAGTAACTGCCTCATTTTGGAAAAAATACGGCCCGATGATGCCGCCAGCCCATAAACCGCACCAAACAGTCACTCTTTGTGGGTGCATTGGTTTTTCGACAATCACTCTTGGATTATCATTCGCCCAAATGCGGCTGTTCTGCTTATTGACGAATCCACTGAGGTGAAAATGTGCCTCATCACTGAAGATGATTTTCTTCGAAAATTGATCATCCACTGTTGCCATTTCTTGCCACCATTCTGACCATTGACGACGCTTGAAATGGTCAAGAGGCTTTAGTTCTTGAGTCAATTGCACCTTGTAAGCGTGTAAATGCAAGTCTTTATGCATAATGTTCATCAACGACGAGCGTGGGAGGTGCAATTGTTGGGCACGACGAGGAGTTGAGGTGGACGGCTCTTCAGCCACACTATCGCGAACAGCAGCAATATTTTCTGCAGTACGAGCTGTACGAGCATGCACTGGTGTTTTCACATCTCCTAGAGACCCGGTTTGCTCAAATTTTTGCACGATTTTTCCGATTGTACGCACATTTGGACGATTAAATTGACCGAAAAAATCACGAAGTGCACGATATGCATTTTGATTTGAACGCCCATTTTCATAATAAGCCTGAATAACTTTAACGCGTTGCTCGATTGTGTATCTTTCCATGGTTCAAATTGAGTTAGTCTGAAATTGAGAAATGTCAAATGAAATGCAGAAAAAAACTTGACGTTTAGGTGTGGTTCACATTCAACATCGGCCCTTAAAATTTAACCACCCTTTATATATAATGACGAAGGTTTTACATAAATTTACTACTATTTCATCGATTCTACTACTATTTTTCGCCCGATTTACTACGATTTCGAAGATCAAAAATCTCACAACCCTGAACACAACTATAATGCTGGGAGCGAAATATCGCTCTCTTAAGCAGGGTTTATACACAGCGAGTAACTCGCTGCAAGTAAAGAGAGGCAAGTAGTTTGCTTCGTTTACACGTTGCAAGTAAATCGTTGCAAGTAGAATGACAGCCGAAGGAAAACATAACCTAAAATTTTCTGAGAAAAAATATCACGACTCTTTTTTGTGGAAAAATTTGCGGATTTCGACCTAAAACTGTTTGTTGCCGACGAGTTTTTTATGACCGTGTCGTTTTTTCCTTAAAATGTTACGACGTTTTCTGGCAAAGCAGCAAATATAAAATGAACCGAAACACACACACATAAAACCACCTCATTTGTACGCGGTTCCATGTTCTTGTATTGGTTTTACTCGCTTCAAAAATAGAATGGCTTTCTATTATTTTCGAGAGAGCAGCAAGTATTCTTACACATCTGCGAGCGTCGCACACTAGCTCAAATCGCGTGTATTTACGTCTACTTGCAGCGAGTTACTTGCAAACCGATTTTCTAATTTGTACCCCCATAACCAAAATCCAAGACGTATCCACGTCAAAAAAACGCCTAAACAGGTCCATTTCGTTTTCTGGAAAACTCAAATGGGCCAAATTTTTCGGAAAAATGGCCGAAAAACTATAAATTACATAATTTTCGGGGTACCAGATACCCTCTCCCCCCCTCCCCGTAAACACGAAAAAACAGGTATAAAAAAATACGTGCCCCTTATTTTTCGCCCGTCTACAACATATCCGAGTATCATCGAAATAGTATTAACAGTAACAGCTGACCTAAAGATTTTATATTCCTTAATGAGTAGGCCATGAATTACCAATTTTAACTCAAATGAAAATATTAGCCATTTAGGAAATAAAAATCGTTGTGGAAAAAAGCGTTTTTGTATGTGCGTTTCCTTAAGGAATGATGCTAGGGGGTGGATGTATTTGAGGAGAATTTTCTCCATGAAAAAGTAGTATGCGTTGGTCAAACATTTCACTATGATAAAATCATCCCTTAAGAAATTGTAAACAGTTTTTAAATGTTTTCACTTACATACAAACGTAAAAATCTACAAACTCCCACTTACGATTTTCGTAAAAACTAACACAGTCAGTAGTATACATATATCCTTTAAAATTGCATATGTTTCATCCTTGAACGCTCATGGCCCAAAAATGGATATTCTCGTTTTAGGGTGATCGGCTCAGTAGTTTCTCCGCAAGTGAGTAACTTAGGGGAAAACCCATGCTTCGGCTTCGGACCTACCTTACCACGTACCCTTACTTTCCTCTCTTTTTAAGCTACTTTTCAATGGGTTTATAGTAAATCTGGACCCCCGGCCAGCATCTATGTCGAATTTCGGGCAAATCGACTCGGTCGTTTCACGCGAAAGAGTAACATACAGGATAATCCAAGCTTCGGATTCACTTTACTCCCTCCCCTTACTCACCCCACCATTTAGGCTACTTTCCAATAAGCCTGTGTTGGACCCAGACCTACAACGAACATCCGTATTAAATTTCAGGCAATCGGTTCACCCGTTTTCCCATGAAAGAGGAACCAATTGACTCCAACTCATTTCTATTTATTAGTATGAATTAGCATGATCAGGAAGTCACTGTTTATGACAAGTTTTGGAAACCTCGTGTTATTTCGGAAAAGGGCTTCAATTGCCTGAAAAAGTGATCGAAAATTGGACTTATCGAATGTAATTTATTAGATCTAGACTTGGTGGAGATATGTTTAAAAAAAAAAAAAGTTTTTTAAAAAAAGCTTTTATTAAAAAAGAATGCACTAAAAAGAAAAAAATAATTTTCTGGACGCTGTGTATCACAAATATAAAAGCTTTTTAAAAGCGAGATAAATTTTTATTTTATTGTTTTATGCTTTATCTCGCTTTTTAAAAGCTTTTATATTTGTGATACACAGCGTCCAGAAAATTATTTTTTTCTTTTTAGTGCATTCTTTTTTAATAAAAGCTTTTTTTTAAAAAAATTTTTTTATTTTTTTTATTTTGTTCTTTTTAATCTTCGAATATATATCCTTACATCTGAGATGTCCCTACAGGCTTTTTAACTTGAGAATCGTATTCAGCGAACCCCAAAACCCGCAGAATATATTTTTTCCCGGAACAATTGAGAAAAAGGATAATCACGTTATCCTTACAGGACCTTCCGTTATCCATACAGACTTTTTAATGACAGATTCGGATTCAGCGACCCCAAAAACCCCCAGAATAGATTTTTTTCCGGGAAATTTGGAGAAAGGGATAATCACGTTATCCTTACAGGACATTCCGTTATCCTTACAGACTTTTTAATGACATATTCGGATTCAGCGACCTCAAAAACTCCCAGAATAGATTTTTTTTCCGGAAAATTTGGAGAAAAGGATAATCACGTTATCCTTACAGGACCTTCCGTTATCCTTACTGACTTTTTAATGACAGATTCGGATTCAGCGACCCCAAAAACCCCCAGAATAGATTTTTTTCCGGAAAATTTGGAGAAAAGGATAATCACGTTATCCTTACAGGACCTTCCGTTATCCTTACAAGGACGAAGTAGTGAAAATATTGTATTGTCATCGGACTTATATAAGTGTGCAAAATTTCAAGTCAATCGGACAAGTGGAAGTGGGTCAAAATTGGGTTGCAAGATTTGATCTGACAGACAAACAGACAGACAGACACGAAGGCAAGCTAAATAAAAGCTTTTAAAAACTAAATGTCATAACCTAACGCTTAAAAACATTTTTTTTCCTTCAAACTTTTGTGTTTTATTTCAATTTAAATTTCTATCATTCTAAAAAATCACCATTTACAAAGGTTACAAGCTTGTTTTCTTAAGCAAACATTAGTATAAAATTGAATAAAATAATTTGCAAATCAGCCATTCACAACAATAATAAATAGATTAGGTTGGATAACCAATAACAGAGAAACAATTGAGCCGAGCTACGTTCGCATATATTCTGGTAGTCTATTAAATTCAAAATATATCTTCTTTTTAAAAAATTTTTAACCGTCCAATCTGTTTCAAAACAAGAGACAACGCATTCCACAGTTTAATCATCTTTACGAAAATTTTTATCATCTTTACGATTTATCCATTATAACTAATGGTATGCCTCTCATTAAAAACACTGATTCTTTTGTGCTGCCGATTGATGAATAGTAAAACCCAGGAACTATGATTTAAAACAAGGAATAAAATTGTGCTGTTGCTTTTCTAATACACTTATATTTTTCAAAAAAAAAATATCCGTGGTTATTATGTTAATCTACCCTGTTTCTTATTATTATTACCACTTTCTTAATATCATATAATTTACGGTGCAAGTAGATACTTAACTCATGAAACAAAGAAAACATAGATTGGAACACTGCCAAATAACGCATCATTTTACGTCACTTAGAGCTGTTCGTAGTGAATAATGAATAACAAAAAAATAACGAAATAACAACTTTAAATTGTAATTTAATTAATAATTATTATTATTAATTAAAAATTGTAGTTTAAGCGCTCTTAATGTCGTCATACTCTGAATGTTCAGCCTACTACCGCAAACTTGTTTTCTTTGATTCATGGACTTAACTGCCATGGACTTAACTGCCTTTGAGAGCAAAAGTGGTCCAACCCACATGTCGAAATCGTGAAATTATTTGTGTTTGAACTACTATTGCAATAAAAATGTTGATAAAATTGTTTATATACGCAACAGTACATTTTAACGTCGAGTAATAAAGTCCACCCAACATTTTTTTCAGAAATTTACAGTCACTAATACTACAAAAGTGGAAAAGCTTCAAAAAGTTGATTTAGTGGATTGTACCACTTTTGTTCTCAACGCCTCAATTACTGTGAGGTTGGAGACATCTGATCTTCAGTTTGACCAAGGCAACCTCAATAAACATGTTTTCTTTCCACGACGTCAGTTCATGAAATTGGGAAAATATGTAAGTCAAGAGCTTGTATCGAAGAGTATTTGTTTTTAGCTGATAAATACATTTAAACAATACAAAATACGTAGTAGTTAACATGGCTGTTTTGAAGTTTTGTGCCCGGAAAATTTGTTCAGTATTGAATTAGCTTCTGATGATCTATCAGCTACGGTGAACAATTCAAATTTATTTGTGATGTATTGATTTTACACATTTTAAGTTTGACGACTTCAAATTTTAAACTTGGGAGGTTTTATTGAAAATTTTAAAGATGAATCGGTTCGATAAGATATTAGTTTTGTGTCTGCAATAAACTAAAGAATATTTGTTACAGATTAAACCAATCATTACTTAGTCTGGTTGCCATATCAGCTGTTGAGAGAAGGGATGCTAATTTAATATCCAGTAGCAGATTTTATTCGTCCCAAGAAGGTAATTTTTTGTTAATTGAATTACATAAAGGTATAACGATAAGTAAAAGTTGCTTCGCAAACGTTTTATGTGACCCAGGCAACAGACAGTTGAAATGATGTATCATAACTGATAATGATTCAAAAGGTCCAAAGACATTTGGATTTTTTGGTTGTCGCATGAAAAATAAAAAAAAATACAATCGGTTTGCATACATGGTGTGTCGTTAAGGGGGAAAAGATTAATGGAAATTGGGTTGTGAAAGAGCTTATCTTAAACAAGATTTTTAATGTTGCTACAAAAGTTCTGGTATTTAACCATGTGAAAGTGTTTTGGATGAAGCAAACTTAGGCACTATAAGTCACGTATAAGAAACGCACAAAGGTTATCGGAACAGTAGTGCGCTATATAAAATAGTGAAAAATAAAAGGTCTTACAATATTTGCCTCTTGGGCACCATTTACACTATATTCCGCGAATTTTATTCTGCGACACTCAATTCACGTTTCACAACCGTTTACACTACGGCACAAAATCTCGGAATTTATTCCAGAAAGACGCCCGAAGAGAATTTAATCTGCGATAAATAAATAAAATTCGCGGAGAAAATCAAGAAAAAATGGCAAGTGTAAATGGGGCCTATGCATATATAATAGCCATGACACTAACTTCGCAACAACTAATTGCATCCTGTATTTAATCTATGCACGCTGGGCAAATAAGAAGGGTGTAAAAACGGCCATTGGTTAACGACTAAGACACTTAGCGAATATTTATTTATATATTTATTATTTAAATAATATGAGATGTTAAGAACACAATTAAGTTTAAAAAAAATCCCTTCGCCCCTGACCGCTCCGCAGTTCGCCCCATATCCAAAAGTCACACTCCCCGTTCGCGTCCGGCCTCGCGCTAAACTACGTCAAAATTACTTTATAAGTTCAAAATATAAATAATATTCATTACAGGTTGAACTACAGATAAAAATATTAACCCTGGACCCGTGTACTGGGCACTGAGTGCCCAGAACGATATTCGAACCGAAATTAACCATATTTTTAATAAAGAATATGATGAAATGCAATATATTTCTGAAAGATACTGAAATTTAGAGTACAAAAACAAAAAAAAAATCCAAATTGCATATCTTCGGGGGGGTTGTGGAAGCTGTCAAAAAAAAAGCGTAATATCGTGTACTTGGGCACTCAGTGCCCAAGTCAGTACATTTTGTATGAATTTTGTTTTTATTTTGATTACAGCTTTGGGTTTTTCCCCTTTTATGATTTTTCTTGTATGCAGATATTATATTGTATTGTTATATTATTTATATTATAATATTTATATTGTATTTTTGTCATGTATTGCATTTTCTTTCGTGGAGTACATGATTTGTTGGAGAAATCGAGTACCAGATTCGCGAGCTTACAAGGTGGTCTATATTCTCAGTCGATTTTTGCAAATTATATTTTCCCATTGTATTTCTACTTGTTTAACGAATAAACCAATTTTTATGGTTTTTAGACAAACCAGCCATACATTTTCTATTGGAATTGCATCTGGGCACTGAGTGCCCAAGTACACGATAAATGGAAGTTTTATAGTACACGGGTCCAGGGTTAAGCGAATAATGCCAAAAAACCAATTGATTACAACCAATTAATAATTGGACATTCGACCTATATTTGTACCTGTTACAGACGCCTATTATATATTCTTTCACGAAAACGGAATATAATTATGCAAAACTTCTGATTTCGTAATGGCATCAATATAACCCATCTATAAAAGTTTCATTCAGTCATTCCAACGTATTTTGTTAGTTAATGATTTCACGGTACATAAGTTAACAGGGATGGGACGGGAAACCTTGGCTCAACTCATGACCTTTAACGTTCTTTTTGATGCCAGTAATTTCACCCTGAAAATTTCATACAGGTGGACAAACAGAAAAACATAAAGCAATATAATAAATCGAAAAAAATTGTAACATAGAAGGGGAGTGTTGGGTTGACCCATAACCTAAAACCGATCCTTGATGCCAATAAGCTCCACTGAAATTTTCATTCAAAAACTGGTAACAAATTAAATGTTTAAACCCTTGGTCTAAACCCCGCCCAGGGATGCTAGTAACCTCCCCTGAAAGTTTCTTCCAAATCAGTTCAATAGTTCTCGAATTTTAAGCACAAGCCTGTTATATAAATACGGAGAACAAAAAAGTTTTTGAATAAAATATCTGTTAAGTTAAAATAGAAAATAATTTAATTTTTGTACAGAATCGTTTAAGCCGTAATTAGTATGGGGATGACGAATACTCAAAAAAATCTGAATATTTGAGCACTGTAGGATATGCCAATATATCAATACACAATAAGTGAGGCAAGCTAGCTAACCCTATCAGTGATTTAAAAACAAAGCATATTTTAGAGTTTAGACTACGCTTATTTCGTGATTTCAAACGCAGTAGCACCAATCTACTGGCATAAGAAAGAAGAATTAAAGAGTTCTCCTATGAAAAATTGTGTAAGGAGAATGGCAGAAACTTTTTCTGGACATTTTTTTTTGCATGAATGGAATAAAATTGGTCCCAAAAAATAGAATAATACGACAAAATTGGACGAACAAAACATCAATATAACGATTTTGTAATAAAAGGGTCAGAAATCCCTGGTCAGAAATCCGTGCACGATCTTTTGATGAACGCGAGAGTTGAATGCGTATGAGGTAATTAATTGCGTTTTCCAAGATCGGTTGAATCGCTTGCAGAGATCGGAATTTTTGCGATTTATTTTAAAAAAATCAAAAAAAAAAAGATTTTTTTGATTAAATTGATTTAAATCAAGAAAATCAGATTTTTTTAAAATTATGTGTATAAAGGTTAGAAAAAAATCCTTTTTTTGCGGATATGGCTACAGTAGGTCTAGGTTATGAAAAATCTTTTTCAAATAACAATATATATTTTTTTTTTGTATATAAAACAAAAATAAAATCATTCTGAACACAAGAAAGTAATATAATATTCGTATATTAGATTATGAGTAGCAAATGCGAGCAATAATAAATTAGTTTACACTTTATTCATTTTTTTATATAAAAATGTTAATTTTGCACTTTTATCTACTCCAAGCCTGTTTCTTAATTTAGTTTGCACTTGACCAAACGTAGAAAACATCCTTTCTACACCAGCTGAGGATGCTGTAGCAGTGGTAAGAGCCAAAATTGTTTCAAAATCAGATTCTCCAATTACTGATGAATTAAGAGACACAAACGATTGCCACCAATTTTTATCACTCATCCACATTTTTCTCATTATGGGACCAGAGAATGGTTCAATGTTTACTTGAAATTTTAAACATATTGGCATAAAGGCTTCCGAGAAATTAGTGTCTATAAATTCCAAAGCAATATTTTTTTCGTCTGCAGTAAGTTTTTCATTAGCATATTTGATGGCGACAGGAGGTAAGCAGCGAAGTGACAAGGCTTTAGAGCCATATTGTATCTTTTGTAGAATACATTTCTTTGAGATGGGTTTAAAATTTCTTTGTCTTCTAGTTCCAAACGTTTCCATTCGCCGACAGATTCAGCAATTTTACATGAATTGGCTTGAATTTTGTTCAATGAAATTGCAATAGGTTCAAAAATCTTAAGAAGTTCTTCGCAATTTCTTTTTAGTTTTATATTCTGATATCTTTACCTATAACATCTTTGTGGTTTTCACAAATTGTAAGTAGATGTGGGCAATTCCTCAAATAAGCTTTAATTGTGTCACACATTGTATTCCATCGCACTTCAAGAGGCATTATTAAGCTAGTACCACCAACCTCTTGTACACGGCAAAAAATCTTGGAGTGAATTCCAATCAAAATTGGATTACATATAGGTCCACTCCAAAACATGATTAGATTTCAATCCACTCGTTGGATTGAAATTTTTTTTCTAATCTTCTTTAGATTGAATTAAATTCCAAAAATGTATTAAATTTATCAAATGCAAATTGCAATTTCTGTTGCAAAAAATGCAAATTCTGTTGGATTTCACTACATTAAATGAAGGAATCAATAGTTTCCTACATTAATTAAGTGTGACTGGAAAATAGAGCGTGAATTCACACAAAAATCAGCGTGAATTCCAACAAAATTTTGTAACAAAATGGGCAAAATAAAATCTTCATTTTTCATGGTTTTATGATAGTAATAGTAGGTTTTTTACCAATATCCCAGTAGTGTTTTTTACTTTTTACAGCATTTATAAATTATAAATATTTTCTTACGTATTATTAAATGTTGAAAAACTCCTGCTCACACCGCGATTCGAACCCGAGATCCCTAGGTTTGAAGTCCACTCGCCAACCCATACGGCCACCGAAGTAAATTAACAAAGTGAGTCTAAACATGAATGGTTTCTATCTCACTTGAACTTTACTGTCAGTTGATAACTAAATGAATACTTTCGGTAATTTGATATACAATAAAAAGTAATTGAAATCTAATCTAAAAAAATATTAGAATATTTGTAATAATTTGCATTTATTGAATTCCAATCGAAATTGTATTGAAATTTCGTCCAATACAATTTTTGGATTGAAAAATACTCCAAGATTTTTTGCCGTGTAGATAACTTTTGGCCAATTGATGATTTCGAAAATATTTTCCAACTGTTACAACTTCACGCTGCGTATTTTCAAAGTTTTTTTCCAAGATCATGCGCTAGCAAATGCAGAATATGCGCTGAGCAACCATAAGTAATAATCTTCAAGTTGCACTCCTCTTTAATAATCTCTATTTGATTGCGCATTTTTGACATATTAGCAGCATTGTCTGTGACGATACTTCTGATTTTGCACCTGTACTTAGTCTCAACTTCATGAGATATTTTCAACAACAAAGAGGTCAAGTACTCAGCAGTGTGTCTGTTGCTGAATGCATCAATCGTCTCCACAAGAGTAACATCACCATTATCTTTTATTACACAAGCGCATATTATTGAACTATTATTAACGTTTGGCCAACCATCTAGTGTCAAACAAACTACTTCATTTTATAATTCATCACTGACCTTGTCAAGTTCGATATCATAAATTTTATCCAGAAGGGCCATCGATAAATGTTTTTCATCTGGAGGAGAATATCCAGGACGTAAACGCCCACAGAGTTTTTGATGCGGAATTCCTACTTTCTGGAAAGCTAAATTTGTGGCAAAAAAAATCTAACTGCTTGCTCGTCAAGTATTTGTTGGTCTCGAGAAATCGTTTTTACGACATATTTATCTAAACTAATATTTTGTCCGCTGAAGTGGATTATAGTAAGCTCAGCCGGGAGCAAGGCAGAAACCTAATCACTGGTTGATGCGGAAGATAGTTTTTTGGATACTTTGGAGCATGTCTTAATATGTTCTTTTAAGCGAGCTACGATTCCCTGAAGCTCTTGATCGCAGTATTGGCACATAGCACGGACGCCTGTTTTCCCGATTCTTTTTGGAAGCTCCGTGAAATCAGCCCATATAAGGTCTGTTCGATATAAGTCCTGGACTTACTCCGAGTATTTTCACTTTACTCCACAAAATGGCGCATTTTCTTACTCTGAATTTGTTTTTATCGAACAACTTGGAGTAAGTTCAGAGTAAGTCACTAATTCTATTTTATGAGTTTATAATTATAGATTATAAAATATAACAAATATAATAAATAAAACCCGAAACTATTCAAAAATATATATTGGAAATAATTTATGATGTCTTTTGTTGCATTTCTTCTTCCAAACACTGTAAAAGAGAGGTTATGTCTGACAAATATCAACTGCCAAAAGTTTACTCCAGCTAAAAGCAAGAGTAAATAAGAGTAAGTCCAGGACTGTCCTGGACTTACACTTTTCTGTTCGATATGTGTTCGGAGTAAGTCCAGGACTCATATCGAACAGAAAAGAGTAAAAATTTTTACTCCGAGTAAGTCCAGGACTCATATCGAACAGACCTATAATATCGCGTTTGCGCCCACCTCCACTTGACATTTTTAATTATAAATCTATCCAAACATAAAGTTGAACTTGGTTGTTCGGCAAGACTGAAATACGCACAAAGAATTCATTATGCGAATACAATTTAAAAAAAAAATTTTTGTATTTTTGTTGACCTCTATTTTATGGAAAAGTTTTGTTGAAACTTCAACTATCTAGCGAATTCTTAGCCAGCGACCGATGGCAGTCAAATTGTGCTCAAGTCTGAGGGAAGTCGCAAATGGATTCTTGTGCAACTGACACAAGATATAAGATCCAAAACTTTTATTGTGAAATACGGATAATTTACCCAATAAGCATTCATCACGATAAGTGTTGCCGTTTATTTTATAAGAAAATAATAGTTTATCGTAAAGTTTTTGATATGACAAAAATCTTACCGATTTTTTGATTTTTTTAATTGATTTAAATCTCATTTAAATCAATGATTTAAATCAATTGATTTAAATCATCTGAACCCTGATCGCTTGCCAAAAATTGATTCACCTGTGTTCACCAGGACTGTAAAGAGACTGGCACTTTCGAACAACTCATCGTAGAAAAAAATTGAATTTGTTTAATAGTATATTTGTTTGTGTGAAAAAAAAAATCTCGAAAGCTCTAGTGATTTTAATAACATTTGAGAACTTGCAGTATTCGAGACAAAAAACCAATTGCAATTGCTCCCATCTTCGGATAAATTCGTTAAAGTCTAAATAGGATTACGCGATTTTTTTTCAAATTGTTTCTTGAGAAAATCCTCACTATAGATTTTCACTAATCAATCACGACTCTGATGTTGAAGTCCCAAAATTCTAAACGTTGCGCTGAACACATATTTAAGGTCAAAGTTTTGATATTTGTACTTGAAGATCTTATACGAAAAATTTATTGAAAATGGGAAAAATGGTTTTCGAACATTTTTTTTGTTTTGTCTTTGATGGTGCTTCAGTTACTGTCAAAAAAGTCCCATTGCAGCTAATGTCAACGCGTTTTCGAGTTATTTAAGATACGTACAACGGACAGACATAAGCACGGACATCCTCATAATTTTGCCTGGAACGGATTTCGTTTTGATCAGATTTCCTGTCAGCCCCATTCTCGAGTCGGCCTCTGTCATGAATAAAATACTTTCCCTCTATAGAATAGGAAAGTAAAAATATATGTTGTAGATATCAATAAGATCAAAATATATAATAGAGAAATTTTTTGGATAAAAAAAATTTAACCTTTGGTTGGTTTCTTGTAGTCGCGGCATTTACTCTTTACTGCAGGCCTGGGCTCTCCTTGGCTCGTCTGGCTCCTCACAACTATAACATTTTTATTCAAATTTTACGAGAATACAATGAGTGTATGAACATTTTTACTCGACTCTCCAACGCAATGATACGTGTTGGTAGACGACGGCCACTTCGGCAGCGGAAATCAAACGATTGACTAACAATCGATGGAGCGAGCCTACGACAGACATTCAGTATAATTTCTGTTGTTGATGCTTGCGGATGTATGCACTTGCTCCGCAAAACCCTAATTGCTTCCCAAAGTACACTGAAGTACGAAATTTTTTCAGAAATTTGATTTTTTTAGTTTTCATTTTCCATTATGAAGCGTTCATATTCAAATTCAAATACTATGTCGTGTGATTGGGAAAACAAATATTTAATAACGGTTATCATCGTCAATGTCTAGTTTGCAGTTACATGTCGAATAAAAAATTCAATCTAGAACGCCATTACAACAGCTGTCATAAGTCCGATTTTGTCCGATACAATGAAGTAGATAGAGAAAGACAGTTTGACAACTTAAAGAAATTTTTTTTAGAGAAATTTCCTTTAAGCGGAAGAAATGATTCTGAAATTGCATCTATAAAGGCGTCCTTCATTGTGTCTTTTAATATTGCTAAAGCGAAAAGGCCATTAACTGATGGTGAATTTTTCAAACAAAATATGGAAGAAGTTATGTTACGGGCCAAAAGGCAAAGAATTCGCCGAGAAAATTAAAACCATTTGCGTATCCTCGAAGAATTGAAAAATTGAATGAATTTGTTGTTAATGGTTTGAAAATATTATTGGCTTCTTCTGTTTATGTATCAATAGCGCTTGACGAATCTACTGACCGTTCTAATATAAGTCAGTTATTAATACTGGGTCTTTCAATAAGGACATAACAATTTTGTATTTTAATAAAAACGCACCCTAAAACTTTTTTTATGATCTGGCAATGCTAAAACGTCAGTCAAGGTTTACATTTTTTATTTTTAATGTTTTTTTAGGTTTACATGCCACACAGCTGGTCAAACAATTGATCTATTGAAGGAGAAGTTCGGTAATCGTGTAATCCCGAGAAATGGTCCGGTCGAATGGCCGCGGTCATGCGATTTAACACCGTTGGATTTCTTTTTATGGGCTTATGTTAAGTCGTTGGTTTATGCCAACAAGCAAACAACGCTCAGGAACAATATTGAACTCGAAATTGCCAACGTTCCGGCCGATATGTGTGGAAGAGTGGTGGAAAATTGGCTCCAAAGAATCAATCAGCAAACGTGCTCGCGGTGGCCATATGAACGACATCGAATTTCATACTTAAATGTCCCATGTCCACTACACCTGGAATAAATTTCAGCCCGATATCTCAATTATTCTATGTTTTATTTAAATACAAAATTGTTATGTCCTTATTGAAAGACCCGATATATGTTAGAACTATAAACACAAAATTTGAAACTCAGGAGAAAATGTTGAGTTGTGTTAGCCTCCATGGAACGACGAAAGGATGCGATATTTATAACGCAGTAAAAAATGTATTGGAAGAATACAAAATTTCAGGAAAACTTTCTTCGGTATGCACAGATGGCGCCCCTTCGATGATAGGAAAAATTAACGGTTTTATAGGTTTACTGAGACAAAATGGGATTGACGTAATGAATATGCATTGTGCAATACACCAAGAAGCCCTTTGTGCCAAAGCAGTATCTTTGAAAACCACAATGCATTTTGTTTCATGTCTTGTAAATGGATTGAAAGGGGGCCATAATGCTTTGACTAATCGTCAACTTAAAACCTTTTTAGCAGAAGTTGATGCCGAATATGGTGATCTACTGCTATATACAGAAGTTCGTTGGCTAAGCCGAGGAAAATGTCTGCAACGATTTTTTGCACTTAGAAACGAGCTGGCGAGCTTTCTAGGAAATATCAATACAATAAATAATAATAAAGTATGACAAGAGAAAATTCTTTCTTCTGAATTTAAAATTTCATTGGCCTTTCTCATCGACATATCAGAAATATTGAATGAAGCTAATTTGAAAATGCAAGGTAAAAATAAAACAGTTTTTGAATTAGTCGCCGCAATAAGTGCTCTAAAGAAAAAACTGTCCATTTTGAAAAATTGTCTTTTAAATAATAACTTGCACCACTTCAAATGTTGTTTGGTAATTTCTAAAGAATGCGAAAAAGTCGACTTTTCTGGTTTTACTGATGAACTTGAAACTCTGATTACACAAATAGACAAAAGATTTGTGGACTTCCAAAAATAAGGGAAGCAAGCAGTATTTTTTTCACAATTTTTATTAGCTTTTTAGTCTTTCAAGTTCATCAATAGCTGTCCTCTCAGGTAACAAAATGCAATTTAGCGCATGTTTTTTCGAAGCACAGAACCAAAAATACGTCCCCACAAGTTTTTTTGCACGACGGAACTTATTATTTTTTTGTAATCGCATCATGATAAATTTTGTAGTCCACTGTTCTTAAACGTCTCCATCAAAAGCGAAAGAGCGTAAAAAATGAAAAAGATGCGTTTTCTCATTTTGTGTTATAGTATACTAGCAGACCCTACGTTGGCAGCTAAAAGTTTTTTGTATAAATTTTAGAATGCCAAAAAACCATAAATAACTTAAAAAGTTTTGGGAAAAAATGTTATCCTTACAGGACCTTCCGTTTCGAATTTTGAAATTCCAAAACCGGATTCGTGATCAGCGACCCCAAAAACCCCATAATACCAATTTCTCCGGAGAAAAATGGGAAAAAGGATATTTGCGTTATCCTTACAGGACTTTTCGGTTAGAATTTTGAAATTCCAACACCGGATTCGTGACCCCAAAAACCCCGTTATGCCGATTTTTCCGGGGAAAAACGGGAAAAAGGATATTTATCCTTACAGGACCTTTCGTCTCGAATTTTGAAAATCTAATATCGGATTCGTGTTAAGCGATCTCAAACATAATGCCAATTTTCCCGGGGAGAAACGGGAAAAAGGATATTTGCGTTACCCTACAGGACCTTCTGTTCCGAATTTTGAAATTCCAACACCAGATTCGTAATTAGTGACCCCAAATACCCTATAATGCCAATTTTCCGGGGAAAAATAGGAAAAAGGAAATTTGCGTTATCCTTCCAGGACTTTCCGGTTAGAATTTTCAAATTCCAACAGCCAGCTCGTGATCAGCGACCACGGAAACACCCTACAGCCAGTTTTTCGGAGACAAAATTAGAAAACGGATATTTGCGTTTTCCTTACAGGACCTTCCGTTTTGAATTTTGAAAATCTAACACCGAATTCGTGATCAGCGACCCCGAAAACCCCCTGATGCCAGTTTTTCCCGGAAAAAATGGGAAAAAGGATATTTGCGTTATCCTTACAGGACCTTCCGTTTTGAATTTTGAAAATCTAACACCGAATTCGTGATCAGCGACCCCGAAAACCCCCTAATGCCATTTTTTCCCGGAAAAAATGGGAAAAAAGATATTTGCGTTATCATTACAGGGCCTTCCGTTTCGAATTTTGAAAATCCAATACCGGATTCGAGATCAGCGACCCCAAAAACCCCATAGTGCCACTTTTTCCGGGCAAAAACGGGAAAAAGGATATTTGCGTTATCCTTACAGGAACTTCCGTTTCGAATTTTGCAAATCTAATACCGGATTCGTGATCAGCGACCCCAAAGACCCCTTGTGCCGCTTTTTCCGGGGCAAAACGGGAAAAAGGATATTTATCCTTACAGGATCTTTGGTTTCGAATTTTAAAAATCTAATATCGGATTCGTGATCAGCGATCCCAAACATAATGCCAATCTTTCCGGGGAAAAAGGATATTTGCATTATCCTTTCAGGAACTTTCGTTTCGAATTTTGAAAATCTAATACCGGATTCGTGATCAGCGACCCCAAAAACCCCAGAATACAAATTTTTCCGGCGAAAAATCGGAAAAAGGATATTTGTATTATCCTTACAGGACCTTCTGTTTCGAACTTTGAAAATCTAATACCGAATTCGTGATCAGCGATCCCAAAAACCCCATAATGCCAATTTTTCCGGGGAAAAATGGGAAAAAGGATATTTTCATTATCCTTACAGGACCTTCCGTTTCGAATTTTGAAAATCTAATACCGGATTCGTGATCAGCGACCCCAAAAACCCTATAATGCAAATTTTTCCGGGGAAAAATGGGAAAAAGGATATTTTCATTATCCTTACAGGACCTTCCGTTTCGAATTTTGGAAATCGAATACCGGATTCGTGATCAGCGACCCCAAAAACCCTATACTGCAAATTTTTCCGGGGAAAAATGGGAAAAAGGATATTTTCATTAACCTTACAGGATCTTCCGTTTCGAATTTTAAAAATCTACATAGCTAAAAACCTGCTCCTGGCAACGCAGATCATTTTGCAAAAAACCGCGTCAAAATCGGTCCAGTAGTTTTTGAGTTTTGTAATCACAAACAGACAGACAGACAAACAAACATCCATTTTTATATATATAGATGAAGAAACATAAAATTTCTTCAAGTAATAGTAAATCACTATGTACATACATGGTGCCCAGGCCTGCTTTACTGTATGGCGCCCATTGTACCGATTTGTAGCATAGTCAAAAAGTTCTTATATATTTTTTTTTTTCAGAACAATCTAAAAGAGAAAATGAAGCTGCTAAAATTTTATGGACCTCCGATATTGTTTGTTTTGACGTTGACTCTACTGTGATAAAAGAAGAAGGGATTGATGAACTGGCCAAGTTTTGTGGTAAAGGGACTGAAGTTTCTAATTTGACAAAAAATGCTATGAAAGGTGCAATGACTTTCCAAGAAGCACTTAAGCAACGCTTAGATATTATAAAACCGTCACAAAAAATAATAAAAGACTTTATAAAACGTCATCCACCAACACTTTCCGCCGGCATTTGGTATGATTTTGATTCCTGCTGCTTTCGTTTATTCAAGTTTTTTTTAGTGAACTTTTGGGTAAAATTAAAAAACAAGGCATTCAAGTATACCTAGTATCAGGCGGATTCGATTGCTTAATTGAACCTGTAGCCAAACAATTAGGAATTCCAATGACGAATGTTTTTGCAAACAAACTGCTGTTTGATTTTAATGGTAAAATCATGTATTTTCATAAATTTTTCTATAAATTTAAGATCTCAAAAACTTAACATTTTTGGAGAAAAGTATTTCAACCATCTATTTTAATACCATTCTTTTTCTTACCAGGAGAGTATGTTAGCTTTGACATCACACAGCCCACCTGTCGCTCGGGAGGAAAAGGAGAAGTAATTTCAATAATCCAGAAGAATTGTATTAATGCAAACATTACAATGATTGGGGATGGAGCTACTGATTTGGAGGCCTCACCACCGGCAAAGTTCTTTATTGGTAAATTGTAATGGGCAAAGTTATTATCACAAAAAAAATATTTTCATGTTGAGGACTGCCCATGGGGTCCCTTGTTTTTATTCACAATACTTTAGCAAAAAAAAAACCTCACCCATCGCTACAGCACACGGCAATTGAACATTTAGAGTTTCACGAACTTGTACATTTGCTGCCTGAAGTCATTCAACAATCCGGTTTTCAGGCTTTTTGATTTCTAATACTCAGAAAATGTCAATCTCAGATTTTCCTTAAACATATTTTCCAAGCACCCTTAGATCAATATATGGTCTAAAACTACCAAAAACCGAGACTTCAAATTTTTCATACATGTTCGATATGAAATGTGATGGTTCTGTTAACTTTGGTAAAATTTCATTGAATTGGAGTGTATTTTTTACAACTTTTTTACAAGAGTTCTTGATTGTCTTTTGTAACGTGAAAAAAATTCCTCCAAATTTTTCTGTTGACGAACATCGCTTTCATCTCCCACATCGATTTTCCCTTTTTGCGTCCCAGTTCCTCTATTTTTCGCTTGAAGGTCATTCACGGTCCTCCTTTCTATGGTTTTTCCCTTGGACATATCTCTTGAAATCAGAGCGGCGTTCTTTCTGATCCCATTCTGACTCCGTGTGCGAACCAGTGGAGCTGTTTGTTGGAGATTATTTCTACAAGAGCTTATTGTTGGAGCCCCTCTCTAATACAGTCGTTTCTGACGCCATCACCTTCGAGTTTTTCCCATAGTATCTCTAAGGCAACGCAACGCTACTGCAGCAGTTTGACTAACTTCTATTCCTCTCACTGGCCTCTCGCTACCATATAAAAGCGTTGGTTTCAGCACTGTTCTACAGATTTGCGTCTTCATCTTTACACTCACTTTTTGTTTGCGAAATCTTGTGTTGTTTAGTTGGTAATAAGTTGAATTGGCTTTCTTAACTCGATGCCGTATTTCCTTTTGAATTTTTCCGGTCTGGTGGATTATGGTTCCAATATACTGTTAACAGCTGATTTGCTCTAGTCCCATGCCATAGCACATAATTTTTGTTGCTTTTACTTTGTCTTCGCACCAGCATGACCTGCCTTCTGCCCACATTTAACTCCATTTCTTTTTTGTGAGAGATGTCGTCGATTCGGTAACTGCCCTTTGTAGCCTGTTTTGTATGTCTGCCATCAGTAATATGTTGTCCGCGTAGACCAAAGCTTGACATTCTACTAGTTGCATGTCTCAACATTCTACTCTGGATCTTAGGGTTCTCCTTTTGCAGATTTTAACGAATTAATCCATGTAAGCAATAGAGATAGCCTCACTCCATGTTTTCATTCTCTTTCCATTTTAAAGATTTCAGAGGTGGTCCCATCGACTATTACTCCCCTTTCTACGCTGTTGAATATACCTTGAACTACATTAATTAATTCTTTGAGCACTTGCTTCCGCCTTAGCGTTTTCCACACTTCACCTTGGATTACGTTGTCAAAAGCGTCCTTCAAATCGAGGAATGTAAGGATCACCTCTCTTCCTCTACTCGTGTATTTCTCATGGGTGGCATATATGTGGTCCAGTATTTGCCGCTTAGGCCGAAATGCGGCTTGTTCTTCTTCAAGCGTTTTCTCTACAACCCTCCTAAGTAGTGATTCGAGAATTTTTACAACAATTTTAATGCTATAGGTGCCAAACATATAGCACGATAATTTTTGCAATATGATGAGTCTCCTACAACGAAGTGTTTCTGTTTTTCTCCTATTGTTTTAGACTTTTTCTTGCTCCTATGCCATTTGGAAAAGCTGAGCAAATTACTCCCATAAGATATCTCCACCATATTTTATCATCTCCGCGGAGATTTCATCATGGCCTGCGGCTTTGTGACTTTTCATTTTCTTGACAGCTGCCACTATTTAGACTCCTCCTCATCTTCTTATTCTACTTCTTCAGATGCTCGTATGTGCCGGGCGCCCTACGCCCTGAGTTTGAATTTATCTTCGTAGTGAAGCTTCCAGGACTCTAGAATATTGCTCGTCTCTGTTTCAAGACTTCCTACTTGGCTCCGTATGCCTCTAGAATTTTGCCCTTTTGGTAACTTGTTCCCACTTCATCACCAAAGTTTACCCAAGAGGCAGCCTTTGCGTCTCTAATAACTTGTTTTACTCTGGTTCGGGCTGCCACACATCGAGCCCTTACTTCCCGCGTTTTAGCGTTTTAAGCTCTATTCCACTAAAATCCGTTTTCCTGGCTGCATTCAGAATTCAATTTTTGATGGCGTACCTCTCCATCTTCAGGTTGAATCAATAGGTTCAATCAATCAATTCTGCCGCCAATCTCTCCTAGTATGGCTAGTCCTCAACACCACATTTCAAACAGTGAAAATGTTTTTTTTTTGGCGTAGTGGTTGTTATTTGTTAACTTCGACAGCATAAAAATGATAACACTTTGCAAAATTAAAACAAAATATTTTAGATAATAAATTATTTTTCTCAATCCCAGCATTTTTCGAATATCAGCATACAAAAGTAACCAGCTGCTTTTAGCAGTTCCGCTGGTATTATTTTAATTTTTACGGCGCCCGCCGCCCGCCGCCCGTCATTTTGATTTTTTTGGAACTAGGTAAAAAAAAATTCATTTGATACCTGTCATGAGGAGTCTTATATTGAGCGATT
This sequence comes from Chrysopilus asiliformis, assembly GCA_964034945.1. NCBI lineage: Eukaryota > Metazoa > Arthropoda > Insecta > Diptera > Rhagionidae > Chrysopilus > Chrysopilus asiliformis. The sequence goes on from OZ035962.1 coordinate 56,971,985, forward strand.
TAGACATTTCATTTGATTCTTATCATGGGGAGTTTTATATTCGACGATTTAGACAAAATGGCACCCGCCATCCGCAATTTTGATTTCTGGGAACTAGTCATAGATATTTACAAGAGACCGTTCATACGCAGGACAAGTTTTGCCATGCTGCTTGCATGTGAATCTTACGCAGGGTAAATATTTATTTGCTTCTTACGCAGGGTAAATATTTATTTGCCCTGCATTTGATTCGCTGGGCAATACCATAATAGAAATCAGCGTAGCGAATTACGCTGATTTCTATTACCACGCTGTTTCAAAAACTCATAATTTACGAGCTTTAACCTCCAGAAAATCTCAGATTTTTGAGATTCAGTTGCACTGCGGAAAAAAATTTCATAGGCAGGCAAACTGCCTGGTATTTCATATGCCAGGCAAAGTAATGTCTAATGTCAGCATGCAAAGCATAATTTGAGTTTATGGCCCAATACAGCTATTTTCACTGCTCTGCTGTCACGAACTGACAAATGTACAAAAATAAAAAGTGAACTTACTATGGCCAGCAATTAGAACCAAAAAAAATGGTTTTACAGAAGATATTCGGTATTGCCATTTCGGTTTTAGCTAATGAAAAAAAAATTGAAAAAATCGAATTTTTAACTTTACACCCCTATTCTGATAGACTTGTCATTTTCGACAAGAGTCGTTTTTCGTGTTTTTGTTCGTAGAAAAGCACTAACAACAACACTACGGACGACCGACCTTTTTGCGCGTAGCTTTGTTCCAGAAACATTTTTGCATTTTAGAGGAAAATGCACGGGGTTTTTTTCTTGGTCATTGAATGGTTAAAAAAGAAGATGTCTGTCTCGTAGAGACGGCCAGAAGACGTGGATCCGCCTACAACGATCGCCAAAAGATATTTAAGTAAGATATTTTAGTGAAAAGAAAATTAAGAAAACAAATTTTTATTTAAAAATAATTTTATTTATAATTGGTTAATGATAAGAGAAGTATGAAATAAATATACATACAGTGTTCAAAACCCTCCCATTTCTATGCTTTCGTTCTGCTCCCAAGGAGGAATTGAAAGCAATGGAAAATAAAAATTCAGCATTTCAATAAACCCCCCAAAGAACGAGAACGAAATTATGGTTTTTACGTTCTTGCTGTTAAGATCTTGGTTGGTTGGTTTGATAGGAGTGGGGCTCACGAGGGAACCCCACGCACATAGACCTCAAGTTGGGCCCATTGTACACCTCCGATGTCCCTCGCTGGAGCAGATTGAGCTCAAGTACGGTTGTTTAGCCATTCCACCAGTGCTACATATTTCCGAATCGGCTCCCAGCCCTGAGTTCCTGCCTCATGGAGTTCCCCTAGAAAGGCATGGCCGAAGCATTTGACACGAGTACGGGTTAAGGCTGAACAGTGACACAAGAAATGTTCTACAGTTTCCTGCTCTTCTCCGCAGCCCCTGCATTGTGGATTATCCACCAGCCTCATTTTGAAGGCGTGATCCTTCAGGAGGGAGTGCCCAGTCAGAATCCAAGTCGTTAGACGAAGGGGATTCCGTTCCAGATTTAAGAGGCTCTTAGTAAGGTTTGCATTTAAGCCACCCCATAATTCCTTTGTTGTAGTGCCGATGTGGCACATGGACCAAAGTTGTTGGTTCTCCTGATCCACCCACTGCTTAAGTTGCAGTTTTGAGGGTTTGAATCGGAAACCCAACAGAAATGGGTTGACAGTCCATTAGGGTGGATCGCGACTCGAACAAAAAAAAATAAATGTGGCAATGTGAACAGCGGGGGTACGGAAAAGATGTAAATATATGTAAAAATGAAATTTCGAAAATCTCAGCTCGATCGGAGGTCATTTTCAGTTTCTGCTTTTCATTTGAAATTTTGAAAATCTGCCATTAAACTAAAAATTTCAACTTTCACCAAAATCAAGGAGGATTTCCAAAAAAGCTTGAATTAGTTAACAAATAACAAAAAAAAATATTGAAAAAATTAAAACAAAAAAAAGTTTGAAAAAATTAAAACAAAATAAAATTTTGAAAAAAAATTAACCAAAAAAAAATTACAAAAAAAAATAAAACAAAAAAAAAATAAAATACAAAAAGGATTTCGAATTACAAATGCCTCTACACGGCGAAATCTGGGTGATCACAGCAAAAGTGATAAGCGAAAATTTGTAAAATACATAGAAATTCACCTAGCGCATACACACTTAGCTAAATGTTTAAACGAAAAGTGGAAACTGAAGATGACCTCCGATCGAGCTGAAACTTTTCACAATTTGTTTTTATATCAATTCACAACTTCCCCCCCCCCCCCCCCCCCTTTCCGAAATCCTAGAAAAAAGAAAAGCGATCCACCCTACTGTCCATACATGTACCCTTACGAGCAAGTTCATCTGCCTTCTCATTTCCAGATATATTACTATGCCCACGAACCCAAACCATTTTAAGGTGGTTGGTTTCGGAGAGTATCTTTAAGTCTTCCTTACATGACTGCACAAGCTTAGATTTGGCAGTGTGTGAAGAAATCGCTTTGATGGCTGCTTGACTGTCTGAGCAGATGCAGATATCCTTTTCACTACAAGGTCCAACAGAAGCAGACTCGCTTTTTTGATTTCCATTACTTCGGCTTGAAAGACCGTAGCATGGTTGTCTAATTTGAACGATCGCTCCACTCCGAGCTCGTCGCAGAACAGTCCAGCGCCAATCAGGTTATCCATCTTGGAACCGTCTGTATATACCGTTGTGACCACTTCCGGTGGTGTGACAACTCTTGTCTCCCACTTGTCCCGGAGATCAATGCTCTTGCAAACATTGGCCTCCAGGTAGGACTCCGGCTGCAAGTCGCTTTCTAAAGATAGAACGGGTACTTTAGACTTTACGAAATCGATAATGGACTCATGTGGAACTCCTTGTCCCGCATGACTCCAAGTTCCGGCGAGGTGTTGCCTTATGGACGCCCCGCCGCCATATGTTTAACGTGCAGCTCGATAGGGGGTAGATTCAAGATAACCTTCATTGCTCTTGTAGAGGCGGATCTTAAAGCGTTCAATGTGCTCAAACAGCACTGTCGCTGCACTCTTTCCAGTATTTTCCGCTTTGATGCCGCTTCCAGTGCCTTCCACCATACAAGAGAGCCATAGATTAAAATCGGGCGAACTACAACCGTATAAAGCCATTTGACCATTTTTGGTTGCAGGCCCCAATTCCCTCCTATAGCCCTCTTGCACATTCCAAAGGCTCTATATGCTCTGCTAGCCCTGTCTTCTAAATGAGGTGTCCAGGTGAACCGTCTGTCCAGTATGTCCCCCAAGTATTTGACCTTGTCTTTCAGTTCTAAACTCATGGAGCCAATCCTTGGTGTGGTCAATCTTGGTAATTTGTTTTTCTTTGTGAACAAACAGAGCTCGGTTTTGGACGGATTAACCTTTAGACCGTTACCCTCAGCCCAGTTGCATACCAGGTTAATGGCTGTCCGGGCTAGCCCGCAGAGTTCTGTTTCAAATTTGCCGGTTACAAATATTACTTACCAAGTCGCCTGCATAACAGACGACTCGGAATCCCTGTCTGTCCCGATCAAGTAAGAGGTTATTCATCACCAGCACCCAAAGTAAGGGTGAGAGTATTCCTCCTTGAGGAGTCCCCCTGTGAACTATTCCCTCTCTAGTTTGATCCCCCACAGATGTGAAGATTCTGCGATTTTCAAGCATATGCGCGATCCGCATTCTAGTTCCATGATCAACACTGCTTGCCCCGAGAACCTCTATTATTTTGCCTATAAGGATATTATTGAAAGCCCCTTCTACATCAATAAAGACACCCAGGGTTGATTCCTTAAAAAGGAAGCCCTTCTCTATCCTGTGTATGACCTCATGTATTGCTGTCTCCACGGATCGGCCCTTGATGTATGCATGCTGGTTGTTTGATAACAGTCCGGCTGGCAGGGTTTCCCTTAATTCCCTATCGCAAATTCTTTCCAGGGTCTTGAGCATGAAAGTAGTTAGACTGATTGGTCTCCAGGCCTTCGCTGACGCTCCACCCGGCCGACTTTCGGTATGAAAACCACTCGAACTTCTTGCCAAAGTCCAGGTGTATAGCATCAGCTCAAACATGCCTTGAATAACTTGACTATCCTTTTACAGATGTGATCCATGGCGTGCGGGAGGATAGCTGGGTATAAGCCATCCCTCCCCGGTGATTTGTATGGTCGAAATGAGTCTACCGCCCATTTGATTTTATCAAAGCTGCGGAGTTATAAAAGCTATAAAAGCTGCGGAGTTAGCTGGTTGAACCTGAGCTTCCTCTACAAAAACCCCAGCCCGGTCTCGCTCCGCAAAACATCCAGGGAAGTGCCCTTCCATCAGGATCTCTAAAGACTCCCCACATGATCCAGCCCTGCCTCCATTGCTTGCAACAATGAGTTCAGGTTGTGTATGGGTTTTCGATAGGAATTTCTTTAGTCTTGCAGTCTCCCCGATGCTGTTAACGCTATCGCAAAATAAACGCCAAGAGTTCCTCTTAGCTCTGCGTATCATTGCCTTATACTCCCGAAGAGCGGATTGGTAAGTATCCCAGTCCTGCTCACGGTTGTGATTTTTGACTTTATTGAACAGTTTCCTGACCGTTCTTCGCTTCTCCGTGATCTCTCCAGTCAGCCAGGGGGTATTTGAGTCCCCCTTAGGCTTTCTGAGAGGACATGAAGACTCATGTCGTCAGTGTCTCCGTCTCGTTGTCAATGTCATCCCTGCTATTAAAGTTAGGGGCATTGACTCCCTCCAATTTTTGAGCTAGTAGTTCCCCAAACAGCGCCCAGTTCGTTTTTGACGGGTTTTAAAATTTAGGTACTACTTTCTTTACTCTGCCTAGCTTGAAGCGAATGTATGGTCGAAGAGGCTAGCTTCGTCCGAAGCTCGTCAGTCCTGAACCAGATTCACAGCGCTCTTACTAGCCAAGGTTATGTCTAAGACTTCCCTACGGACGCAGGTTATGAACCTGGGCTCTACCCCGCGATTCAAAACATGTAGGTTAGTACTGGATACATAATCAAAAAGTGACTTACCTCGATCGTTACAGTCTGAGCTGTATGTGGTGCGCGTTTGCATCGCACCCCATTACTAAATTTTTCCGGTTACTGTTGGCGTAACTCACCAGCTCCCGGGATGGTGGAAGGTATACGGAGGCCAGCACCATCTGTTCCCTCTTACCTTCTGCGGACCATTCCCACAATATTGCTGTGGCGTCTGTAGATGGAGCTAGTGGGATCGAGAGAACGAGTTCAGTTCCTTCCTAGCTACTATGAACGTTCTGGGTCTACCTAAATTCCTCCCTTGAAAAATATGTAGGGCGGCCCCGAATCCTAAAACCATGTCATTTAACGTCCATGGTTCTTGAATTAGAGCGACGTCCACTTTATTCTCCTTGAACGGTTGAAGCAGGGTAACCGAGGCCACCTTGCTACGATGTAGATTAATTTAGAGGACACTCATAATAAGATTGAGCATCCCCCATATCAAACTCTTCCGTGAGGGTGTCATCAGAAGAGCGAACCTCACTCTCCAGCAACTCATCTTCCTCATCGGTCTTAACCGTGAGTCCGGCGAGTATCCTAGAAGGGGAGGCCTCCTCCTGTGAAGCTCCCTCTACGGGCTTCGCCACGGAGGTGGCTCCTACGACTCCCGTCACCTCACCACAGTACTGGTCGCCTTATTTGCGTCCTGTACCGGGGGTAACGATGGTTCCGTCCTTTCCGCTGTAGATGCCGTTGCAGTGCTCGGATTTGCCACTCGCTCTACAGTTTGTGCACCGGTTTCCTCCTTGGAGAAGCCCAGCTTAAACCTAAGCCTGCCGAGCCGGTAGTGCACCAGCCCATCCGCCGGCCTCAACTCTTCAGCCGAAGCCTGGCCGACCTCTACCGCAATGAAGAAGCCATCGGAGACCTCCGCAGAGTGATAGATCGCCCATACTTCGGTGTTAAGTTTATTTTGTTTCTTGATGACCCGTAAGATGTCCGGCACTAGACGGGGCGGTTTGCCTTTCACCATTACGGTCATTCTCTTCAGTCTGGGAATTTCGTCCTTGGCCACAACCCGCAAGGATGCCTCACACCCAGGAAATCTGAATTCCGCAACTTTCGTTCTCAGGAAGTCAACTGTGTGTTGGTTCACACATGTCGCCCAGAAAAGATCGTTGCGGAATTCACTGCGCAGGAAGAGGATTGGCAGACTGTCCACTGTAGCCGCCGCAACTGCCTCCGCATAATCAAACACAGCTTCAAGGCCTTCCAGTATGACAGGCTGACGCTCCCTCGGAATTCTTCCCCAATGGTGAGTTAGAGTCGATGATTTCGACCTCTATCGTAGCGGTCTCATCACCTCTTACCACCCGCGCAAAGGACTTCGGGGTTGCTCTTTCCTTTCGCTTCTTTGATGCCGGGGTTTTCTTCTCTTCGTCCGCTGACCGGCCTCTCTTTTGCGTCTTTGAAGCAACAGCGCTGGTATTAGGCATTGTTGCTTGGTCTGGTTGAGTAGCAGAGTCTGAAGCGGCTTCCTGCCCGGTCGAACAATGATCACCCGGGTTGGTTTTGGCTCCTGATGCAACCTGCTTCACCCTTTCCCGTTGCAGTTTCAGTCTTCTACGAGCGTTGTAGCTGCTCTACTTACCAGAGGCGGCAGAAGACTTCTCCGACTGAAGAACCCGTTGCTTGTCGGTAGTGTCAGTGGCCTCCGGACGGGGCCCGGGTTTTCCTGTCGGTTCCCTAATCAAGTTGTTGCTGTGGCTGCCTGCTTAACGCTGGCTTCCGCTAGTAACATCCTTTTCTCATGCTGTCGTTTGCGCTGTTGGCAACCTGATAGCTTTCTCCTCTTTTTGACCCTCGAGGTAGAAGTGGATTTTTATCGGAGGGGTCCGTCTCCGTAGACCTATTTGGGGAGGGGTCTTTCTCATTTAAATTATTAGACTCTATCTTGGCCCCACGAGTACTGGAGAAAATATGTCCGCGCCCGCAGAGCTCCTGTACGTGCGTAAGGCTACTTAAAACAGGAGGTCGCCAGGTATCCTGAGTTCGCATACTAAAGACTAGATAACCCCCTAGCCGTTCATTCCTCGGCGTATGCCGTTCCACCTCCTTTAGTGTCGCGTTTTAGCCTAGATAACTAGTTACCGGTGGTCGCCACGAGGAGGCGTACGCGTTGCGAATCGCAAGATGGTATATGTTACAACCATGGAGACTCGCTCCCCTACCCGAAACTCGACCGGCACAGAGGTGAGGAGTCGATACTGCTAAAACAGGTTACGGAGCCAACAACAGTTGGGATATTCCCCCCTGCTGCAGACGCCAGACCACCTCTTAAGATCTTACATTTGCGTTTTGTTTTTACGTTCTTTGAGAACAGAGCTTTAATTCTGGGATCGAAATATCGCTCTCTTACTAATGAAATACATACTTACGAGGGCAGTCCGATAAGTACTTAGCCTCACCGCCCGATGGCGCCACTATCGCAGGAGAAATTTACTATCGTGTAGTACATTCTCATAGACGGCTACAGTCAAAATTTCAGCCGAATCGAACTCGTAGTTTTGTTTTGACCGCGTATGGAAGCGGGCGTGTCTGCGGATTTCAGAAAAATGGAAAAAGAGCAATATCGGTCGGTGATTCGATTCTTGTTTCTGGAAGGGAAATCGCGCAGCGAAATCAAAGAGCGCTTGGATGCTGTGTACGGTGACTCTTCTTCTTCGATGGCGACCGTCAAAAATTGGTGTAACGAGTTTCAACGTGGTCGCACGTCGGTTTTTGATGACCCACGCCTAGGTGCTACGAAAACGGCTACCACGGAGGATAACATAACAAAAATCCACGATCTCGTATTGGCAGACCGCCGATTGAAGGTGCGCGAGATAGCTGAAACAGTAGGCATCTCAAAAGACCACGTGGGTCATATCCTGCATGAAATTTTGGGCATGAGAAAGCTGTCGGCGCGATGGGTGCCGCGTTTGCTCACTCCGGACAACAAGCGCAACCGTGAAACCACTTCGCATCAGTGTTTGACGCTGTTTAAGCACAATCCGAAGGAGTTTCTGCGTCGTTTCGTGACCGTCGACGAAACATGGATCCACTGGTACACACCAGAGACTAAGAAACAGTCGAAACAGTGGACTTTACCCGGCGAACGTGCTCCGAAGAAGGCGAAGACTGTCCTATCTGCCGGAAAGGTGATGGCCACCGTTTTCTGGGATTCACAAGGTGTGATCTACATCGACTACCTGGAGCAGGGCAAAACTATCACAGGGCTCTACTATACCGAATTATTGGGCCGATTCGACGCCGAATTGCAGAAAAACGGCCCCATTTAGCGAAGAAAAAAGTGCTCTTCCACCATGACAACGCACCGGCTCACACCTCCGCCGTCGCCACGGCCAAATTGGTTGAATTGGGCTACGAACTGCTGCCCCGTCCACCGTATTCTCCAGATTTGGCCCCGTGCGACTTCTTTTTGTTTCCAAACTTGAAAAAGTCACTCGCCGGGCAGAAATTTGAGTCGAATGAGGAGGTCATCGCCGCTACGAAGGCCTACTTTGCAGACCTCGAGAAAACGTATTTTTCAGACGGGTTAAAGAAGTTGGAGCATCGCTGGGTCAAGTGTATCGAGCTAAAAGGAGACTATGTTGAGAAATAAATGGTCACTTTTTCAAAATTTTCGTTTTTTTTTGTGGGCTAAGTACTTATCGGACTGCCCTCGTATATATGTGTGTGCATCATACCCAACAGCCATCGCTCGCGGCTTTCATTCATTTTTATGCGAGACCCACAAACCGCTTTGAACGAGAAGCGAAAACTTAAATAGAAACAAGTTCGTTCTTAACTTGGGAGCGAGAACGAAAAATGTGCATCGATCGTTCCAACTCTTACGAACAGTACCGCGGAGCTCAAAATTTCTCTCTTTAGAGAAAAAAAAACCAACAAAGAAGCATAAAAAGAGTATAATTGTGAAATCTATACAACAAGCAGTAAACACAGCATAACAGCGGCAGTGAAAATTTAGATTTTGATTTTTAAAAAAATTATTGAACATAGTTTAACATAACAAAATACCCTAAACAATGGGTGCATTCAGCGACCTGAGCCGCTCAGTATCGCTCTAGAGCGAAAAAGGTGCTCAGTTACTGAACGCAATCGCTACAGAGCGGCTCAACAAAGCAGCTCACATTTTTTTTGACCGTAAAAGAACTCCGCTCAGTAGCTGAGCAAATGTCAAATGAAGAATTACATAACCTCAATTCATGTATAAAAATGACGACGGAAATAAATGGTGTTATTTATAATAACATATTTATAGTTATTTATGTTATTTATAATACGGGAAGCCTCATGAAAATTCTTGCTGAGCAAACGGGAATGGCAATAGTCGGCGTTGCGGAAAATGTTGGCGAAAGAGTTCGGGAGTGTACTTCGGTATAGTCACCTCAAAATAATCCCGGTTTCTTTCAGGCTTCGAACTTCGAATTGAAGTCACTTCAAAATGAGTATTACATTCGTCAACCCAAATTTCGATGGGCTACAAATTTAACATATCTGACGCGCAAATACCGAATATTGTGGAAATAATTATATTTCGGTCCATCTTCCACTATAACCCCGAATATTTTGACAGTTGTATGTGCGCGGCTCAGTAGCGGTGCATTCAGTAAACACTGAGCGGCTCAGCTGAGCGGTTTTTTGACACATACTGAGCCGCTCCAGAACGGCTCGGGTGGCTGAGTGCACCCAATGGTTTAATGTGGGCCGTATTTTATAACACAGTTTCTGTTGGGATGTCACCACAAACTATCGAGTATCATCGATTGCAAATTTGTTATCATGGCAGCAAGCAGATTTTCTAATTTGTACCCATATAACCAAAATTTAAGACGTATCCATGTCAAAAAAGGTTTTTATAGTATTTATTGGGAACAGGGTAATTACAAAAAGGCTACAAAATATTGATTTTTATTAAGTTGGATTTTTTTTTTACTTTTATATATGCAGATGTGTTAAATTTTTAATGTATTTTTTTCAGGATATGGAGGAAATATTATTCGGAAAGAAGTTCAAGAGCGATCACAGTTTTATATCACGGACTTTAATACACTTTTGGTAATGGAGAAATAGATATCTGTATATAAATTGTTAATATTATTTAGATCTAATAAATATTTATTAGGTTTTGTCAGCGCATTTTTTACTCAATTCTTTAAAATATATGATTTAACGTACAAATACTGTAACACCTATCTAAGCTGGACTCTACCCAAGAAACTTTTCGAAGAACATTCTTCTAAAGCAGGGATACGCAACTGACGGCCTTGTAAAAGAGCACAAAATATATCGGCACAGTGGAGTTTGCTCGATGTTTGTAGGGAAAAATCACTGGCGAAGACAACACGATTCCCTCATTGTCATCGTTTCGCTTAGAACCGTATGATTCAGAGGTTGAGAATTGAACGATGGGGTAGAAATTTGAAAATACTGGACTTGCTTTGTCTTTGCCAGCGATTTTTCTAAACCAATATTGACCGAACGCATTTGTAACGGAATATGTCGTGCCTGTAAGTTTTCTGGAGACTGATAATTGAGGAGAGGAACAAAAATGTCATGTTTGTTTTTTATCCTTTGTAATTTTAGTTACCTGTGGTGCTTTAATCTACCAGTGGTATTTTAATTTAGCTCTGAGTTTTAAGTTATATTGTGAGTTTTAGGAATCAAGTAAAAACGAAAATTGTATAGCTCAAATGTTGAGCTAAATTTACTTTTTTTATATTTTATGCCATGAGCTTAGGCAATTTGCCTCTAATGCCGAAGCACAGCTCAAGACAATCATTCATTCATTCAACCATTCATTCAATCCATTCACACACTAAATACTCTCCTCACCCCACTGCACCAAAGACTTGGCGCGACAGTCTATAGCCTTATCGACCATTGTGTCCAGTTACATAGCTTGGAAGAGTATTCAGGCGGCGGGAGGCAAAGACAAAACTGGTCCGTGTTTAGGCCCATGAGCAGAAAAGTTCCAAATTTGGTCTTAAGCCCATATATGTAGACAAACTAACAAAGTAATCCCGCAGAAGTGTTGGAGGCAAATCTCTTCCAAATAAATTCTCGGCAACGTCAACCTTTTCATACAACGGGAGAATCGCCAGAGATAAAAAATTGAAACGTTTTTTTATTGCGAGCGTAATTGCCGAAGATTCTTCTCATAATTTCTTCTGGATAAATAACGAAACCAAAATCCATAAATTTTTTTAATAGTTCCGTGCGATTTTTGTAGAAGCTTTGGGGATGTGGACGAAGAGGAGTCGACAACTCATCTTCTCTGTCATTGCCCAGCACTAGCTCAACGCAGAAGAACTCATTTGGGCAGTTTCTTCCTAAACGATCTGGAAGACCTAAGCGCCACAAGCGTCGCAGATCTACTCCGCTTCATCAGAAGCTCCAAATGGTTCGAGTTATAAGGAAATGGATCGTTAAGATTCCCATGGTATCACAATGGGTCATTTCTGGCCTACGTGTGCCTTTTTGGCAGCCACTCCAACCTAACCTAACCTAACCTCCGTGCGATTCAAATTTGAATTTTTAGGATCGAAAAATCCTTAATATTCTCCATTTTCGATCAAACTTGTCATGTGGAATGTTTTTCGTCTTGTGTAAGATCCAAAACCACTCAACCGAACCACACTCCAAAAATGTTTGATTTGCATCTCTGATTTAAATATCTTCTTCTGCTACATGCCATCAAAAGTTTGAAAAATTAAATATTGCAATTCGAAACATTTTCTACTCGCTAAAAGGTAACCCCTCGTCCACGAACAAATTGCTTCACTCACAGACACTGTGCATGTGAACTATCTTTCCTTCTTATATTCTTTCCTTATCTATATACAAGAAGACCAGAGATAAATTTTATTTTGAGTTGATGAAAGATCAAGGTAATATTCGAATTATATATAATCTACATCAGTGACGTGGCGTGCTGCTTTCAGTAGGGTGTTCAATATTAAGTTTCTGTTAAATGATAGACGTCTACTCGTAGTTTTATCCAGGATCACGTCGGGGACGTGATAGACGAAGATCCAATTTTTTTCTTTTTTAATTTTTTAAAAAAATTTTTTGCTTTTCTTTTTTTTTTGTCGAGTAATAAATCAATGCGTGTATTTCCAAAAGTTTTTAATGTAACGCTATTGTTAATGTGCACTTGGGAGACGGTATGTTTTGTTATTGCGGCAGTTAAATGATTTAAATCATTGTAGCCTGTAGTCCAAACACCCTTTTCTTGATTACTTGAAAATAGTAAACATGGCCAACAAAATAATTTATTAATAGCAGAGCAACCGCATAGCCAGAATTTTGATTCATAAGAAGAAGGCTGAAAATGTATACTAAAAGATTTTCCTTTCGATACTACTTTGCAAGTTAAGTCGGGAAGTGCCGGTGTCGGCTTACCTGAATTGATAATTCCCAATTTTTCCTCGATATTTAATTGAGAAAATGGTTTCTCAAACAATTTTTCGACTGCGCATCCGCATTCACAAGCCATAATATTAAATTAATTATTTCTCATACACAAAAGCCAACTGAACACCTGTAAAATCAGAAACCGACTGAGCTGATGAGCAAGCAATATTGCTGTTTTGCTTGGCACACACACCCACACGCATCAGCACGTCAGCCGAACGGCCATACGATGGTCGGTTTTCTATTGTCGGGTTTCGCAGCATCGCGGCCAGCAGCAAGCAACATCGCATCGGTTCGCCGTGCGGCTTTTTCTGGAGCACCCAAATTCATCGTTGTGTGCGGTTGCTTCTTGTGAACTTTGTGTGTGGTGAAACGTTTTTTATTATAGACTTTTACTTAGTCATATGTGTTTTTACTTTGCTTTGGTGCACTGTAAATTAGAGAACACTCGAGTCGGTCGAACGACCGAAAGAGTCGGTATTGCGTTTCGAGTGTGTTTCGCTAAGGGGCGAGTAGGAAAGAAGGCCACAAGCAAATTTTACTTGGGTTCGCTGTAAAGTGGAGAACACTTGGTTGGTCGAAAGATCGAAAGATTAAGAAACAGGTTGGTAATGTAGGGTGCGGGTGCTTTAGGCAACCATTGCCATTGGTAAATTGTCGAAAGAATTGGCACAAAAAAAAAAGAAATTAATTAACAATAGATTTCCGATACATATTGGATTTCAGTAGAGTGTGCAGTGAACACCCTCGCACCTTAGAAGAAACGTCACTGCTCTACATAGATAACCGAAGTCTAACAAGCAAGTTTTGGAGGCGAAAAATGAGTTTGCCTCCAATATACTGCCGACAGCCACTGTTGCTGCTTTTAACTTGCGTTGCAATGAAGTTGAGTTGGATGCTATCCGCTGTGGATAGGAAAGACGGTGATCAACACAGAAAGAGTTATGAGGGGATTTATGGCTCGGATTGTGTGCTTTACGGTACATTTGAATTTCTTGTTTTGTTTGTTGCCTGCTACTCACTCTTAGTTATCGATGAATGAAGTTCTTGCATTCTTGCATTTGGACAAATTGATATAGATTTTGCTGAAAAAACATTGCATTTGTGCATCTCAAAAATTCCACATAGGTGACAAAAAAAATTTATAAGAAATTAAAAATTATCAAGGTGTGCTTTTGTGCTTTTAAAAAACGAAAAAAAATTAGGTGCTGTCTGATAAAAGCGAGATAAGTATTTTATTTCACCTTTTTGCTTTTACCTCACTTTTATTTCTGATATACAGCGTCTAAACTTTTTTTCTTTTTAGTACATTTTAAAAAAAAAAAACTTGTTTTTAATTTTTTTAAATAATTTTTAGTCTATTCTTGGCTTTGGGGCATTGTTACGGACTTCTTAACGCCAGCGACGCCAGATACCTCGAAATGAGGTTTTTTCCGGAAAATTTAAGTAATATCCTGGCAATAACCTCCGTTATCCTTACAGATTTCTGATCGTCAGAATCGAAATCAGTGACCCCAAAAACCCCAATTTTTCCCGGATAATTTGTGAAAAAGGATAATCAATAGGGCTGCCACAAATATGCGTTTGCATATTTCTTCTCGTTATGATTTTGGCTCCGGGAGTTTTTTATTCATCCGAATCAATAAGTTTAGAAGCTAATGAAGGTCTATTGTGGTTGCATATTTCGCATATTTGACACGTTAGTGCAGATTTGCATATAAATGCATATTTAGTTGCATATTTTACAATTTTTTTTGTACAATTCAAATTATAATTCGACTGTTTGAGCTAGAATAAATATTAAAAATAAATAAATGTGTGTTTTTATTTTCTACGAAGTAAAGGGTGGTTAAATTTTAAGGGCCGATGTTGATTTTGAATAAAACACGAATTATTTAGGAAATTATTGTCATTTCTTTTTATTATGATAATATTGCTATGGTTCAATTATGTATGGAACAAAATATCGGCCAAATGGCCGCCGCGACCTCGCGGGACACCTCCATCCGATGGTCCAAATTTTCGATGACGCTGAGGCATAATTGAGGTTCTATGCCGTTAATGTGCCGAATTATCTCATCCTTTAGCTCTTGAATTGTTGCTGGCTTATCGACGTACACCTTTTCTTTCAAATAACCCCAAAGAAAGAAGTCCAACGGTGTCAAATCACATGATCTTGGCGGCCAATTGACATCGCCACCACGTGAGATAACACGGCCATTAAATTTGTCGCGCAAAAGAGCGATTGTTTCGGTAGCTGTGTGGCAAGTGGCACCGTCCTGTTGAAACCACATATCGTCCACATCCATATCTTCCAATTCGGGCCATAACAAGTTCGTTATCATCTCACGATAGCGAACACCATTCACAGTAACTGCCTGACCGGCCTCATTTTGGAAAAAATACGGCCCGATGATGCCGCCAGCCCATAAACCGCACCAAACAGTCACTCTTTGTGGGTGCATTGGTTTTTCGACAATCACTCTTGGATTATCATTCGCCCAAATGCGGCTGTTCTGCTTATTGACGAATCCACTGAGGTGAAAATGTGCCTCATCACTGAAGATGATTTTCTTCGAAAATTTTCATAATAAGCCTGAATAACTTTAACGCGTTGCTCGATTGTGTATCTTTCCATGGTTCAAATTGAGTTAGTCTGAAATTGAGAAATGTCAAATGAAATGCAGAAAAAAACTTGACGTTTAGGTGTGGTTCACATTCAACATCGGCCCTTAAAATTTAACCACCCTTTATATAAAAAAAGCATTGTATTCATGAAAAATTTCAACCTCTTAATTTTGCCTAAAAACATTTCCCGATCATTCCTTAGTCGATTGAAGTCATATTACAAAAATGTCTTTCTGTCTGTAAGTCTGTGTACAAGATTTCTCAAAAACTATTATAGCTAGAGCCATGAAATTTTATAGGCATACTAGAATTTGGACCCGGCTTCGCCCGGCTAAAAGCGTGAACAGAAAAAAAAACTTAGGAAAACTAAATTCATTTGGTTAAAAATTAGGTAGCCTGCATGCTGTTCGTTAGTTTTTTCTCTTCGGAAAATGATTAACCCATTCGGTATTTTGATGTGTTAGAAATTGTTTCTCTAATATAACTTTGTGGATAACTTGGTAGCCCACTGTAAATGAATTATTATCATTTGTAACTGTACCGCTTTACTGTAATACTTTTATACTTTATTTTACTCGAATAAACCTTCTTCTCAATTCGAACTTCGACCAGTGCGTTTGCTTTTCCTCGTTTCGTCTCCAGTTCAACAGGTTATGGGCCCAGACAACGCGAAAAACTAAAAGTAGTTAGCTTTTTTTGGTCTGTGGCATTCGAGTAATATTCGGTACAAAAGGGTGTTAAATTAATCTCGGTACACTTGCGGATAATTTCGGCGGAAAAAGTGTTGAATTAATTTTGGTCATACCGGAGAGACTTTTGTTGTAATATTACGATGGAAAACGAAACAGTGAAGATTGAAAAACTTGAAAATGCGGAAAACTGGTGTCGGTGGAAATTCCAGGCTCGGATCGTATTAAACGCGAGCGAATTGTTCGAATTAGTTAGCGGTGATTCCCCTCTCCCTGTGCGTGCTGCGGAGGTTGAAGAGGCTACGTTTAAAAAAGAGTTGCAAAAGTGGCGGCGTAACGACAGCAAAGCTCAAAAAATTATCGCTACTACAATTGGGCAGCAGCCCCTATTGCATATTATGAATTGCCAGACAGCGCAGGAAATGTGGCAAAAGTTGGAGAGTGTATATGAGCAAAAGTCTCGCACTAACATTCATTTGCTTCAACAACGCTTTTACGGTTTCGAAAAAAATCCTGTGGATGATATGGCAACGCATATATCTAAAATCGAAATGCTGGTTCAACAATTAAAAGATGCTGGGGAAATCGTGTCGGACTCGATGGTAATTACCAAAATTTTAATGACTCTTCCATCAAATTTCAGTCATTTTTACTCGGCATGGGAATCGACGATCTCCAATGAACAAACACTTAGAAATTTGACGATAAGGCTTATTATGGAAGAATCGAGAATCGCAATCACACACAAAACGGAATCTGACAGCGCATTGATCGCCAAACGGGATAAAGCACACAATGAAAGAGTGGTGAGGAAAAAGGAGATGCAAGGCAAATGCTTTATTTGTGGAAGACGAGGGCATTGGAAGCGGGAGTGTCCGAATCGACGCGACAATACATCGTCATCTCCGAAACGTGAAAAACGGGGGAGTGCTTTTATTTGCGACACATATTTTTCGATTGGTCTTGCCAGTGCTGATGAGTGGCTTCTAGACTCTGGGGCAAGTGACCACATGACTAGCCGAAGAGAATGGTTTATAAATTTCGAAGAATTTGCGGATCCTGTTGTCGTAAGAATCGGAAATGGTGAGAAAATTCTTGCATTGGGCAAAGGGGACATAAATGTGGAGATTTTTGACGGAAGTAAATGGACGGATAACCATCTGTCAAACGTTCTTTTTGTTCCTGACATTAAAGTCAATTTGTTTTCTTCGAGCAGCGTTTGGGATAAAGGTTTTCGATTGACGTCAAATAAGGACAGGTGTGAACTAATCAAAGACAACCGTACGAGAGCAGTGGGAGTTCGTCAAGGTAAACTTTTTAAATTAATGTTCAAAGTAATAAAACCAGGGTCGTGCGAGGAAGGGGTGGCGAATTTCGCAAATTTAAAACTCGAGGTTTGGCATGAAAGGTTGGCACATCAGAACGTAACTCAAGTAAGGAATTTTCTGAAGAGCAAACACATAAACTTCTTCGATAACAAGGAGTTCTTCTGTGAATCCTGTATTGCTGGCAAGCACCATCGTTCTACATTTCATCAAAGTGTCAATAAGGGGAAAGCCCCAGGTGAATTGATCCATTCCGATCTATGTGGACCCATGCAGGAAATGTCGATTGGGGGTGCGCGTTACTTCATTCTTTTCAAAGATGATTTTTCAAATTTTCGGCAAATTTATTTAATTAAAGATAAAAGCGAAGCACGCGACTGCATTGAACGGTTTTTACGACTGTCTGAGAATCAAACGGGATCCAGAGTTAAAATTCTCAGGACAGACAACGGGTTGGAATACGTCAACAAAGATGTAACTGAATTGCTGACTCGTCACGGTATTCGTCATCAAAGGACAGTTCCATACTGCCCTGAACAAAATGGCTGTGCAGAACGGGAAAATAGAACTATAATGGAAGCTGCCAGAACTATGATACACTCGAAAAATCTAAGTCTCCGTCTTTGGGGTGAAGCGGTTAACACGGCTGTGTACATTTTAAATCGTTCGGGACCCAGTCCAATAGTTGGTAAGACGCCTTACGAGTTGTGGCATAAACAGTCAGTCAATTGGGATGTTGGAAGACTTAAGACGTTTGGTTGCGAAGCATTTATGCATGTACCACAACAAAAAAGACGTAAACTGGATCCCAAGGCTAAAAAGGGTATATTTGTGGGATATTGTGATGATGTCAAGGGTTTTCGGATATGGTTTCCAGAAACCAGGAAATTGGAAATATCACGAGATGTGATATTTAACGAATCGTCATCTGTTGCTGTTAGGAAGGAAAATACTGTGGCTGTTGAATGTCCGATTACGGTACAAGAAGTTGACGGAACTCCTAACGTGAATGTAAATGAAGGATCTCAGGAAGCTGAATCGGAAAACCAACTAAGCGAAAGGGATGAAATTTACTCAGACGCGCGTGACGTGGAGGAAGTCATTGATGTTCCGGCAGCAACAAGTGACACCATACGGGATCGTTTGAGAAGCGCATCCAAGAAAGATGGATTGGCTAGTCACGCGATCATGGAAGAAGCTCATGCGTTTATAGTCCAAAGGTTTGAGCCAATCTCATACGAGGAGGCTTTAGATTGCTCCGAGTCCCAACGGTGGAAGGAAGCAATGCAAGAAGAGATGGATGCTCTCCTGAAAAACCACACGTGGAAACTGGTCGATCCACCTGAGAATCGAAAAGTTATCGACAACAAGTGGGTATTCAAAATAAAAAACTCGGCCAACAATGAAGCTGAAAGATATAAAGCGCGACTAGTAATTCGTGGTTTTAATCAAGTCTACGGGACAGATTATTTTGAGACGTTCAGCGCGGTGGCTAAGTTTTCATCTATACGGGCTATTTTAGCAATATCGGCTAGAGCAAATTTAGTGCTTAAGCAGTTTGATATCAAGACAGCTTTCCTCCATGGCGAGATAACTGAGGAAATTTTCATGTTGCAGCCCAAGGGCTTTGAAGATGGGACCAGGAGGGTATGCAGACTTCAAAAAGGACTTTACGGACTCAAGCAGGGTTCCAGATGTTGGAATAAAACTTTCACGAAATTCCTAAAAGATTTCAAACTTAAGGCGACGTCTGCTGATCCATGTGTTTTTCACGGCGAAAACATTATCGTTGCTATTTACATTGATGATGGTCTGGTTGCAGCCTGCAATGAGGAGAAAATAACAGAGTTGCTGGATTATCTACAGGAAAAATTCGAAGTTAAATCGTTTGATGCTGGATGTTTCCTAGGATTGGAAATAAAACGGTCAGGAGATGGATCGCTACATCTGAATCAATCAACGTACGTCTTGAAGGTATTGGAAAGATTTCGGATGTTAGATGCAAAATCAGTCTCAACTCCGATGGAATGCGCAGTGGGTGACGCGGTAGAAACACCGACAACCACACGAGGTGTTTTTCCTTATCGCCAAGCTGTGCCTGATGTACCTGGCTACAGGAACACGACCAGATATTTGCTTCAGCGTGAGCAGTGTTAGTCAGTATTTGGAGAACCCCTCCCAAAAACACATTAACATGGTGAAAAGGATCTTCAAATATCTACTGGGAACTCAAAATCTTGGTATATATTTTTCTATTAATGGTAATTTTTCTTTGTCAAGTTATCGTCGCCCCGCAATTATACTGATGTACATCACAAAATCAAAAAAAAGAAGGTAACAATGCAGTATTAGGTAATTTTTCAAGCTGCGTCTTTCTGGCCGGTCGAAATTTTCCTAGCTGCTATAGATTCTGAGAAATTCAGTGTCATTTTTAACGTATACGCCAAAAAAAGTTGTTGAATTACTGTTATCGTGCCGTAACTCTCAAATTTTAGGATATACGTCAAAAATTGGTGCAAAAATACTGAATAAACTTTCACAAAATTATGTTACCGTACGTACACGTATCCCAAAATGTTATTCTTTTTCATTAATATTTTATTAGCCCAGAAAAGATCAATGCGATCATTGCGTTACATACAAGGTAAAAATAAGAGACAATAATTTGGATGAAAATGAGAAGAACATAAAAGTCAAAATACATTTTTAAAAATAGAACGTGATAAAGACAGGAACAATCTCAATCATAACATTGGTAGTATACTTTGATCTGCAAAGCGTTTTTACTTTACAAAAACGCTTTTCGTCGAGCTTCTATTACAAAAGAAAACTTACAGTATTTAATATGACTGCAACAGTATGCAAAGATTTTTTGATCAATGTTATAAAATTATGAATGGAAAAAATATTTCTGATGAGAAAAAAAGGATATCGAAAGCTTACATATTTTTTTTATACCCGTATGGTGAAACCAAAGGGTATGTTAACTTTGCCTTACCGTTTGTAACGCCAAGATCCCGTCATCGCACAAAAAAATGAATTACACCAGTGTGTTTGGAATGATAAAAATATTTAATTTTTGCATGTCCGTCCGTCTGTCTGTCCGTCCGTCCGTCTGTCTGTCTGTGGCGCGGATTGCGGGCGCACGGATTGAGCTAGAGACTTGAAATTTTGCGCAGATTCGTTTTTCGTAAAATGCGAGGCTAAGTTCGTTAATGGGCAAAAATGGACCATTAGGGGGGGTACACCCCATACGAACGAAATCGTTTTTTGTGAATATCTCAAAAACGGTGCATCTTATCAAAAAAGTGCAAGAACAAAAGTTATTTAGGATATGATTCTACATAAAACTCCCATACATCAAAATCCGATTGGAATAAATTTTAAAAAATCTTATTGGAAAGTTTGACTTCAAAGTGGAATTTTGGTACAACTGTTCGAATTTTGATACGAATATCACCATACGGGTCTCCAATGATTGCCAGATTGGCAATTATAGCTTTTGTTATGTTTAAATATAAATTCAATTAAACCACACAGATTTTTATGTTTTATGGCTTATCTTTATGAATTTACCTGAGAAGAAGAGTTAACAGTTCAATGAAGCGTAAATAATACAGTTTTTTAACTCGAAAATTCATATTTATGACGATTATAAAATAAAAACGCTTTATTAAAAATTAGATGTTTTAGAAAGCAGACAGTTCTGTCAGATAGAACCTAGTCTGACGTTGTAATTGAGAAAACAGCTACGACAACTAATATTATAATGCAAGTTTTCTGTCCAAGAGTGTTCACTTGAGATATTGTTATTTTATTACCCTGGGAGGAAGGTAATGTGATTGCATTTTTAGTACTGTTATTGTGCTGTATATGCCTAATACTTTGACGTACGTAACGTAATTGTTAATAACTGATACAAAACTGGCGTATACGGCAAGATGTTTTTGCACAAAAGGTCCTTAAAATCAGGATTTTGGTTCTACCACACTTTTAAGTAGAATGCCAAAATAATGTTCATAAATAGGGCTACCTCCAAGAGAAATTTGAGGATACATTTTTCGGACCAATTTTTTCTCAGCTCACTTTAAACTTTAAAGTCGATTTCCCAAAACTCGATTTTTTGGATGTACGTCAGTATAATTGTGGGGCGACGTTATAGCGATGCGGATTATGCTGGCGACGTGTCTACGAGACGCTCAACTAGTGGCTTTGTATTCATGATTGGGTCCGCACCTGTGTCTTGGTCATCACAGAAGCAGAAGTCGGTGGCGCTCTCGACAACTGAATCCGAATACATAGCGGCATCCGAGGCATTGAAAGAACTTCTATGGATCAAAAATTTATTATCAACCTTGATGGGTAGCTGCGACCTAAAACCAACCCTTTTGGTGGACAATCAAGGGGCGATCCGGCTCATCAAGAACCCAGAGTTTCACAAACGTACTAAACATATCGACGTGCGATATCATTTCATAAGGGAGAAATGGATAGAAGGCCATTTTGAATTACTTTACGTGCCAACGGAAAAACAACTGGCCGACATTTTAACGAAACCGTTGGCAAGAACGAAATTTGAAATTTTTCGTTCAATGATGAATATTAAAGAATTGTAAACTTTTTGAATATTAGATAAAAGTGGGAGTGTTAGAAATTGTTTCTCTAATATAACTTTGTGGATAACTTGGTAGCCCACTGTAAATGAATTATTATCATTTGTAACTGTACCGCTTTACTGTAATACTTTTATACTTTATTTTACTCGAATAAACCTTCTTCTCAATTCGAACTTCGACCAGTGCGTTTGCTTTTCCTCGTTTCGTCTCCAGTTCAACATGATGCCATATGGCAATGCAGTTAAAAATTTGAATTGACTTATTATTTATTTATTTTCAACCCTCTATTCTCATTTAGTGCACCTTTAAGTGCATTTGTCACCCAATTTTGATTTTTTGAGTAAAAAGCTGGACTACAGTGGACGTATTTGTAAAAAATAAAATTTTTTAATTTTTTTTGTTTTTTTTTTTGTTTTTTTTTTTGTTTTAAATGAATACTGATACCGTAAACATAATTAATTTGTATAGAGAGTATTTTTAACCCCCATAGAAAAAAACATGTACCGAACGGGTTAACAAACTAACAAAAAATTCCAGCACTTGCATTCGGTATTACTTTACCCCCTCCGCTTACTCTCCCACCTATCGGGCTACTTTTTAATGAGTCTATATTAGGGCTGGATCCCCGACGAACATATATGCCAAATTTCAGGCCTATCGGTTAAGTAGTTTCCCCGCGAAAGAGTAACATAGCGCAAAAACTAAGTTTCGAAATCACTTTACCCCTCCCCTTACTCCCCCCCACCCACCCGTCGGGCTACTTTTTAATGGGTCTGTGTTGGGGCTGAGCCCCCGACGAACATCTGTGCCAAATTTCAGGCCAATCAGTTCAGTAGTTTCCCCGCGAAAGAGTAACATAGCGCAAAAACTAAGTTTCGAAATCACTTTACCCCCTCCCCTTACTCCCCCGCCTCTCGCGCTACTTTTCCGTATGCCTATGTTGGAACCAGAACTACCACAGACACTTATGCCAAATTTCAAGTCAATCGGTTCAGCCGTTTTTGCATGAAAGAGGAACAGACGGGTGCCGGTCAATTTATCGTAAACAATTTATTGTGAACAATATATGTATATATATATGTATATATATATATATATATATATATATATACAGGGTGCGCCATCTATTCCTCCGGTATGAGAATGTTGAATAACTTTTGAAAGAAACAATAGATTGCAAAAAATGGTGTTTTTTTATTTAGTTCAATCCTTTACAATTTATGTGGACTACTTTTTGAAAACAACATCGATCAAATGACCACCTTTATTGGCCACCGCAAACTGTGCTCTTTTTCGGGCATTTTCCATCACTTCTTCGAGCATCTCCGTCGGTATGGCAGCTATTTCGGCACGAATATTGGTCTTGAGCTCGTCAATGGTCTTCGGGTTGCTGGCGTAAACTTTACTCTTCAAATAACCCCACAAAAAGAAGTCTGGGGGGGTTAAATCAGGGGATCTTGGTGGCCAGTCAATATCGCCTCTTTTCGATATCACACGTCTAGGGAATTTTTGTTGCAAAAACCGTATTGTTTGGTCCGCTGTGTGGCATGGCGCCCCGTCTTGCTGAAACCAGAAGTCAGTCAGACCTTTTTCACGCATTTTCGGACACACAAAATGTATATCGATTACCATTAACTGTTTCACCTTCATTGAAGAAAAATGGCCCAATGATGGTTTTTGCGCACACGCCGGCCCAAACAGTCACTTTTCGATCATGTAATGGTATTTCATGAATCTCGTGAGGATTTTCTGTCGCCCAAATGCGGCAATTTTGTTTATTAACACCGCCAGAGAGAGTGAAATGTGCCTCGTCGGTCATTAAAACTTGCATCCAAAAGTCCGGCATGGTTTCCAACATTCGGCCGACTAATTTGCCGTATTCTATACGACGCGACTTGTCTGTTGCCAATATTCTTTGAGTTAGTTGTATTTTGTAAGGAAACAAATGGAGATCGTCCTTTAAAATGCGCCGCAACGTGGTTCCACTCATTTTCAACCGCTGAGTTCGGTGGCGATACGAGACATTTGGGTCCTCGGCAACACTCTCTCTCACGGCTTCAATAATTTCATTGGAACGTCTTGGGCGTGGATGATTATAGGTTAGATTGCCTACTGTTCCGTGCTCAAAGAAATTTTTACCCAGCGCCCGAATTGTGTGTGTGTGTGTGTGACGAACATCGATAATTTATCCCCTCCCCCTCCACCCTCCTTCTCCCCTCTTCCCCCTTCCTTCCGCCCATATATGCAACAAATGTCAACAACAATTTGTGAGGTTGGAGTGAAAGCAAAAATTTAGAGATTAGAGCTAAAATGTCTTTCTGCTTCTTCCGCTGCCTCTGCTGCTGCTTTATTGGAGCTCAACACATAAGACGCTGTATTTAATGTTTTTCTGGGCTTAGCGGCCTAAATATTTTCTCGTTTGGTCCAAAAATTAAAAAAACAATATGTTTTCGAATATTTTTGTCCTTTATTATAAGACGCTGTGTTTTGAAGTTCTGCTGTTGCTGCTTCTGCCGAATTGGAGTTCTCCCTTAAAAATCGTCATAATCTAGCGTTACCACCTCACCACCCAATACAATAAGAATTTTGTTCTACCAGCATCTCGAAAATAGTGAGTCGAATCACCTTATATTGTTAAGAAAGATTTAAGATATATCTTTAGACCACTTTCTGGAACATCAGAATTTAATTGGAACATTCTTTTCCCCATCCCTCATACAAACCAAAAATTTTCCGAATTTTTGTCGGAAACGGGACTTCGTATCGAAAAAATTATAAAAAATAAAACTGAATACGATTTTACATAACTCTCCCATACATTAACATTTAATCGGAACATTTTTAAAAATTCAACGTGATAATGCTAATATTCAAAAGAAATGTTTTAAATCTTATATACAGGGGGTATCGCATTTAACTGCCCCCATATATACGAGTCGATTTGGTTATATGGTGTGTTCTGATCAAAGAACGTAGACATCATGGCATAATGCATTAACAAATGTATTGTAACCAAATTGTGCGGATTTGTGCCTTTCCAACAGCAACCACTATAACTTATTTAAAAAATTGTCAGAAATCAACACTATTATACTTCCCACTAAAAAAAAGTTGCGTTATATGGTTATGATTTTTATCGTGCAAAAGATGCGCTATTCGAAGACTTTTCAAACAAAAAAAAAGTTTGCGCTGATATCTGGGGTGGAATCGTTTGCTGCGATAAATGATAGTTTTTAGCACGGTAGTGTGAAAGTTTTAACAAATTTTGATCAAAATGTAAATTGCAATGTGAAGGTATTTTTGTAGTTGTCGTTGTTATTCGAAAAGTTTGGTTAACATTTGGACAGTTGTCATCTTATTGAAGTCCGAAAAAATTATAGGTGACAGTCACTATCACTTATCACCTTACACGATTCCACTACTGAAGTAGTTCAAAAGTTATGAACTTTTTTGTTATTATAACGGACCGTGCTTATACGCACAATTTGGTTAAAACGCATTAGTTAATGCATTATGCCATGATGTCTACGTTCTAAGGAGTATGTATTGTTGATTTGTTTCATTTGAAGAAACTCTCGATCAGCTTTTCTTCCATACTGATCGAGTAAAAAAACTTTTTTTTCAGGTATTAAATATGGAATTTTAAAATCAAATTGATATTTCTCGAAAACAAGAAATATCAATAGATTTAAATTTTAACTGTTTGTAGTCACTGCCAAGGGCTTTCTATTAGTACCACCCACATATCTGCGTCACTGGGAATAAGGGGGAAATTAACCCTTTTGTTTGTTAAAATAATCTTATACCAGAATTTATCGCGTTTATATGTCGAAACTTTAAAATTACATTTGAGTGATTTAAAATTACATTCGACTGGATTTGCTTCACATTTGTCGCATGGAATTTAAAACCTTGTGTACAATGCAAAAGATATTTTTGCGCGCATCAGCATAACAACTACTTGACACCTAAAGAAATTCCCGCCAAAATGAAAATAAATTAAATTTGCAATATTCCAAATTTTGAAAGCAGGAAAATGCTTCGTTTTTATGCGTATCTATTTTGCAGGTATTTTGCCGTAAAACAGGTAAAAGATCTGTGAAGAAAACGGCCTGGGAACGACGAAAATCAGCGAAAATCTGACGGTGGCCACAGAAGGAGAAATTTCATTTTTCATTTTCCTGTTTTCTTCCCATTTAATGGATAAAATTACATAATAATTGGCATTTTCAAAGCGATTTTGCATTTTCACATCAAATCCCACGATTTGAATTAAAAATCTTTCAAAAAACTATAAAAACTCACTAGGGGCTGCGCCCCGAACCGCTTCGCGGTTCATCCCCCTTCCGCAGGTCGGCCTTCGGCCTCCCTGCCCCCGTCGGCCTACGGCCTCCACAACTACTCGGCCTTCGGCCTCGCCCCTCACGCTTGAATTGTTGGAATTTGATGTATGGAGATTAGGGTGTTTCATTTTTCCAAAGATGTGATTTTCATATGACTTTGCTTACGCCCCGAGTCTTAGTGATGAAATATATATATATGCCAAATTTTAAGAAGATTGGATAATATTTAGGGGTTGCACACTTTGGTCACTTTTCGTCAAACTACCTAGTCTAGCCATAAATACTGACACAAGGAAAAATTGATGCCAAATGAGAACGCATTAGTATTTTTCAAAACTTTTTTTTTATATTTATTGGGCTACACAACAGCCACAAATCATAGAACACATTATTCGAAAATACCGCCATTTGATTTAACACCACGCCTTTAACGATTGAGCCAACAGGGCTGCAAAATACGCGCTCGATCTATTTGAAAGTTGTCCAAAGCGGTTTGATTCCTGCTGCATGGATTCAATGTTAGCGAATGTTTTTTAGCACACCATATTCTCTAAAGTAGATCATAGTTTATAGTCCAACACGTTGAGTTATTCAACTCTTCGCTTCTAATGAAATCATAAATTTGATTTTAAAGCATTTTTTGTGGTCATTTGGCTTTTGGAGCCAGAAATGAATCCTGTGGAAAATTCCAGTCCCCATTTTTGAATAAGTTTTCGTTTACATGCCTAACTATACATTTTAAACAGTTTCTTGAGCAAATTTGGCTGCCGTTTGCGCTTCTTTTTCACAAAAAGGCTCAAAAACAATTTTCATGACTTCATGCCTCCAAAAGTCCGCCCCCGGAAGTTCAGACCTTAAGTCGTTGAACTATAGACCCGTTGGACTGTAGTGAGCATGATTTGCCAAAAAGACACCAAAATATTGAGTCCTTGAAGAAGGATTTCAACAAAAACATTGGACAACTTTCAAATAGATCGAGCGCGTATTTTGCAGCCCTGTTGGCTCCATCGTTAAAGGCGTGGTGTTAAATCAAATGGCGGTATTTTCGAATAATGTGTTCTATGATTTGTGGCTGTTGTGTGGCCCAATAAATATAAAAAAAAGTTTTGAAAAATACCAATACGTTCTCATTTGGCATCAATTTTCCCTTGTGTCAGTATTTATGGCTAGACTAGGTAGTTTGACGAAAAGTGATCAAAGTGTGCAACCCCTAAATATTATCCAATCTTCTTAAAATTTGGCATATAAATATTTTTCATCACTGAGACTCCGGGCGTAAGCAAAGTCTGCAAAAATTTTAGATTTTATTTTTTGCCTAATAAAATGAAACACCCTAATGGAGATGTTACGTAAAATTATTTAAATATATTTCAGCTCTCGCCTTCCTCTTTACTCGAGTCAAATGCATATAGTCAAATGCATATAGTTAACTCAAAAAAGGGAAATTTTTTTAGAGACATTTTTCTTTGTGACTCAACGGTGTATTACAAAATCGTACTGTTTACTTACAATATATTCAATAACGGTAAAAGGTGGTTATCCACACGGGGAAAGACAATATTGTAGGAAATGTTATTCTTTTTAATTCATGTCATACATTGAAGCACCAAATCCCTTTAGAATTGCAGAAGATAGCAGGTGAGGGCCATACATAACGATGGTATCTATACTGTTTTTCGCAGTATTATATTGTTTTTCAGAATCCAATACTGCATTACTGCTTTTTTCCCCAAAATACTGTATTTAAATACTCAGAAAACTTTAATTCTTTAACGTTTCGAAATTCAAATTTATTAATAGCAATGCAAAACGTCAGTGGCAACACAAAACAGTGGCAACACATGGCAAGTGTAAATACATTCAAACGACGAACAGCGAAGTATTGAGCGAATCATATAGATTCGCTTCTTCCTTTCCCCATCGATTACTGTCTTGTCATTATTCATCCTTCTTCAGAACGCGTTACTTTGATTTTGCTTTCCATTGTTAATTTTAAAAGAATAAAAATGTCGAAATCAAGAGCAAAAACACAAATTTTCATTGAATAAAATTTATACTGCGAAAAATACTGTTTTTATATCCGTATGGTGAAACCAAAGGGTATATTAGATTTGCCTTACCGTTTGTAACGCCAAGATCCCGTCATAACACAAAAAAATGAATTACACCAGTGTGTTTAGAATGATAAAAATATTTAATTTTTGCATGTCCGTCCGTCTGTCTGTCCGTCCGTCCGTCTGTGGCGCGGATTGCGGGCGCACGGATTGAGCTAGAGACTTGAAATTTTGCGCAGATTGGTTTTTCGTAAAATGCAAGGCTAAGTTCGTTTATAGGCAAAAATGGACCCTTAGCGGGGATACCCCCCATACAAACGAAAAAGTTTTTTGCGAATATCTCAAAAACGGTGCATCTTATCGAAAAAGTGCAGGAAACAAAAGTTATATAGGATATGATTCTACATGAAACTCCCATACATCAAAATCCGATTGGAATAAATTTTAAAAAATCTTATTGGAAAGTTTGACTTTAAAGTGGAATTTTGGTATAACTGTTCGAATTTAGATACGAATATCACCATATGGGT
The DNA here is from genome assembly GCA_964034945.1 of Chrysopilus asiliformis. Lineage (NCBI taxonomy): Eukaryota > Metazoa > Arthropoda > Insecta > Diptera > Rhagionidae > Chrysopilus > Chrysopilus asiliformis. The sequence goes on from OZ035962.1 coordinate 57,000,652, forward strand.
TTTCAATAATTGCAAGATTGGCAATTATAGCTTTTGTTATGTTTTCAAATCGATTTACTGCTTTTTTAAATTTTTAGGTGAAATATACTATTTTTTGTCCGAAAAAAGATACCATCGTTAGCTATACATAAAAAGGAGGGGTAGATATTAGTGAGCAAAAATTTTCCCTGCGGGCTGACCTCTCTCATGGTGAAAATCGGATTCGAAACCCTTAAGCGCATAAAGAGGTTTCAAGAGAGGGAAAGGGGTTGCTATTAAACTGGATCCGACACCCTTGAGTAAGAGATATCAGAAGAAACGGGGATTGACATCAAAAAGTATGGTTTCACCATACGGGTATAAAAATGTCATTTTTGGCATCAGTATTATACGACCAAATACATCAATGTATGTCAATATTTTTGAGAAAATCCAAAATTACAAAAATTGTCTCCCTTACAGTTTTTATTATATAGATGGGAAAAAAGTAAAGGGGACACATCTACAGATAGAGAGCTTTCATTTAAAAAAATAATAATCAAAATCGATTTTAAGCTGGAGCTGTGTCGAAAGAAATACATACAAAATCGCTTTGCCTTTTAAATATATAGATGAGTCTTCGATCTTAACGACACGGATCGCAGCTGAGCGTTTAATGAAGGTGTAAAATACCCATGCTCGAAGACAGGGTTGCTGGTGCCAAGGTTTTGTTTTTTTAATTAATTATTTTTTTGATTTAGTTAAAACAAATTTTTTTCTTTGTGATTTTTGTTTTTTTTTTTTGTATGTGAAAACTGTTTAAAACAAAAATAGAGACACTAATTATAAACCGAAAACGATTTTGATCAGATTTTCACCATTGTCCGTGTGATGATAATATTTTATGACTGAAGTTACACCGCGTCTTGACTTGGGATTTTTCATCGCAGAGATTTTATAATTGACCAATCAGAGCTCGAGTTGACGGCGATATCGTCATCAACTCGAGCTCTGATTGGTCAATTATAAAATCTCTGCGATGAAAAATCCCAAGTCAAGACACGGTGTTAGCTTGCCCGTGAGGAGGCTGAAAAAACTAATTGGGTATTAGAGTGTTTAGAATGATAAAAAAAATTGAATTTAGCATGTCCGTCCGTCTGTCTGTCTGTCCGTCCGTCTGTCTGTCAGTCTGTCTGTCCGTCTGTCTGTCCGTCCGTCTGTCTGTCTGTCTGTCTGTGGCGCGGATTGCGGGCGCACTCATTGAGCTACAGACTTGAATTTTTACGCAGATCCGTTTTTCGTAAAATGCGAGGCTAAGTTCGTTCATGGGCAAAAATGGACCATTAGGGGGGACCCCCCATACGAACGAAAACGTTTTTTGTGAATATCTCAAAAACTGTGTATCTTATCAAAAAAGTGCAAGAACAAAAGTTACTTAGGATATGATTCTACATAAAACTCCCATACATCAAAATCCGATTGGAATAAATTTTAAAAAATCTTATTGGAAAGTTTGACTTCAAAGTGTTCGAATTTAGATACTGTTCAAATTTAGATACGAATATCACCATACGGGTTTTCAATAATTGCCAGATTGGCAATTATAGCTGTTGTTATGTTTATAATAAGGATCATCAAAATCGGAGCCGCTGGAGCTCTGCGGAAAGAAATCCAAACAAAATCGCTTTGCCTTTTAAATATATAGATTCGTGAACAGCGACCTCGAAAACCCCCTAATGACATTTTTTCCCGGAAAAATGGGAAAAAGGATATTTGCAATATCCTTACAGGACCTTCCGTTTTGAATTTTGAAAATCTAACACCGGATTCGTGATCAGCGACCCCAAAAATCCCCGAGTGGTACTTTTCAGCCTGCTATTGAGCAGGATTCATGGCGAAAATCACGGTTTAAAAACACCCAAACCCCCTTTACCACCCGTTCATTCCATTAGCAGTAAAATTTCGAAAAATCTCGCCTTAGTGAGCGCCTACGCGATGGTTGGGACATATTCTGAAAGTTTCAAGTCTATCTTCAAGGGTTTCGGCTAGGCGTCAGGTTAAACGATTTTATATATAGAGAAGATGGTTTTCACTTTTTCCAATAAAAGACGATGCGTAACAGATATTTTTAATTTTACGTTTAAAAAACTCAATTTCAACAAAAAAAATATATTTTGCCACCCCTCAGAATTGAACCCGTACCTGGTGCGATGTAGTTTACACTTATTCAGTAGTAAGAATATAAATTTTAAAGATAAATTAAGTAATAAAAAACAGGCAGTCATGGGGGACCAACAGAAGTGAAAACAATAATATATGTAAGGTAATTTTGTCGTACTAATAAGCAGTAAATTTCAAATAAAAGTCAATATGCATATTAAGGTTTGAATTCCTGAGCAGCACATGATTTTCTTATACAAAAAATGGCTAGAGATATTTAATTTTTTCTGTATAAGAGTGCCACGTGCTGTTCAGAAATTTTCTGTGTAATTTTATTTTGCTGTATATTTTTCAAAAAAAAAATCGATTTTTTGTTATTTTCTGTCTCATTTTATTTTGCTGTATGTTTTCCAAAAAAATGATTTTTTCTGTATAAAAAAATCAAATGAAAACAAATCAGCATTCTTAAGCTGTTAAATTAGCATGTCGGTGACGCGAACTCATGAGATTTTACCCATCCAAAAATCGCCCAACGCGCCTAAAGAAGTATAATATAAATAAAATAAATAATTTAAGGTCAAAAAAAATTTAAAAAAAAACATTTTGTCACCACTCGGAATCGAACCCGCACATCTGGCGCATTGTTGTTTAACACTTAGTCAGGAGTAAAAATGATAAATTAAGTAATAAAATATTTAAAAAAGGAAATAAATCAACAAAAAAAAATTTGAAAAGAAAAAAAAAAGAATTTTGTCACCGATCAGAATTGAACCCGGTGCTTGGCGCATGGTAGTCCAACTTCTAACTCACTGCACTAATCGAACAGTACGAAATGTCTTTTTAACATTGAAGACTTAGTTAGCGGCATATTTATAATTTTGAAAGGCAAATTACTAATAAAGTATTATTAAAAATGGGGAAAAAAGTAAAACGGACATATCTATAGCTATAGAGCTTTCATTTAAAAAAAAATCATCAAAATCGGTTCAATAGGAACTCCAGGAGCTCTGTCGAAAGAAATCCATACAAAATCGCTTTGCCTTTTAAATATATAGATTGAATGAAATCAAGTTTACATTCGAAGTCCATTTGCTTGTTTTCCCCTGTGAAAATTTCTTCGATTTTTTTAACACAATTTTTTGATTTTCCAAACGACTTTAGCTAGAGATCTGAAATTTTGCACAAATGCGAGTAACGTAAAGAGAAAGAATTGGTAAAAAAATGGGGAAAATCGGATAACTCCTTCCCCCCTTCCCGCTGAAAATTGAAGTTTTTGGCGATTTTCTCGAAAACGGTTTACCACATCAAAAAAGTTTCAAAGAAAAAGTGTTTAGAATACAATTTTACATAATTCGGCCATATACCAAAATTCAATCTGACCACTCTTTCCCCATTTACATTTTTCAATAAAATTTCTGCCACTACGGGTTAGTTTTCGATAACACGAAACAGTTTGAAATACCACCTTTATGTCTTTAAAGAAGTTGTAGAGAATTGTATCTAACAGTAAAAATTTTCATTAAAAAAGTAACCAAAAAAGGAGTTTTCTCGAATTTACCGAATCTTTTCCTCGTCCTGAAAAAAATGGTATGAAAAAAAAATTGAATGAAATTGTATGAAATTTTTCTCTCGCGATACTTTTTTTGAAAATTTTAGACAATTTCTCTACGTTTTGCTATAAAGAGTGTGCATCTACGATAAACGGGTCAAAAGATATGAATATTTGAAAAAAAATGATTTCAGGCAAATCTGCAATGGAAAAAATCTACGAAGAAAATCGAAAATCTTTGAGCGACATAAAACATCATAAATGTCGGTCGGTTGAATTTATGATATATGCATGAATTATGTAAAATTGTATTCTAAACATTTTTTCTTTGAAACTTTTTTGATGTGGTAAACCGTTTTCGAGAAAATCGCCAAAAACTTCAATTTTCAGCGGGAAGGGGGGAAGGAGTTATCCGATTTTCCCCATTTTTTTACCAATTCTTTCTCTTTACGTTACTCGCATTTGTGCAAAATTTCAGATCTCTAGCTAAAGTCGTTTGGAAAATCAAAAAATTTTGTTAAAAAAATCGAAGAAATTTTCACAGGGGAAAACAAGCAAATGGACTTCGAATGTAAACTTGATTTCATTCAATGAGTTTTTATAGTTTTTTGAAAGATTTTTAATTCAAATCGTGGGATTTGATGTGAAAATGCAAAATCGCTTTGAAAATGCCAATTATTATGTAATTTTATCCATTAAATGGGAAGAAAACAGGAAAATGAAAAATGAAATTTCTCCTTCTGTGGCCACCGTCAGATTTCCGCTGATTTTCGTCGTTCCCAGGCCGGTTTCTTCACAGATCTTTTACCTGTTTTACGGCAAAATACCTGCAAAATAGATACGCATAAAAACGAAGCATTTTCCTGCTTTCAAAATTTGGAATATTGCAAATTTAATTTATTTTCATTTTGGCGGGAATTTCTTTAGGTGTCAAGTAGTTGTTATGCTGATGCGCGCAAAAATATCTTTTGCATTGTACACAAGGTTTTAAATTCCATGCGACAAATGTGAAGCAAATCCAGTCGAATGTAATTTTAAATCACTCAAATGTAATTTTAAAGTTTCGACATATAAACGCGATAAATTCTGGTATAAGATTATTTTAACAAACAAAAGGGTTAATTTCCCCCTTATTCCCAGTGACGCAGATATGTGGGTGGTACTAATAGAAAGCCCTTGGCAGTGACTACAAACAGTTAAAATTTAAATCTATTGATATTTCTTGTTTTCGAGAAATATCAATTTGATTTTAAAATTCCATATTTAATACCTGAAAAAAAAGTTTTTTTACTCGATCAGTATGGAAGAAAAGCTGACACAGGGCAGGTATATACTGCCCTGCGTATGAAATGCAGGGCAAATAAATAATTGCCCTGCGTAAGAAACGTTTCTTATGCCGTTACACGGCGGAAGAAGTTGTTTTAAAAGAAAATATGCCGAAAGTAACTTTGAAAAATCATTTGGCAAATATGGTGCGTGAATTTGGTGAAAATGTTTTCGTTAGCGATGGAAGTGTTTTCTTTTGCAAACTTTGTTCGTCGAAAGTTTCAGCGGAGAAGCGTTTCACTATACAACAGCACATTCGGACAAAGAAGCACAAACAAGCAATTTTAAGCAAAGACCAGCAGCACCAAACGCTCTTAAATCAACCAATACAAAAACTATCAAATTTCTCTAAGGATTTGTGTGATGCGTTAGTTTCAGCTAATATTCCATTACATAAGTTAAAAAATCCATAATTCCGGTCGTTCTTAGAGAAATACACTACCCAAAGTATTCCTGCAGCGGTATTGTGATTAGAAAGTGAGAAATTTTTTTACGTGAGAAAACTGAATAAATGAGTTTTTTCACCTTTTGGTATTGTGATCTAAAAAAGGTGAAAATTTGAACGTGAAGATTTTCATCTCAAATGTCAAAATTTCCACCACGTATTTCTCAAGCGGAAATTAAAAGTGAGTTTCTCAGTGGAAGTAGAAGTGTAAAATGGATACAAAAGCGGTATGTTTTTCCCATTTATTTACTCAACTAAATAAAAAAAAAATCTGTTTTGTTTATCATTTGTTGTGTAATTTTATAAATATATGAAATAATTTGTTTAATCGGACAATTGAGGTTATGTTATTTAATTTTGGCTACCCTTTTCTTAGAAGAAAGCGACTGCTTCCCAGCGAGAAACCCTCATAAATTTCATGTTGGAAAACAAGGATTTCGCCAATTCCCGGTTTGAGGGCAAAGCTGGGAAACCAACAAAAAAACAAAAGTGGGATCAACTGACCACTCTATTAAATTCTATGGGCGGCGCCCACAAAACCACCTAACAATGGCAAAAATATTGCCAGGAGCAGCGTCGGGAGACGAAAAATAGAAGCGCTGTACTCCGTCAACAGTTTTCAGTGACTGGCGCGGAGCGCCCATTGAAGTGCAACTGTCCGAAACCCGGAGATTTCATAAAACCGAAAAACATTTAACAAAATCTATTTAAAAAAAATTATAATAATCACAATTGATTGTAAGGCTAAGGTAAATAAAAACGTTCAGAATTGTTTTTTTTTGTGGAATTCAAAAAAAAAAATGCAAACCTTTGTTTAATGGGAAGTTTTTCTTCATTGGTTGCCGGAAACTTGGCATAACGATTCAATAAGCGATTCAGGGCTATGGATATTTCTTTTATATTCTGAGACATTACTGTCTAACTAAGAGATACATGAGCTTCTTGGCTAACCGCATTTTGGTACCCGCCATGCGCGTAGAACCTAAGTACCGATAGCACTTTAAGGTATACGGGTATACTATTCTTATATCGGCTTTCACGCAATAATGGTGCTAATTCATTGATTCAATTCGTTGCCAAATTTTGCGGAAAACGGTATAGCGCAATGAAATGCCTCTGCGACATGTCGAATGGGGTCTTGGTGTCTCGCAATATCCGACGACTGATACGGGAATAATTTCTCCTTTCATATTCCTTGTCCACAGTCATATTCCTTGTCCACAGACTGATCTTTCGGAATTGTTTATTTCCCATCTGACAAAACGTCAAATCATAAACTCACTTTTTATGATTTACGTACTAGATTTGTAGTAGATTCTTTTTCACCTCCACTTAAAGTGAGTTTTACAATCACAATACCGAAGTGGTGAGTATTTTTCAAAAGTGAAGTGAAATTGACTAGGCGGATAAAGTCACGCGCGAGTTTTTCCACCTCGTTTCCAAATTTAAATCACAATACCGCTGCTGATGTATCGCCGTTACGAAAAACATATGAGAAAATTTGCTACGACGAGAAATTACAACAAATTCGGTCAAATCTCAACACTGAAAAATTATGGGTACAGCATTTCATCAAATAGTTCAAATATCTATTAGAGCAATTATATATACATATCTGTGGAAAAAAGACAAAACATCTTAAGTCGATTTTCAGGTCAACCTAAAGTGTTCTGTATTTTCATTTCCAGACAGAATAATTCAGCTCAAAGTTGTTTTGCCTTTTTGCTACAGATATACAATTTATGTAATAGATATTTAAGTTTTGCCTTTGGTATAATTTTAGTGCATAATATTAGGATATTAGGTGTATGTCCTTTTTTATTAACCCTTTGACGACCACAGGCAAGTATGCTTGCCGAAGAGCTTTCAGTACTTAAAATCGTCCAGTTAAAAGATAGAGCAAAGGTATTAAAAGGTTTTTTGTAGAGGATAGATGGAGCAATATAAATGTATGTGGCGGGAATTCTATGCCGGTTCCCTGTGCCCCTATGATCCTAAATGGAAATTAAAATGATTTAACAAGGTTTTTTATTGCTCTTCCAGAAATTTTGGTATAATGGACTTAGAACGATTTCACTCTTAGCCGACAATATCTGTACTTGCGATTGCTTCGACGTCTACCACATGCACAACTAATTAAATTCAGTTTGTTCAAATTTAAAAATAAATACGTACATGAATGTTGTCTTTCAATTTTAATTTTCGAGATAAAAAAATGAGGGGCAAGGAGGGGGTCTAGGGCCACAATTTTTTGTGGCATAACTATTATCAGGTCACAGATCATGAAAATAAAAAAAAAAAATCAAAATCCCTTCGGCCGAAAATGTATGGTCGTCAAAGGGTTAATATAGATATCGATAGATGAGACCACAAATGTTGAAGGCCGAAGTGTAGGGATCATATTTTGCTATTTTTGAGTGATGCGGCTCCATATATGGTTAAAGCAGCAAAATATTTAAAGGCGTTGTATTAAATTTAAATTTTAAATTTTTTAAATTTATTATAAATCAACAGGATACAAATCCATCTGATTGCCAAACAAAATCAATATTTCATATAATTAAGCTTAAATGTACATATATATATATATAAATTTACGTTAAATGTACATATGAATCCAAAAGATCAAAATTAGACTTTATGATTTTTTTACTTAAATTAAAATCGCAAAATTTAACCCTATTGTAAAGGAGTGACATGGACGTCATTGGCTCATTTAAACCATAATTGGTACAGTGAGTGTCCGTATAAATAAAACAAGAGTGCCGAAGTAAGTGGGGACGGGCGTTAAGATTTACCAAAGATAGTAAATCAGGGGCATTCAAATTACCCGACAAAAGTTCGTTGATGAATACTATTTGATGCATAGTACGTCTGTCCTCTAAGGAAACCATATTAAGGAGCTTAAGCCTCTCAGAGTATGGAGGAAGCATCAATGAGTCATTCCATGGTAACAATCTTAAAGCGAATCGTAAAAATCTTCTTTGAACACTTTCAATGCGTTTAATTTTACATGCATAAAATGGACTCCAGACAACACAAGCATATTCAAGAATAGGACGAACTAACGATGAATAAATAGATTTTAACACATAGGGATCGTTTAACTCCTTAGAAAAACGTTTAACAAGTCCTAAAACAGAGTTTGCTTTACATACCACATGGTGGATATGCAAGTCAAAATTCAACTTTGAGTCTAATGTGACTCCTAGATCAACAACATGAGGTGATTTTTTGATCACACTGTTATTTAACGTGTAGGTTGAAGCAATTGGTTTACGCTTCCTATGAAATGAGATAAAAACACATTTATCAGTATTTAATATTAAACTATTTTTTTGACACCAAACATTGAATTTACAAAGGTCATTCTGTAGGTCAAGTGTATCAGACTCAGATTTAATACATTTGTAGATTTTTAAGTCATCAGCAAAACCTAAAGATTTCGAATCCGATAATATAGAAAAAATATCGTTTATAAATAACAGAAATAGCAAGGGGCCCAAGTGGCTACCTTGAGGCACCCCCGAGAACACATAAACTAGGTCCGAAAGGACACCGTCATATAACACAGCAAAGGAACGACCAGACAGGTAAGATTTTATCCACTTAACAATCAGAGGGTGAAGCCCTAATCTCTCTATTTTAAATAGGAGAATATTATGATTTACCTTATCAAATGCTTTACTGAAGTCTGTGTACAAACAATCAATTTGATAACCAGACTCCATGTTATTTAAAATATAATTGGTAAATTGAACTAGCTGAGTGGAAGATGATCTTCCTTTGATAAAGCCATGTTGTTGAGAGGACAAAATCGATTTACAATTAAATGACAACACATCATTAACAACTGCTTCAAAAAGTTTTGGAATCGCAGAAAGTTTTGCAACAGGTCTATAATTAGACAAGATATTTTTTTGGTTTTTTTTGTGAATTGGAATTACATAATAGCTTTTCCAACCATTTGGAAATACTCCAGATGACAGAGATAAATTAAATAAATATTTTAACGGTACTGATAGATTAAGATAACAAAAACGAACAACAGCCGCAGGTACTCCATCAGAGCAATTAGAATAGTCTTCGTCAAGATTTTTTAAAATATAATTTGAGATATCGATATGGTCAAGATTAAAAGCTAAAATGTCAACTTGGTCCGTCAAGTAATTAAAATAACTAGTATCAATATCACAGTTGCTCGAAGAAAAAGATTCGCTAAAAGAAGAGGCGAAACTGTTAGCTATCACGTACTGATTATCACAAGGTTTACCGTCAATCAAAAATTCCTTCGGATATTGATTCGATTTACGTTTAGTATTAACGAAATTCCAAAACTTTTTGGGAGCATTTCTAATACCAGCCATGACAGTGTTCAAATAAGAGGAGTAAAGAAATTTAGCATAGCTGTTGAACCCTTTACGTAATGATGCAAATAATTCATAATCCTCTGGGCATTTAGATCTATGATACTTCTTCCAAGCCGAGTTCCGCTTATTCCTCAGAGAACGCAGTTCATTGTCAAACCATGACGGACAATTAAATTTAGACGAACGTTTTCTTGCCTTGGGCACATATTCTTGGAGAAGATCGTAAAGAACGTTATAAAAACGATCAGTTGCTACATTAACATCATTACAATTATCAAACAATAACGTCCAGTTCACCCTAGCTAGGGAAATGTTTAAGGAGTCAAAATCACAATTCTTAAAATTAAAACAATAATCGTTACAAATATCATCCAGTTGTACATCATTAAAATCAAAAACAATGAGAAGCGATGGATGGAAGTCGACTTCATTCAAAAGTGGATCCTCACAGCGGGAGTATAGAAAAATGATACAGGTAACCTGCCTTGCTCACGCCATTCATCGAGTTGCTGAAGAAATAAGAAAACTGTTCCCCACAATAGATAAATTTGTAGGAAATGCAAAATTTTCTTTTCTTAAATCTCCAGCTAGGATCAGGCTATTTAAAGCTCAAGCACCAAATGTACCGCTTCCACCCCAACCAGTAATTACACGCTGGGGAACATGGCTAAGCGCTGACAGTATTACTCTGTCCATTTTACGGCAATAAAAGAAGTAATTTGCAATTTCGGAAACGACACCACATCAATAGAAACATGTCAAAAAAGTTTAAAAGCCCCAAATTTTGAAATCGATTTATTGTTTATTTAAAAAAATTTTGGGTTCTTGAGTGAAACTATTACGTTGGTAGAAAAAAAGAAATTTTGTAAGTGGGGATATTGGACAAATAGTGCAAACAAAATTTCAAGCCGTAATTGAAAAAAATGTAGGCCTTGCAAGTATTACGCATCTGAACGATATTTTGACAGGCGATGTGAATAAGCTAGGTCTACCGGACACGGAAGTCGAATTATGTCCAAAAGAAGCTTTTTATTAAAAGCTTTTATTTAGCTCGCTATCTTGTCTGTTTGTCTGTTTGTCTGTTTGTTTGTTTGTCGGGGTCAAATCTTGCAATCAAATTTTGACCCACTTCCACTTGTCCGATTGACTTGAAATTTTGCACACTTATATAAGTCCGATGACAATACAATGTTTTCACTACTTCGTCCTTGTAAGGATAACGGAAGGTCCTGTAAGGATAACGTGATTATCCTTTTCTCCAAATTTTCCGGAAAAAAATCTATTCTGGGGGTTTTTGGGGTCGCTGAATCCGAATCTGTTATTAACCCTTGGACTGACACATGAGTCTGGCCAGGTTTTTTCGATTTTATTTTTTGTGTAAATATTTTTCTAATTGAGCTATCGACTTGAAATTTCAGGTAGCTTCCTAAAATCTATTTAGCTATCTGTCTATAAAATATCAGGACGAAAGATTTTGTAGAAGAATAATTGCAAGGACATGATGGTGTACACATCGTATTCGTAACACATGAGTCTGGCCAGACCCACAAACAATTTGTATGAAAAAGTGTGAAATTTCATGTATTTTCTGGTTCTTTGTTTTGTATTGTTTATATTCTATTGTTCGTTCGCATCAGTTAATTAGTGAACGCTGATCGAATAACATTTGAGTAGCAAAGGTACATTTTACGTGCGAAAACTTGATCATTGTTTGATTTGATCAATATGATTGATGAAGTGGAATTGGTTTACAATACCCGAACACGGCGTAATTCTGTTTCTGATAACGATTTTTATTCACGATTGGCAACGGCTTTAGCTAATGATTTAGAACGTGAAAGAGCTGCTGAAATAAGTGAGCAGATCGAAGGACTTGATCCATTCAGAGACGACGATGATGATGGAGATTTGGATTATGTCCCAGATGGAGACGATGCGTCAGATATTGAGAACGAAGAAATAATCGAACCGAATGAAATATTCGATAGTGATGATGATGACGTCGATTTCGTTGAGGAAATGCGTGATAAAGCTCAACAACAAAGTGCCACTGAAGAGTTCTACTATGGTAAAGACGGTACAAAATGGAATAAAAATGAACCACATGCTGCTGTTCGTTTTCATCAACACAATATTATGCGTTTTCGAGCTGGACCAAAGGAACAAAACTCTATTCCAATTGAGTTATTCAAAAAATTTTTCACACCAAACATTTCATTCATAATCATCGCCGAAACGAATCGTTATGGAAAAGATACAGTTCAAAAATGGAATGAGGCTAATCCTGATAAAAAACAAAAGGTGTGGAAGGATGTGACCGAAAGTGAATTGGATGCATTTGTCGGAATTCTTTTGGCAGGTGGTGTTTCACATAATAACATGCAAAAGGCAGAAGTTTTGTGGCATTTGGATAATTTACCCATATTCAGAGCTGCAATGTCTTATCATAGATTTATAGCATTGACACGGTATATCCGTTTTGATGATGGGCGTACACGTGAGCATCGCCAAAAATTCGATAAAGCTGCCCCCATTCGTGACATATGGAATTTTTTGAATGAAAATCTCGTGAAAAACTATGATCCGCATGAAACTTTTGTGGTTGATGAACAATTATTTCCATATCGTGGCAAAACTAAATTTACCCAATACATTCCATCAAAACCAGCGAAGTATGGAATCAAAATTTGGTGGGCATGTGATTCCAAAACAAAATATCCATTGCAAGGAAAATTATACACAGGTCGAGAAGAAGGTGCAGAACGTGAAGTAAATCAAGGTGAAAATGTATTGCTACAACTTGCAAATCGATATAGTAACAGTGGCCGCACCGTTGTTGCTGATAATTTTTTCACAACTTTGGAAGGAACTAAGCGGCTTGCTAAAATAGGTCTCGCATTTGTTGGCACCATTCGATCCAATAAAAGATGTATCCCTGCCGACATGGGAAAGCATAGATCTCGTCCTGTTTTATCATCTTCTTTCGGCTTTCATGAAAATTTGGTTTCTATTTGCAGCTACGTGCCAAAAAAGAATAAGTGTGTAAACTTGCTCTCTACCGTACACTATACAAAGAATTGTGAAGGCGAAGCAAAAAAACCCGAAGCTATTTTGTTTTATAATGCGAATAAAGTGGGTGTTGATTGTATGGATCAAATGCTTACCCATTTTACTTCAAAACGGTCAACAAAACGATGGACTTTTGCATTTTTTTGCAATATTTTGGATGTTATGGCATTAGCTGCATTTTGCATTCACAAAGAAGTAGAAGGCACCAAAAGAAATGACGCTAGACGAAATTTCCTTTCGACATTATCCAACACATTGGTTCTCCGAAATGTCGAAGAGCGAATGAACAACATTCATATCACCAAACAATTTAGTACTCGCTCGGCTATGGAATCGTTCTTCGGAAGGCCACTAAATGTAAGTATTCAAGGCCGATTAAAATTATATTTGCCGTTCGTTTTCATTATCCTTCCATCAGCTTACACCAGTAGTATATGGCAGCTACGGTCCTGATACATTCGAAAAGAAGAGGTATTGCAAACTTTGTGCACAGGGGAATGAAAAAACGCGCAGGAAAACTCGATTCTTTTGTACAAAATGTACGCATCCAGTATGCCAACAACATTCAAAAGTCGATTATGTTTGCTTTAGTTGCGTTTCTGAGACTAAATAAAAATCAACTGCAAAGTAAAATGTGTTTGAATTTTGAATACATGCCCAAAAACGAAATATTTATATGCAAATGTACTAAAATGTATGGGGGTCTGGCCAGACTCATGTGTTACGAATATGACTATCGAAGTATGTGTCTGACGGAGGGTTAAACATAACAAAAGCTATAATTGCCAATCTGGCAATTATTGAAAACCCGTATGGTGATTTAAGTGAACAGCGAACAGTTGTATCAAAATTCCACTTTGAAGTCAAACTTTCCAATAAGATTTTTTAAAATTTATTCCAATCGGATTTTTATGTATGGGAGTTTTATGTAGAATCATATCCTAAATAACTTTTGTTCTTGGACTTTTTTGATAAGATGCACCGTTTTCGAGATATTCACAAAAAACGATTTCGTTCGTATGGGGGGTACCCCCCCTAATGGTCCATTTTTGCCCATTAACGAACTTAGCCTCGCATTTTACGAAAAACGGATCTGTGCAAACTTTCAAGTCTCTAGCTCAATCCGTGCGCCCGCAATCCGCGCCACAGACAGACGGACAGACAGACAGACGGACGGACAGACAGACAGACGGACGGACAGACAGACAGACGGACGGACATGCTAAATTCAACTTTTTTTATCATTCTAAACACACTGGTGTAATTCATTTTTTTGTGCGATGACGGGATCTTGGCGTTACAAACGGTAAGGCAAAGTTAATATACCCTTTGGTTTCACCATACGGGTATAAAAAGTCAGTAAGGATAACGGAAGGTCCTGTAAGGATAACGTGATTATCTTTTTCTCCAAATTTTCCGGAAAAAAATCTATTCTGGGGGTTTTTGGGGTCGCTGAATCCGAATCTGTCATTAAAAAGTCAGTAAGGATAACGGAAGGTCCTGTAAGGATAACGTGATTATCCTTTTCTCCAAATTTTCCGGAAAAAAATCTATTCTGGGGGTGTTTGGGGTCGCTGAATCCGAATCTGCCATTAAAAAGTTTGTAAGGATAACGGAAGGTCCTGTAAGGATAACGTGATTATTATTTTCTCCAAATTTTCCGGAAAAAAATCTATTCTGGGGGTTTTTGAGGTCGCTAAATCCGAATCTGCCATTAAAAAGTCTGTAAGGATAACGGAAGGTCCTGTAAGGATAACGTGATTATCCCTTTCTCCAAATTTTCCGGAAAAAAATCTATTCTGGGGGTTTTTGGGGTCGCTGAATACGATTCTCAAGTTAAAAAGCCTGTAAGGACATCTCAAATGTAAGGATATATATTCGAAGACTAAAAAGAACAAAATAAAAAAAAATAAAAAAATTTTTTTAAAAAAAGCTTTTATTAAAAGAGAATGCACTAAAAAGAAAAAAATAATTTTCTGGACGCTGTGTATCACAAATATAAAAGCTTTTAAAAAGCGAGATAAAGCATAAAACAATAAAATAAAAATTTATCTCGCTTTTAAAAAGCTTTTATATTTGTGATACACAGCGTCCAGAAAATTATTTTTTTCTTTTTAGTGCATTCTCTTTTAATAAAAGCTTTTTTTTTAATTTTTTTTTTATTTTTTTTTCAAATATGCACCATTAACGTCTGTAGACGTAGAGCGAACATTTTCTACTTATAAAACCATTTTAGCAGATAACAGAAGAACCTACATTCGATCATCTAAAAATGATGTGTTTCTTATACTGCAATAACTTTAATCAGGTAAAGTTCAATAAATTTTTTGAATTTCAAATAAAATATGTCAAAAAAATTTAATACATGTAATATGTATTTTTTTAAATATATAAATTTATTAATATTAGTTCAATAAACGAACTTTGAAACTTTTATATAAGTAATATTAAAAAAAATACTTTTATATCATACTAGCAGACCCTACGAATGCCAGCTTAAAGTTTTTTTGTATAAATTTTAGAATGCAAAAAAACCATAAAAAATTTAAAAACTTTTGGGAAAAAATATTATTCTTACAGGACCTTGCGTTTCGAATTTTGAAATTTCAACAACAGATTCGTAATAAGCAACCATGAAAACCTCCTAAAGCCAGTTTTTGCGAGAAAAATTGGAAAAAGGATATTTGCGTTATCCTTACAGGACCTTCCGTTTAGACTTTTTAAAAACTATTACCGGATGCGTGATCAGCGACCCCGAAAATCCCATAATGCCAATTTTTCCGGGTAAATTTTGGAAAAAGAATATTTTCGTTATCCTGACAGGACCTTCCGTTTCGATTTTTAAAAATCCCACTGCAGAGCTGTGATCAGCGAGCTCAGAAACCCCCTAATGCAATATTTCCTGGAACAAATGGGAAAAAGATACTTCCGTTACCCTTACAGGACCTTCCGTTTCGAGTTTTGAAAATCTAACACCGGATCCGTCATCAGCGAACCCAAAAACCCCATAATGCAATTTTTTTCTCAGATAAAATGAGAAGGATACTTCGTTATCCTTACAGGTCTTTCCGTTTCGAACTTTGAAATTCCAACACCGGATTCGTGATCAGCGACCCCAAGAACCCCATAATGGCAATTTTTCCGGGGAAAAATATGGAAAAAGGATATTTGCGTTATCCTTACAGGACCTTCCCTTTAGCATTTGAAAAATCGAACACCGGATTCGCGATCATAGACCTCGAAAATCCCTTAGTGGCAATTGCATCAAGAAAAATTGGAAAAAAGACATTTGCGTTAATCTTGCAGGACTTTTCGGTTAGAATTTTGAAATTCCAACACCGGATTCGTGATCATTTTCCGGGGAGAAATGGGAAAAAGGATATTTTCATTATCCTTACAGGACCTTCCTTTTCGAATTTTGAAAATATAATACCGGATTCGTGATCAGCGCCCCCAAAAACCCCCTTATACAGATTTTTCCGAGGAAGAACGGGAAAAAGGATATTTATCCTTACAGGACTTTTCGTTTCGAATTTTGAAAATCTAATATCGGATTCGTGATCAGCGCGCCAAAAACCCCCTTATACCGATTTTCCGAGGAAAAACGGAAAGAGGATATTTATCCTTACAGGACTTTTCGTTTCGAAATTTGAAAATCTTATATCGGATTCGTGATCAGCGAAGCCAATTTTCCCGGGGAATAACGGGAAAAAGGATATTTCCGTTATCCTTTCAGGACCTTCCATTTAGAATTTTAAAAATCTAACACCGGATTCGCGGTCAGCGACCCCGGAAACCTTATGCCGATTTTTCCCAGGAAAAACGCGAAAAAGGATATTTGCGTTATCCTTACAGGACTTTCCGTTTCGAATTTTAAAAATCTAACACCGGATTCGCGGTCAGCGACCCCGGAAACCTTATGCCGATTTTTCCCAGGAAAAACGGGAAAAAGGATATTTGCGTTATCCTTACAGGACCTTCCGTTTAGAATTTTGAAAATCTAATACCGGATTCGTGATCAGCGCCCCAAAAACCCCCTTATACCGATTTTTCCGAGGAAGAACGGGAAAAAGGATATTTATCCTTACAGGACCCTCCGTTTCGAATTTTGAAATTCCAACACCGGATTCGTGATTAGCGACCCCAAAAACCCCATAATGGCAATTTTTCCGGAGAAAAATGGGAAAAAGGATATTTGCGTTATATTTACAGGACCTTCCGTTTCGAATTTTGAAAATATAATACCGGATTCGTGATCAGCGCCCCCAAAAACCCCCTTATACAGATTTTTCCGAGGAAGAAAGGGAAACAGGATATTTATCCTTACAGGACTTTTCGTTTCGAATTTTGAAAATCTAATATCGGATTCGTGATCAGCGCGCCAAAAACCCCCTTATACCGATTTTCCGAGGAAAAACGGGAAAAAGGATATTTATCCTTACAGGACCTTTCGTTTCGAATTTTGAAAATCTAATATCGGATTCGTGATCAGCGACCCCAAAAACCCCATAATGCAAATTTTTCCGGGGAGAAATGGGAAAAAGGATATTTTCATTATCCTTACAGGACCTTCCGTTTCGAATTTTGAAAATCTAATATCGGATTCGTGATCAGCGCGCCAAAAACCCCCTTATACCGATTTTCCGAGGAAAAACGGGAAAAAGGATATTTATCCTTCCAGGACCTTTCGTTTCGAATTTTGAAAATCTAATATCGGATTCGTGATCAGCAACCCCAAAAACCCCATAATACCAATTTTTCCGGCGAAAAATCGGAAAAAGGATATTTGTATTATCCTTACAGGACCTTCCGTTTCGAACTTTGAAAATCTAATATCGAATTCGTGATCAGCGACCCCAAAAACCCCATAATGGCAATTTTTCCGGGGAAAAATGGGAAAAAGGATATTTTCATTATCCTTACAGGACCTTCCGTTTCGAATTTTGAAAATCTAATACCGGATTCGTGATCAGCGACCCCAAAAACCCTATAATGCAAATTTTTCTGGGGAAAAATGGGAAAAAGGATATTTTCATTATCCTTACAGGACCTTCCGTTTCGAATTTTGAAAATCTAATACCGGATTCGTGATCAGCGACCCCAAAAACCCTATAATGCAAATTTTTCCGGGGAAAAATGGGAAAAAGGATATTTTCATTATCCTTACAGGACCTTCCGTTTCGAATTTTGAAAATCTGCATAGCTAAAAACCTGCTCCTGGCAACGCAGATGATTTTGCAAAAAACCGCGTAAAAATCGGTCCAGTAGTTTTTGAGTTTTGTAATCTCAAACAAACAGACAAACAGACAGACAAACAGACAAACATCCATTTTTATATATATAGATTTAAACCTTTTTATACACTTTCTATTAAGTTGAAGTGTCGCGACCTATGTGGCTATGTGTCTTTCTCTGGAATCTTTGGAACCTTATATCTCCGAAACTATGCAACCTAGGAAGATGAAATTTTGTCACCTTGCGTAGTTCCGGTGACAGTTCAATATTTTTACTACTCCATCCTTGTAAGGATAATGGAAGGTCCTGTAAGGATAACGCAAATATCCTTTTTCCCATTTTTTCCGGGAAAAACTAGCACCAGGGGGTTTTCGGGGTCGCTGATCACGAATTCGGTATTAGATTTTCAAAATTCAAAACGGAAGGTCCTGTAAGGATAACGCAAATATCCTTTTTCCCATTTTTTCCGGGAAAAGATGGCATTAGGGGGTTTTCGGGGTCGCTGATCACGAATTCGGTGTCAGATTTTCAAAATTCAAAACGGAAGGTCCTGTAAGGATAACGCAAATATCCTTTTTCCCGTTTTTCCCGGGAAAAACTAGCACCAGGGGGTTTTCGGGGTCGCTGATTACGAATTCGGTGTTAGATTTTCAAAATTCAAAACGGAAGGTCCTGTAAGGATAACGCAAATATCCTTTTTCCCATTTTTTCCGGGAAAAAATGGCATTAGGGGGTTTTCGGGGTCGCTGATCACGAATTCGGTGTTAGGTTTTCAAAATTCAAAACGGAAGGTCCTGTAAGGATAACGCAAATATATTTTTTCCCATTTTTTCCGGGAAAAAATGGCATTAGGGGGTTTTCGGGGTCGCTGATCACGAATTCGGTGTTAGATTTTCAAAATTCAAAACGGAAGGTCCTGTAAGGATGACGCACATATCCTTTTCCCATTTTTTCCGGGGAAAAATGGCATTAGGGGGTTTTTGGGGTCGCTGAATCCGATTCTGACATTTAAAATTCTTGTAAGGATAACGGAATGTCCTGCAAAGATAACGTGAGTTTTCTTTTGCTCAAATTTCCCGCGAAAGATCTTTTCTGGAGGTTTTTGGTAGGCTAATTCAAGACTAAAAAGTATAAAATAAAATAAAAAACACTTTAAAAAACAAGTTTTATAACCTTATACACTTTCAAAATGCACTAAAAAGTAAAAAACAAGTTTAAAGTTTCACAAAAAATGTTTTTATAAATTGCGTGTTGTTGTGAAAGTATAAAGTGTGTGACGTTGCATTTGCTCTTGAATCTGTAATAGCGGTTTCATACTGTGCAACGCAGCACACTTTATATTTTCACAACAACACGCAATTTATAAAAACATTTTTTGTGAAACTTTAAACTTGTTTTTTACTTTTTAGTGCATAACGCAATTTATAAAAACATTTTTTGTGAAACTTTAAACTTGTTTTTTACTTTTTAGTGCATTTTGAAAGTGTGTAAGGTTATAAAACTTGTTTTTTAAAGTGTTTTTTTTTGTCATATTTAGTCTGTTTTTACAACATATTTTATGGTCATAATTGGTAATTTTTTGCGGGCCCTAGTTATTATATACCAAAAGTCATATAGAATTAATAAATTATGAAGTATTAAAAGCATTGATAAAAAAAGTATAAATTATATGCCGAGTTTTATAAACACGGTCAATTTTGATTTTGTTCAAAAATTCAATAGCAATTTAATATAAAATCTATATATATATAAATGAATCGTGGTCCGTTTGACTATCCATAACTCGGCTGAATATAATCCGATTTGCATGGTTTTTTTTTTTTTTTTTGGATTCGTATTGCAACAGGTGGTGATCATGGCGACTGCTATGGGGGGGAATCGGCTGACTACTGTCAGCCCCGTAACCTGTAGTAGGATCGTCCCCCCACCGCAACTGGGCCGGTCATGTTTCGGGTAGTTGTGGGTGTGTGGGGCTGATAGTCGTAATGGAGCCCGCTCCATTACGATTCGTAAGTGCATGCGTTGCTTCCTCGTGGCGATCACCGGTAACTAGTCTCTCTAGGCCAAAACGCAGCGCTAAAGGAGCAAACCTTGACAAAAAACCTCCAATCCAAGGTGGAACAGCATATGCTGAGGGATGAATGGCTAGAGGGTTATCTAGTCGCGAATATGCGGACTCAGGATACCTGGCGACTTCCTGTTTTAATCAGCCTTACGCCCGTAAGGGAGCTCTGCGGTCGCGGACCTTCCCCTTCTCGCCTTACTCGTGGGACCAAGCATGAATCCTGAAACCAATACTTCTTGTAGTGATGTCTTAAACCCAACCCCCATCCCAACCCCCTCCACCCCTAATCCACCAAATCCCACTCCATCTTCCTCCATCCCCCCAAAATCCCCAACTATACAGGGTAATAGGGACACCCCTAAATCCTTCCCTTCACCGGCTTCATCTTTGACGTCTTCAATATCGCTGAGTGCGCTAAATTTCCGGGAACTTAGCAGTTCTCTGGATAGCCTGGACACTCTAGTGTAACTGGAGCAATCAGAGGTGAAGTACAGTGCTACTGAGAGTGCGCTGGAGACCGTTAAGTCTTCGGAAGATTCTCGTAGTAAGAAACCAAAGCCTACTGAGAGTGCACTGGAGACCGTCAAGTCTTCGGAAGATTCTCGTAGTGCGAATCCAGAACCGTCAGGAAGAAAGGAGTACGTCTTCTACAAATCTTCGCGAAAGTATCTGGAAAAGATGAAGAAAACTGATCCCGCAGCCTTAAGCGCAAGAGACAAGGCTCTGATGGCAAAGCACCGGAAGGTAGTAGCATCCTTCGAGAAATCGAGGATTGCAAAACCGGAGGGTGAACCGCCGCTCAGCCTGTCTCTTGAAGCGAAGGGCAAGCTGATAAAAACCGCAAACCCCCTGCGCAGGAGGGGAGCGCGGCTAGTAGGAAAAAAGGAGGCAATACCAGCAAGCAACAGGCGGTTGCAACAGCTAGGGCATCTGCCGGACCCTCAACCTCAACGGGAGCTAACGCCAGCACAGGCAAGAGCTCGGTTAAGACCTAGAGGGTGAGATCTCAGGGGGAGGAAACGGGCAACGAGCCGAAAAAGCAGATAGGCACTGCCGATGTGGGCACCCCGGACCATCTTAAAGTGGCCATCGTCGACCACAGTGATCCTGATGGTAAGATCACATACGATCGGTGGCTACTCATAGAAGCCAAAATACTTGAAGCACTAGCCGGGGACCCCGAGAAAAGCATTCCTCCAGTCGGATGCACCTTCCACGGGGCCGGCTGGCTTAAAGGGGTCAAGGTGGTCATGTGCGACAGCGAGGAGTCCTTGAGCTTCCTCTCCAAAACCATCTCCAGTATAGGAGAACTTTGGGAAGGGGCCCAGCTACAGGTCATCCCACGCAGTGCACTGCCGCTGAGACCCAAAGCTTGGATGCGGATTCCCCCACCGGAACTACCGGATGAATCCATATTGAGAATATTGGAAGCGCAGAACCCTGAAATCTCAGTCAAAGACTGGAAGATTTTGAAGTCCCTCAAAGGGGCTAAGGGTAACGGCAAGGACTACCAGATCTTATTGGATCAAAAGTCCAGCCTATCCCTTG
Source organism: Chrysopilus asiliformis (assembly GCA_964034945.1). NCBI lineage: Eukaryota > Metazoa > Arthropoda > Insecta > Diptera > Rhagionidae > Chrysopilus > Chrysopilus asiliformis. Next base: position 57,022,377 of record OZ035962.1, read on the forward strand.
CAAAGTCTTCTGGGACCATTCATTTTGGCCTGGGAACAGTCAGGGTGAGGCTGGAGGGTCATCATGTTGAACTCGAAGCAGCTGTCAGTGGTGCAGATTAATCTGCATCATTGTCAGGCGGCGACAGAGGATCTGATGCTTACCCTGACGGAAGATGATATTGACGTGGCTTTAGTCCAGGAGCCCTGGTTAGACGGCAATAACAAGATCCTTGGACTGACCCCTAAAGGGTATGTATTACATTATAGTAAAACAAATGAAAAATTAAGGAGCTGTATCGTCGCCAAGAAAAATATTAACGCTTTCTTTCTAGGTAGCCTCTGCAGCGGAGATGTCTCGGCAATCTTAATTGAGCAACGGAGAAGAGAGCAATCTCTGATCATTGCTTCAATTTACATGCCATACGAGGAAAGGGATCCACCGGCAAACAAGGTACGCAGCTTGGTAAGTTTTGCCAGGGACCGCCACCTAAATCTAGTGATGGGATGTGATGCCAACGCTCATCACTCACAACGGGGGAGCACGAACATCAACGAACGAGGTGAGTCTTTATTTGAGTACATTCTCTACTCGGATCTTATTATATGCAATCGAGGCAATAAACCAACATTCATTAACAAAAGCAGAGAAGAGGTAATCGATATAACACTCGCGACTAGCTACCGAGACTTGAGGGTTGACAATTGGAGAGTATCGCCCAAGCACTCCTTTTCGGATCATGCTAGGATACTCTTCGGTATTAACTTCTCAAAGGAGGTACCTGAACACTACAGGAATGCTAGGAGAACTGACTGGAACAAATTCTCAGAGGAAATGAGGCGGGAGACAGATGGTCCGCATGGACCCACACCCCTCACCGCTTCTTCCATTGAGAAAGGGGTAGGGAAAATTAAACATAGACTTACCCAAGCCTTTAACGCTTCCTGTCCGGTAACACGCAGTACCAAAAGCTCGACCACCCCATGGTGGAATGGAGATCTACGGCAACTGCGAGAACAGACTAGAAAACTGTTTAATAAGGCAAAGTCTACAAAGAGCGAGGAAGCTTGGACCAACTACAAGGCCAGCTTCAATGAGTATAAAAAAGAGATTAGGAGGGCCAAGTGGACATCGTGGAAAGATTTATGTTGCTCAATCGAGGATACACAAGATGCTGCCAGACTCCGAAGGATCCTAAGTAGGACTCCATCGGCCCCGGTGCTCTTAGAAAATCCAGATGGAAGCACGACCGAATCAAGCCAGGAAACACTGGACCTCCTAATGGATACCCATTTCCCTATAGATGGTCAAGGCAGCAATGGTAGTTATCATGCTCCAAAAATAACGGATAGGGACTTTCGGGTAGCAAATGAGATAATAAATGAACGTTCTGTAGCGTGGGCGATACATCCTTCAGCCCCTATAAAGCAGCGGGCACGGACGGAATCATTCCGGCCATGCTTCAGCACGCGTTGCCTTTTATCAAATCTTGGTTGATAAAACTCTTTAGAGGTTGCTTGCTCGTGTGGCATTCATCCCCAAGGCTGGGAAACGTTGTCACGTTAAACCAAAGGACTTCCGACCTTTAAGTCTTTCATCGTTTTTGCTGAAAACACTAGAAAGACTTATTGATCTTAGTATTAAGAATTCCTTGGACAGCAGCACAATATCTACGGCCCAACATGCCTACACTAAAGGCAAGTCTGTAGAGACAGCTCTGCACAAGGTGGTGCGAACTCTAGAGCAGCGTTTTCCAAACTGGGAGGCGCGCCTCCCTAGGGAGGCGTGGACTAGTCTAAGGGGAGGCGCGAATATTAGCCAGTATTGACAAAAAAAAAAGTGCACGTGCAGCTAATACAATACGTAACATATAGGTACATATTAACTTCTATGCTGCTGATGCTACCCTATGGAAGAGAGGCGCCATATGATCAAATATTTTTAAGGGAGCCGTGGTAAAATAAAGTTTGGAAACCACTGCTCTAGAGGAAACTGCCCACCACAAGGAGTATGCCCTAGCAGCATTCCTGGACATTGAAGGTGCGTTTAATAACGTACACACAAGGTCTTTAGTGGATGCACTTAGGGCACACAATGTCGACGAGATGCTAAATGAGTGGACAGAGCAGTTGCTCAATAGCAGAACAGTCTCGGCCACCATTGGTATAAGTAACGTAAAGAGAGCGATTAACAGGGGAACACCGCAGGGGGGGATCCTATCGCCACTCTTGTGGAATCTAGCTCTGAACGAAATCCTCCTATCGTTACAAGAAAAAGGAATAGAAGTTGTTGCGTACGCTGACGATGTGGTCGTTTTAGTAACAGGAAAATTTCTCCCAACACTAAGCGAACTCATGGAATCAGCATTACGCGATATCACAAAGTGGGCGGAGCGCAATGGTCTTGGGGTTAACCCCTCCAAAACTGAACTAGTGCTCTTCACAAGAAAAAGGAAGGTACCAACCTTTCAACTCCCAAGGATAGGAACAACCCAACTTAGTCTCTCTCCTGAGGCGAAATACCTTGGTCTAATTTTGGACTCCAAACTATCTTGGAAAAGGAATACGGAAGAGAGGATGAACAAAGCGTTGTGTGCGTTCTACGCATGTAAAAAAATGATTGGAAGGAATTGGGGCACATCACCGCGCATTACCCATTGGTTATACAAAGCGGTGATCAGACCTATTTTCACTTACAGATGTCTGGTTTGGTGGCCGACCATGAGGGTCAACTGCCGATATCAAACCCTTAACAAAGTACAAAGACTAGCGGCGCTAGGAATCACAGGAGCTGTTAGATCAACACCAACAGCGGGAATGGAAGCTCTACTGCACCTCATTCCCCTGAATGAGTACACGAGGTGTACGGCTGCCAAGAGTGCACTAAGGCTCAGAGAGTCCGGCCTCTGGAAGCACAGTACCTTCGGTCATAATAGCATCCTTAAAAGCAATGAATGGGGTATCCCGGACTCTACGGATTACTGTATACCTCACCTGAATATGAATGTGAACTTCTCGGTTTTGATTCCTGAAAGGAGACTTTGGGATCTCGGCAGCGTCATAGACGAGCAAGAGGTCTCGGTTTACACGGATGGATCTAAGACTGGAGAAGGCACAGGGGCGGGAGTGTTCTCGGATAACCTTGACCTCCAAAGGAGCTACAAACTGCCTGATGAGAGCAGTGTATTTCAAGCTGAGGTCTACGCCATAAGTGCGGCTGCAAGCTTGATAATGACGAGAGAACTACCCAGAACAAGGGTTTCAATCTACGTCGACAGTCAGGCGGCAATTAAGGCACTGGATTCATCGACGATCAAGTCAAAGACCGTGTCTAATTGCCGCAGAGCACTCAATCAACTCGGCCTCCAACATGCCGATAGACTTTGCTGGGTCCCCGGGCATAGCAACATATATGGCAATGAGAGAGTTGACGAGCTGGCAAAACTAGGGACCGAAATGGCTATGGAGAGCGCGGATCGCTCGGTCGAAATGCCGATCGAATGCGCAAAAAGTATAATTGATAGGAAAGGGGTGAACAACATAAATATCCGTTGGCAAACAAGGAGCGATTGTGTAATCACAATGGCTTGAGATATCGAGGTGAAATTTATTGTGTTGTGTTTAGTACAACGCCAGGAAGGATATTTTATATATTTCTGCCGTGTTAACCTACCCCCTCGAACCCCCTCTCCAGATAAATTTTACATTGTGTGAGATATCGAGCTGAATTTTTTTTTGTTGTGTTCAGTAGAACGCCAGGAAGGATATTTTACATACTTCCCCCTGTTGATCCACCCGTCAAATCCCCTCTCCCGCTAGATTTTACATCGTTTGCGATATCCAGTTGAAATTTTTTGTGCTGTGTTCAGTACAATACAAGGAAGCTTCTTTTACCCGCTTAAACGTCCTCCCCTGCTAGATTCTACATCGCTTGAAGTATCGAGTTGAAATTTTTTGCTTTGGGTTCAGTACAACACCAGGAAGAACATTTTACGTATTTTACCCTGTGGTTCTGTCTCCTCAAGCCCCTCCCCTGCTATATTGTACATTGAGTTGAATTTTATGTGTTGTGTTCAGTGCAATACCTGGAAAATGTTTTTATATATTTCCTCTCTTCGGACTTATCCCATGAAACGCCTCTCCTCCTTAATTCTACATCGTTTTAGATATGGAGTTGAATTTTTTGTGTCACGACACCGTGGAGGATTTTTTACATATTTATCCTCTGTGGCGCCTTGGATTCCCTATTTTTAAGGAATCGCTATTGTGACGGCCCTGACCGTCACCCCTTATTATCGCACTGCCGGCCCTGGCGGGCGGGAATGAAATATGCTTATTAAGCATAAACATTTCCGTCGGCCAGAGGCGAAACCCGACGCCGCTAGCATCGTAAGCAACAAAATGCTTACGATGCAAACAAGTGGCTGTGCATGGGTCTGGCTGATGCTAAGAAAACGCGCTGACACTGCGAATTCCCTCAAACGACGCCAACAGCTTAAGCGCTGTCAGTTGATGGATGATGACTCTTGCTGGTGATTTCAACGTGAACAGTCAGTCTAATATTCAAAGTTTAATAGTGATTTTTCTCTTGTTGATTTGAAGTAAATTTTACATTAGTTAGTTTGTTTGTAATAACTAGAGTTACTTAAGTTTAATAGTGATTTTTCTCTTGTTAATTTGAAGCAAATTTTACATTAGTTAGCTTGTCTGTAATAATTAAAGTTACTTAAGTTTAATAGTGATTTTTCTCTTGTAAATTGAAGTAAATTTTACATTAGTTTAGTTTGTTTGTAATAATCAAAGTATAGTAGTGAATAAAGACATTTGTGAAAATCAGATTGTGTGATTCCTCACCCATCCATCCCCTCACGGAACACGACATTTGGCGCAGCCGGAAAACCAGAGAAAAGAAAAAAAAAAGTAAGTATTTTTCTCTTTTCTTTTAAAATTTTTAAATAAAGTGAATTTAAAAAATTTTTTTTTAATAAAGTGAATTTTAAAAAGGAGTGAAAAAGAATTTGGTGTAAAAATACAAGTAAAGGTTGAGATTTTCGTTTCGATTAGAATATCTCACATGTGATACAGGCGCTGGGGCCCCGAACAAAATAGAACCAATTGTCGACCTAAATCGTTTATCAAAAGTTACTGCTCCGCCATAAAGGAGTATCGTACGAATTGATAAACACCAATAAATTTCAAGAGGTTCTATGACTTGTTCGGATTAACCAGCGCCTGGAATTTCCTGGAAAATTGACATCCGTCGACCTAAATCATCGAAATAGTGACTACACTCTTCTGCCATAAAGGAAGAGAAAATCATGTCACTATGGAGATAACAATAAATTTCGGAGTCAATTTCCCATAAAAAGGAAATTCAAAACAGTGAATATAGTAGGGAAAAATCAAAATTATAATAATGTCATTTTAAATTTTTTTTGTTTGTTCTCTCATCAAACAATTCTTTTGCACTCGTGAGGAATTCTGAAGTGAAATATATTAGAAAAACGTATAAATAACAATAAATAATCCTTTTTAATTAGATAATTGATTACTGTAAGTAATATTTACTAATTTGAACATTTTTTTAAAAATTAAAAACTTTTTCAAAATTAACAAATAATCAATCTAAGAAATAATAGTGAACTTCGGCAAACTTTTGATTGGGTGATACATAAAAATTACAATTAGAAAAAGTTACATATTTTTAAATTTCAAACAAGAAATATTTCAAACAAGAAATTCATTTAATTTGATGTTGAATCGATCGATCGACGCGTTTTTTCGAACGAGGACTCAGCACTAATGCGATAAATACTAAAGACATAGCTTGTGTTTGATTTCCAACTGAAAAATGTACAATTCAACAAATTATGAATATTCAATCAAACAATGTCGCAATTTTAACAACCTTTAGTTTTGCTGTTTTATGGAATTAAAACACGGTTGAGCTTACTACCATTTTTTTTTAACCATAAACAAAATAAACATTCCCTAAAAACTCCCAATACCTGGCCTCGTTATCAAAAGCCATAAACTAATCGTACACCGTTGTTACCTGAAATCAGTACTTTCCCTTTTTACTACAACGTTAGTTACCTACCGAATATAACCTTATCGTTTTATTAATCATAAGCAACAAATCTTGGTTTTCCCGGGGATTAGTTAATTCCCACGGCACATAACACGTGGAAATCCTAAGCAAAATCATTTTATTGCCAAATTATTTTTCTACTATCAAGAAAACATTCGAATAGTAAAATAATCAAAACAAGAACCCCTAATAATTGTTATATCCAACACAAACTTCCCTATTCCGTGATTTCAACCTTATTTGTCTTCTTTTCGAAAGAACAATATAATTATAATACCCTTACAAAATACTTATAAAAATTCGCCCTTACGAATAATTTTTATCGCGACCCAAGCGAATCTTTTTTCCATTCGACCTCAAGCAAATGCCCTTCGAGAGTAACATCTTAACGAAGGAAGAACTTAAAAGAGTTAATAATGCCGAAATAGAAGCACAGAAATTATTAGAAGAATCCCACAAATTAAGAAAAATCATCGAAAACTCGGCATTAAAATTAAAAAACATAAAGGAAATTCTATCAGCGGAAATCAGATCAAGAATCTCCACCGAAGAATTTCGAGAATTTGAAGGTATACTACACAACATCCCTGAAGAGGATGAACAAATTGAAAAACTACTGAACAAAATAATAGAAAACACAAAAAACGAGACAATACAATTTGAAGAAGAAAGTGGAGATTATAAAGCAAAAATAAAATTTCTCGTGGAAGAAATTGACAGTTTGAAACAACAATTGAAGGAAGCCACAGAACGGGTAAATATTTACGAAGAAGAAGGTAACACAGACAACAAGGTTACAACAAATATTTCCATAGCAAAAAACCTTGAAAGAAATAGGCAGGAAGAAAAAATATCATCTTTAAGAAACCGATTAGTTATACTTACATCCGAGTTAAACGACAAGGAAAAAGAGAAAAACAACGCATTACTAAAAGCTACAGAAACACAAAAACTCCTGGACCAATATATCAACGCAAGAGAAGACGTCAATAACGGAATTTCCAGTAATAAATCCATTCCCAACATGGCAAACGCTACAGAAAAATACGAAAGAGTCATGGATATGTGCAGTAAGTACATTCCTACATTTTCGGGCCAGCGTTCGCCAAAGTTAACGAACGAGGTTTTAAGATTCATCTCGATGGCGAAGGATTTAGATGATAGATTATCAGAGGAAGAAAAACAGGTGTTTGCATCATGCATAAAATACAGGCTGATAGACGACGCCTACTATTTGGTAAGAACAGAAAATCCAACCACTGTAAAAGACATATTGGAATTATTAAAAAAGAACTATGTAACAAAAAAAGGATTTGAGGAAGTCAGAGCTGAGATGACCTCAAGCAGACAGAGACCAGGAGAAAGTGTCGAAGACTATGCAGATCGGCTAAAACATCTGATGGACGAAACGAGGTACGCAGTAGAAGCAGAGTACCCAACAGGCCATGAACGACTAATGAAAGAGGCCGAAAAAGAGGTAATAACAGTGTTTAAAAAGGGAATAATAAACAAACAAGTACGTCAGCTTCTGGTGGGCAATAGAGCCAGGAATCTTGAAGAAATCAAGGAGGAAGCTAAATTCCTCGAAAAAGACATCAAACGTCTTAATCTTTCAGAGCCTAACCCCCAACAACCACTACAAAATCCTTATAACAGAAATTACCAAGGAGGGGACCCGAATGCAAATAGAACCGTTCCTCCACCCAACATCAGAAACAACAAACAAGTAATTGTATGTAGTTTCTGTGGGAAAAGGGGACACCTTGAACAAAACTGCTATGCAAAGGGAAACCAAACTTTTTGCACGAAGTGCAACAATTACGGCCATGACAGAAACAACTGTCCAAGCCCACAGCCGCAAGTAAGAGTTGTAAACGATTTAAATACGACGACGAACGCTCGTGTCCTTTATTGTCAGTTCTGTAAAACAGCTGACCATTTCACAGAAATCTGTGTCAGAAAGTACAAGGCCGATTTAGAAGAACAGGGAAACGAAGGCAGGCAGTCCGGAAGCACGACGGCAACTGCCAACCCAACCTTCACAACGATGTAAAGTGCAATTCTCCCCCTTCCCCCACATACAGAAATATTAACTCTACTAAACAAGAAGTCGACTTTTTAGAAAAATACACTATCAGGCTAAATATTGACATAGCCAAATTCCCTAACCTCGTGATGATGGTGGACACCGGGTCCGACTGTAATATCTTAAAGCTTAGCAAACTAAAAGAAATAATCCCTATTAACGTCAGAGAAACAATAAGGATAGGTGGTATTTTTGGATCAACAAACAATTCCATTGGCACTTGCCGTGCAAAGATTGAAATAGGTAATCGTAAATACGATTGCAATTTCCATGTTATCCACGATACAGATTCAATACCTTCGGACGGTATACTAGGTATACCCTTCTTGAAGGAAAAAGCAGTAATAGATTGTGTACAAAATAAGCTTACAGTCACAATGGATTCCGCAACACCAACCACATCCGCAAATAGCCCACTTAAACAATCCTTACCAAAGTCCCTTTTTGGACATATAAACCTAAATTTGAAAACCCCAGACAGTGTATTAAAAAATTATAAAATTACCCACGTTAGCCACCCAAACCAGGAACAAGTTGTGGAACCTAACATTTTACTTTTTAGAAAGCGCGCGGAAAACATAGCTGAGGACATGAGGGACAAGATACAGGCAATGCAAACCGCTGTATCAGCGGCGACACACGCCCTGAAACTAGTTAAAATAAATAAACAAACAATTAAAGAAAACATATTGAAAGCAAAAGCTACCCCCGTCTCCGCCCCTGATACCCCCCTGAAATCTCTGCCCCTAATTACACCTAAGTCCCTACCCCTGATAGACAACCCTCGAAAGGTACTGTCTATCATTGAGGAGAAGGAAGCAAGGTCAGTCCAACCTCGCATGGGGATTGACCACGCGAATTCTCCAATCAACTCTAAGTCTCTGCCCCTAGTACAACCTCCCCATGAAACTCTAAAATTAGAGAAAGAATATATCAATAAATATACAGAAGAAATAAGAACTCTAAATTTAGAGAAAGAATATATCAATAAATATACAGAAGAAATAAAAACTCTAAAATTAGAGGAAAAATATATAAAAAATGAATATATAATAAAAATAGCCCCTGAGCCCCTGCCCCTGTTAGATTGTAAGTCTCTGCCCCCGTCTCTGCCCCTGATGCCCCCGTCTCTGCCCCTGATGCCCCCGTCTCTGCCCCTGATGCCCCCGTCTCTGCCCCTGATACCCCCGTCTCTGCCCATGATACCCCCGTCTCTGCCCCCAATTATACCTAAGTCCCTACCCCTGATAGACAACCCTCGAAAGGTACTGTCTATCATTGAGGAGAAGGAAGCTAAATCAGTCCAACCTCGCACGGGGATTGAACAAGCGAATTCTCCAACCCAACCTAAATCTTTGTCCCTGATAGACAACCCTCGAAAGGTACTGTCTATCATTGAGGAGAAGGAAGCTAAATCAGTCCAACCTCGCACGGGGATTGAACAAGCAAATTCTCCAACCCAACCTAAATCTTTGTCCCTGATAGACAACCCTCGAAAGGTACTGTCTATCATTGAGGAGAAGGAAGCTAAATCAGTCCAACCTCGCACGGGGATTGAACAAGCAAATTCTCCAACCAAACCTAAGTCTTTGTCCCTAAAGGACCCTCCCCCTCAGCCTCTACCCCTGGTACACCAAATTCACAAATCTTTGCTAATATACCAACCCCCGATGACCTCACTGTTAAATAGTCTACCCCCTAAATCTATGCCACTTATACAACCACCACCTAAGCCACCCCCCTCAATATCTCCACTCACACAGTCTGCACCCACAATACTAACCCCAGGCAACGTACCAAGGATATCGAATAACGCGAATATAGTGGTACACAACCACCCCAAGACTTTGACTATTACCGAAAGGATGGAAGCTAAATCAGTCCAACCTCGCACGGGGACTGACCAAGCGAACTATCCACATAATGTACATCTCGGCCTTCAAAAATTAGAACCTCGAACAGAGAAAATTATCACGATACCCATAAATACTGAGGAAGATTCGGTCTTTATTAAAAAGGAAATTTTACCCGGGGTATTTTCTAGCAATACTATAGTTAGGCCACAAGACGGGTACGCGCACGTTGCAGTGATAAATGTCACGATGGAACAAATTACCCTACCCCCTTTGGAACTAGAAACTGAACCCCTATCAAACTACCTAATATACAAATCAAATTACGGCCATGTCAGAACTCAAAATTGTCAAGGGCACGCTACACAAGTAAATACGTCTTAAATAAAACAGCCCTCACCCCCCATGCCGACAACCCTCGAAAGGTACTGTCTATCATTGAGGAGAAGGAAGCTAAGTCAATCCAACCTCGCATGGGGATTGAACAAGCAATTTCTCCAACCATCCCCGTCTTTGCCCATGATATAAAAAAAAATAATAATAAATAAAAAAAAATCTGCCTCTGAGACCTCCGTAAATGGAGGAGGTACACGCGGAAAAATAAAAAAAATCTGCCTCTGAGACCTCCGTAAATGGAGGAGGTACACGCGGAAAAATAAAAAATCTGCCTCTGAGACCTCCATAAATGGAGGAGGTACACGCGGAAAAATAAAATCTGCCTCTGAGACCTCCGGAAATGGAGGAGGTACACGCAGAAAAATGCCCCTGTTACCCCCGTCTCTGCCCCTGATATCCCGTCTCTGCCCATGATACCCCCGTCTCTGCCCCTGATACCCCCGTCTCTGCCCCTGATACCCCGTCTCTGCCCCTGATAGACAACCCTCGAAAGGTACGGCCGATCGTTGAGGAGGAGGTTCCCCAAAAGTTAGGACATAAAACCAAGGGAATTATAATGGTACCCGTAAGTACTAAAAAAAATTGTTGTAAAAAAAAAAAAAAAGAAATTCTACCCGGTGTGTTTCTTGTAATACCAAAATTAGGCCACAAGATTGACACGCACATGTGGCAGTAAAACACGTCACAATAAAATAATGAAAACATCGGATACCGCAAATATGGCGATAACAACCGCCGAAAGACTTTGGCTATCGCTGAGGGGAGGGAAGCTAAGTCAATCCAACCTCGCATGGGGATTGATCAAGCGAACTCTCCACACAGCGTCAACACCACCCACTCCTATCCACTCCCTCCAAAATTTTTATAACCATAGTATTTAGTATAGCGGCAGATGGACCATTCTACCTATTCTCCGAGGTGAGGAACTGGTCAAGGAGGGACTCGATAACAGAGACAACTGGCAATGTAACAGGAAGTACAACGTAACCAGGAATACAACTGATGAAGTATAATTTAAAAAAAAAAAAAAAATCCATACATATCAAAATTAAAATAAATTCCATAATCATGATCTAACAACATATTACTTTCCAGACACACTAGTACCAATCTTGCTTACCCATCATAACCATCGGGTACAAATTGACCCTGACGATAGAAATCGATGGAAGCGAAAAACACTCAAGCCAAACACTCAAGCCAAACACATCATAACCATCATGTATTCCACGGATTAGGAACCCTAACCTCTAACACCAGAGGACTCCAAGACCGTCAAAATAACGAGGACTCGTCAAAGTCTACCACCAGGAAGTAAAACAATAAGACAACCTAACAGAAACACCAGAGGACTCCAAGACCGTCAAAATAACGAGGACTCGTCAAAGTCTACCACCAGGAAGTAAAACAATAAGACAACCTAACAGAAGGTCCAATAAAAAAAAAAAAATAATAATATATAATAATATCATAAATACAATATATTAACCATAAATGAACTATATATAAAAAAAAAAAAAAAAAAAAAAAAAAATATTTTTTTTCTTAAGTACAGTAGAAATCAATTAGTACTTTAGATATCATGTTATGGTTCTGGTTTAATCATTTATTAATACAGTTGTTATGTTAAAGTTTTTATTTAGAACATTAAAATTTTGTCAAGTAAATAAGCACTTAACTTTATTAATATTTATTTTTAAAGTTACTATGCTTTCTAGTTAGTTTCGAGTTCCGATCGAATTGAGGTTTGGAAAAGATTGCGTGTCAAAATATTCGTTTTCTTATCGATGAAGATGTTTACTTTGATTTTATTACTTGGATATCGATGTCAATGATTAAGCCGTGGTCCACTTGAAATATTTCTTGGAGATTGAAATTGTTTATAAATGAAAATATTTAGTAATTGATCCACTTGAAATATTTCTTGGAGATTGAAATTGTTTATAAATGAAAATGTTTAGTAATTGATACACTTGAAATATTTCGTGGAGATTGAAATTGTTTACAAATGAAAATATTTAGTAAAGGATATAGGGTGGTCCATAACAACCAAAACAAAATATTAATACTTGGTAGAACGTAGTTAACTTAGATATCAATTAGTACCTTAGATATCAAAACAAAATATTAGTACTTGGTAGAACGTAGTTAACTTTATATAACTTTATACTAGAGCAAGCAAAAGTAATATTTAACAATTTGAAAACTTGACCTAAATTCATAGATAACCTGCGGGTACCGTTGAGCATGGTGTCGCACCAAAGTTATCTGGGCACCGCGAGAACGTCCCCGGGAACGTCTCCGTAAGCTTGGTATACATAAAAAAAAAAAAAAAAAAAAAAAAAGGGGGCTAATATACCCTACTGAGAGTTTAACAGCCTGGGTCGCAACTGGCCGATGACACAATGAGCCATGCTACTCAATTAAAGGGTTTCCCGCCCATAACGAGGATTATATTATATGAATATTAAAATAAAAGAGAGCATTGAGCATCAGTCACGGTCCAGAATAGCAGACACCAAGGATTAAAAAAAAAAAAAAAAAAAAAAATATATTTTTTTTTACAATGCAATGCTGACGGAACACCACCGGTGACCGTAACGTAATTTTTAGAAAAACACGGGGCACCCCTGCTCAACAGCGCCCCCATGTATAACTGAAAAATTTATTAATTCTCAAACTCTCACTCAAAAGTAAATACGGTGTCGTTTCAGGAAATTCGTAGTAGCGGTTGGTATCCTTTTATACCGGATACCAACTTCTTCGAGGGGGGAGTGATGTGACGGCCCTGACCGTCACCCCTTATTATCGCACTGCCGGCCCTGGCGGGCGGGAATGAAATATGCTTATTAAGCATAAACATTTCCGTCGGCCAGAGGCGAAACCCGACGCCGCTAGCATCGTAAGCAACAAAATGCTTACGATGCAAACAAGTGGCTGTGCATGGGTCTGGCTGATGCTAAGAAAACGCGCTGACACTGCGAATTCCCTCAAACGACGCCAACAGCTTAAGCGCTGTCAGTTGATGGATGATGACTCTTGCTGGTGATTTCAACGTGAACAGTCAGTCTAATATTCAAAGTTTAATAGTGATTTTTCTCTTGTTGATTTGAAGTAAATTTTACATTAGTTAGTTTGTTTGTAATAACTAGAGTTACTTAAGTTTAATAGTGATTTTTCTCTTGTTAATTTGAAGCAAATTTTACATTAGTTAGCTTGTCTGTAATAATTAAAGTTACTTAAGTTTAATAGTGATTTTTCTCTTGTAAATTGAAGTAAATTTTACATTAGTTTAGTTTGTTTGTAATAATCAAAGTATAGTAGTGAATAAAGACATTTGTGAAAATCAGATTGTGTGATTCCTCACCCATCCATCCCCTCACGGAACACGACACTATAAAAAAAAGCCCACTTCTCATATGTTAGGTACTATTTATTGTAGCAATCTATCCTATTCTTTCTCTCCGTGTACAAACTGATTTTGTGCGAAACTTGATGAAATAAAAAAAGTTAATAAATAGTTTTAAGTGAAACCACAATGTTTGTGACAGATGAAAGATAAATTGAGATAAGAAATCATTTTAAACATCAACTAAAAATTAATAAAAGCGTTAAAATTTGTTATACTAAAAATCCGGTTTATAGTTAGGAGAGGTCGCGGTATCGGCCACCTTCCACCCCCTCGCCTGATATCTTCGCAACTACCGGAGGGATTTGAATACGGTGTTTCAGTGTTGCGCAGGTTAATCATAAAAGAAATTTTCATCCACTCAAACCACTCTGCTCTACATGGTGCGAGCCCCCTCTCCTGCTATATTCTAAACTACAGAACGGAGAATTCGCTCTATTCCCTTTCTCCCAAGCAGATAGAATTTTTTTTGCAATTTTCTTAAGAACAAAAATTTTTTTGAAATATGATTACCGCATAATTTTCCTATACATCAAAACACTTTTGGAAAAAAAAGGATTTTTTCATATTCAAAAATTTATTACTACCCGGCAGTGTTGGGCGTAATCATGTCATGGCCAATTCAGCCATGATTACTTCAGTTATGATTAATACAATAGTCATAATAATAATTGAACACAGTAATCATTAGTTTTTCAATCATCAATTTCAATTTCAATCAAGGATAGGAATGATTAAATTCAATTCCGCGCTAAATTTTTTGTATAGAATTGATAGTAGGCTTTAGGAAAACAATTAAAATTTAAATAATTGAAATAGAAAATCAATTATCAAAAATGGATGACATTTTTTATACAATAAAAGCTCTCTTCGCGGACACATTCCATAGGTGACCAATTTCCTTAACCCTTTGTTGACAATCGGTACTTTTAAGTACCACCAACTTTAAATCCTTATATTTTTTGCTTATCCAATGGTATCAACGTGAATACCACCCCCTCTATAAAATTAGTTAATGTCTTTTTTTTTAATTGCTTTCTGGAGCCATTTTAAACGAAAAAAAAGTCATGGTTATTGATTTATTGTTGTTCACTACCTGGTCCACAAAGGGTTAAACGGACACATTTCCTATGACCAAATTCGCAAATCCAACTTATTCTGATTAACTCATAACCGGACATAAATCTTGCCCCGTGTGTATCCGCTTATGGGAACTTTCACTATAATTTGTAATTTCAGTTACGTTTTGACTACAAAAATATCAGATGTAAGCATCTCATGACTTCATGACTCGGTATCCGTCAAGAATACAATACTTACCTCTATAGAGAAAAGTAAAAACTGAAATTAGAATCAATCATAAGAGTTAGTTTTTCAATCATAATTATGATTAAAACTAATCAATCAGAATCAAAGTAACGAATGATTAATGACTAATTCAATCACGAATCAAAAAAAGTATGATTGATTTTTTTCAATCATTAGTTTTCAATCATAAGTCAGATTGAATTTTGCCCAACACTGCTACCCGGGCAACGCCGGGTCCTTGCAAGCTAGTATATATATAAATTTATAAAATCGTAAGGTCATAGTAGGTATATATACTTCATATTACGTATAAAAACGTAATAATTTAACTTTTACATTTGTGTTTCCATTTACTTTTACAAATTCAATTACCTTTTGTCTGATAGAATACAAAAATATTCTATGAGACAAAAGGTAATTGAATTTGTAAAAGTAAATGGAAACACAAATGTAAAAGTTAAATTATTAGAACACAATACAAATATAAATTCCATACTACTATATATTCCCGTCTACTTTATAAAAAGTGTTCTGAAAGACTCAAAGAACACCTTTCAGTTGTGAAAAACAAAAAAGGTGGAAAATTCAGCTATACAGGGTTAGGCACTCGAACTGCAACCAACTTCATGCTGCTATAGTTTCCAAACCGGTCGTACCACAACTGTAAAATTTAGCCTAATGACACTTTAGTCGATTGTTTACAAGCGTACAAAAGCATTTTGGTCTGAGTTTAATACGAAAAAAGTTGTACGTGATGGAATTCAAGCGTAATAGTGTGATTGCATTATTTTTGGCTGGAAAATCACAATGTGAAATTGTTCGTCAGTTAAATCATTTACAAGTGAATAAATCTTTTGTGTCTCGCACTATAAAACGTTACAAAGATACTGGCAGTATAAAAAAACGCCATGGTGGTGGTCATAATAAGACAGCAACATCACGTGAGATGGTTCGAAAAGTGAAGAAGCGGCTTGAGCGAAATCCTCGCCGCAGTGGGAATCAAATGGCAAAAGAGCTGAAAATATCGCAACGATCAATGTGCCGGATACTTGAAAATGAGCTCAAAGTTAAGCCCTACAAGTTCCAAAAGGCTAATGATCTTACAGTGGCGCAAAAAGAGCAGCGGCTGAAAAGAGCTTGCTTTGGTCGAACGTGGCGAATTTCCGAATATTGTGTTTTCCGACGAGAAAAATTTCCCAATAGAGCAATTCGTAAACTCCCAAAACGACCGTGTTTACTTGACCGAACGCTCATACGATAATTTGAGCCAGCGGTTGGCCACCAGAAAGCAACATCCACCCCAAGTGATGGTTTGGGCGGCCGTGACTGCCGATGGTCGCTCTCCCATCGTTTTTATCGAGCCTGGCGTCAAGGTGAATGCAAAATATTATCAGGAAAAGGTTTTGGAGGGTGCTTTGAAGCCATGGGCAAGCAAAGATTTTGGTCGCTAGCGATGGACATTTCAACAAGACTCGGCACCGTCACATCGATCACGTGAAAATTAACAATGGCTAAAAACCAACGTTCCAGTGTTCATTTCGTCCACACAATGGTTATCGAATTCCCCAGACGCAAACCCAATGGATTTTTCTATCTGGTCCATCTTAGAGAGCAAGGTGCGCACTAAAAAATTTACCCGTGTGAATGCGCTGAAGATTCGGGCGGCTTGCAACGCGTTTTACAACCGATTGAAGCAAATCATCAAGGCAAAAGGTGGCCACATCGAGCCAAAATGAATCAAATCTAAAATTTGAATATTTTTCACACATTTTGTACTATGGAATAAATAAAAATATTTTCAAACAAAAAAATTATGGTTTTTTCAAAAGTTGCAGTTCGAGTGGCTAACCCTGTAGTTGAGCATTTAATGGATGATACTGAGAATCATTGGATACGTTTCAACAAGCCGAGTATTTTGGCGACAGAGGTCTGCTATCATCCACGTCTCGGTCGTGAAGCTATCGAAATTAAACGCCGGTCAACATTTAATAGAGATGATAGGTTCAAATTGTCCAGCTCTTGGAATCCTGTGTTGCGTTTGTTGAAACCACCTAGGGGATGGGATAGCTCAGTCCCTGACACCGTTAGTGTTGTTTGTTCCCAACAAACAAATAAAATTTTGCCGCTTCAACAGCACCGTTACAATTTGCGGTCAAGTTCAAGGCTGAGCAACTGAGAAGTCAGTCCCGCCTGTGACCATGGACAACATAGTCTTGTCCGAAACGTCAGGTTAGTATTCAAAATATATATTTTTGAATTAAAAAAACGTTCACGCCGCGCCGTAAATAACCGATTTTAATTAACCCTAATCCGTATTTTGTGTCAATTTGACACAATTTTCGAATTCAAATCCACTTATTTCTTTGTTTTTTTTATTAAATTGATCTGAGATTTTGGCGCAAGGTAAAAATCGTATATGAATTTTTAATTTTTCTAATTGGCTTTACCGTTAGGTGTCACTTGGTCGCTATACAAAAAATTCCCTTAATCTGTCGTTCATGTGTCAAATTGACACAATGGTAAAAACTTAAACATTACGCTGCGCCAACAAGATGTTTCATGCACATTTTTTATTTGATTTGAAATGGTATCAAGAGGAATACAATTTGCCATTGTTTCAAAAAACAAAATCTAATTCCAATGTCCACAGTGTACGATGTGATAAATGTGTAAAATCTACTTGTCCATCTCACCGTTTCACAATTTGTGAAGAATGTGGAACCAACATTCAATTTTCTTGATTCCTTTTTTATGTAATTTTGTATGTTATTAATAAGAACAAATTATTTTTTTTGCTTTTCTCAAGAAAAAAAATAATGATCAATCGAGAAAACTTAATTTTGTTACAATTAATACTAAAAATATGGGATTTTCTGGTATTGTGTCAATTTGACACATGAAATACTTTTAAGTAACTTTAAATGAGATACGGATGAGGGTTAAAAAGAATTCATTAAGTGTGGTCAAATATTATATTAAAAACTGTCCAAAATATGTGATGTCTTTTTTTAAATACTGGTTGAGTTTAACGTTAATCTTTTACTCTGAATTTTCTTTTTATCAAAATTAAAGTAATAATAGTATATTTAGTGCTACTCACATTCCACAGTGTTGTTTAGTGTGCATCTGAACTATTATTAAATAAAACTTTTCAATTTACTAGTTTTGTGCTAAAGAAATAAATAAATAGTAATTTCTATAGACTCCCGCCAAAATTTTGACATCGTCTAATATTCAATTGTGACTATATAATAACAATAGATCCATAGAAAACTTTTGTTCTATCAAATCAACATTTAATAACATTTAAATTATGGTTATGTGTGGCAAAGTGGAAACGGCCTTCAGTGGTATTGCACTGATTGCCGCAAAATATCATCATCAGCGTTTGCATTCAAAATAGAAAAGTGTCGGCAATCTCACTTAAATCTGAGTAAGTCATTGTTAGATGTAAACAAATTATTAAAGGAAATGGGCTCAGTTCTAAACAATGTGCCATCGGCTACATCAATACCTTCAACGCCGCTTGTCAAAAACAAAGAAGTTTCTTTAATAGAATCATCGTCAAGCAAAGTAACTTCTGGTTCTTCAGCAATGACTACTCGTGCCAAAGGCAAAACAATTAAGGTTTCATCAACCACAGACCCAAAACAAAGACACTGAGCCACAGCGACAACATCGATCGACTACATCACCGCCTTCCCCCCGTCACTCGGCTTCAACGTCACAACAACAACAACAACCAACTGTCCATCACCCCACAGTTAGACGTGCGACTAGAAATCGCATGCGATTATCCCTCCTACTACGTTGTTCAATTTGACAGGTGTTGCGATTTGCTATGCTGTCTTGTGATATTGCATGTGACTTCAGTTGAAAAATGTCAAACGCAAGAAAACAAAGAAAGTTATTTTGTTTATGAAACTCATTTCTGAATACCAAAACAATGAAGGCTTATAAATATCTTCTGTCGATGCTCCAGACTTCCGACTCGCATCGATTTACTTTTTTTCGTGAACATACGTCGTTCGTAAATTTCTCAACTTTTTCTTCACTTCCTCGCTTGTGAGTTTTAATTCCGCGCCGATTTTTTCATACGCCTGCCTCTTGAGATCGTTTCTACGATACAATTTAGAGGCAGTCTTCCAGAGGCACTCTCTTTCCCGGTACAAATTTATTAATTTCAAAATTTCACTTCTACTCAACTTATTTTCTGCCATTGTGAAATGAGACATAACCTTAAATGTCAAATTATTTGCTTCCAGTCGCAGCTCAGATTGTATGAGGTTTTTACATACGACTTGAGTTGAGATTTTCCCCACTTGCATGCAAGTGGCGTTTACACGAGTGATTTGCGTGAGATGAGATACGGCATGCGACTTCTAGTCGCACGTCTAACTGTGGGGTCAACAGCCACAAAAATCTCCGCAATCACAGACGAGCCCGTTGTCTAGTCATACAGGATCAGCTGTTCGACAGTTCAACCGACAGCGGCAAAATAGCCAAACAGCTGATAGGTCTCTAGCTAGTTTGCAGGTCGTTGTTCCTCCCAAATAAATATTTATATCCCGCTTGGCCTATTCTACTAGCGTGGATGACATCCTTAATTACATTAAACATAAATTAGGAAACGACACCAATATAAGCTGCACTAAATTGAATCCTGATGATTTGCCTAACAGATTTGTAGCTTCATTTAAACTGAATGTTCCTGTGATGTACTCGAGCAGTTTATTACTCAAAGAATTCTGGCATGAAGGCTTAATTGTTCATGAGTTTAGCAATAAACGATCCAGACGTCAACTACAAGGTAGGAAAGGGTTCTGCTTGCGGTTAAGGATTGCTTCTCCTGCCAACCTCTTCCTCTCCCTGCGCATCGTGAAATGGTTGGAGTTAAAATACCCATGGCTGGAAACATCAATATTTACATTATTGTCGTTTATATACCTTGTCCATCAGGGGATGCCATGAAGGATGTAGTCAGCGGAATTGAATCGATTAGTTCACTTATGAGCCCAGAAGACAGACTTTTTGTCTTAGGAGATTTTAATCTTCCTCACATAAATTGGAAGAGGACAATGTAAACTTTTTAATTGCGTTTGATGCTAAACGCGACATCGAAGTCATTGCAATTGACGGCTTTAGCGACAACGCTCTATATCAACTCAACGCAGTAACAAACGAATTGGGGATAACGCTGGATTTAACCCTTTGCAATGATTACATCAACTGTCTAGTCGAAGCCTGTGAATCACCTCTGGTAACGGCAGACGCTCATCATCCACCACTAAATATTTTTATTAAAAGCTTTTATTTAGCTCGCTATCTTGTCTGTTTGTTTGTCGGAGTCAAATCTTGCAATCAAATTTTGACCCACTTCCACTCATCCGATTCACTTGAAATTTTGTACACTTATATAAGTCCGATGACAATACAATATTTTCTCTACTTCGTCCTTGTAAGGATAAGAGAAGGTACTGTAAGGATAACGTGATTATCATTTTCTCCAAATTTTCCAGAAAAAAATCTATTCTGGGGTTTTTTGGGGTCGCTGAATCCGAATCTGTCATTAAAAAGTCTGTAAGGATAACGGAAGGTCCTGTAAGGATAACGTGATTATCCTTTTCTCCAAATTTCCCGGGAAAAAATCTATTCTGGGGGTTTTTGGGGTCGCTGAATCCGAATCTGTCATTAAAAAGTCAGTAAGGATAACGGAAGGTTCTGTAAGGATAACGTGATTATACTTTTCTCCAAATTTTCCGGGAAAAAATCTATTCTGGGGGTTTTTGGAGTCGCTGAATCCGAATCTGTCATTAAAAAGTCTGTAAGGATAACGGAAGGTCGTCTAAGACAGAAAACTTAATTCCAGTGCACGTTAATTAAATTTATTGCCCTACTTTAATTTCACATTCGGATTTACCTGAACAAATTTTCTGGCAAGAATCTCATCTGGGGGTTTTTGGGATCGTTGAATCAGATTCTGGCATTAAGAAGTCTGTCAGGATAACGGAAGGTCCTCTAAGACAGAAAACTTAATTCCAGTGCACGCTAATTAAATTTATTGCCCTACTTTAATTTCACATTCGGATTTACCTGAACAAGTACGCTTGACAAATAAATAATAAGGTAATTAAAGGAAGTAACAAAATTTAATTACATTGGATATCATTAATTTTGTTCTAATTACATTTGTCCTAATTACTTTTGTTCTAATTAGATTTGTCTTAATTACCTGTGTCCTAATTACTTTTGTTCTAATTACTTTTCTCCAGATTTGTTTGCAATAAATCTTTATATATAAAAATGAATCGTGGTCCGTTTGACTATCCATAACTCGGCTGAATATAATCCGATTTGCATGGGGTTTTTTTTGTTGGATTCGTATTGCAACATATAAAAACACAACGGAGCCGAAAATTGGAAATTTCTACCGGAAAAGTTGGAAAATCTTGGAAAACCGAAATTGCATACTTTCAGGGGAGCGGTTTTCTGGTTTGCACTTTCAGTAATTCCAAATCAAAAATCTCGAATCTTTTTTCGTTTTGTTGGAAAAGTCGAGAAAAATTTTGGGGAAAAACGGGAATATCGGAAAAATTGAAATTTGCATTTTGTATGGGATTTTGGTATGGAAGGAGAAAATATTGTATTTGGAATTGAAAAACGGAAAATTTTGTACCTCACAATAATTTTATCGCCAACAGATGGCGTCACGCTCTCAGACTCGCGTTTGACAACTGAGAAATATATTCGCCCTTTCCTTATTGATGATCGATGCGAAGCGGTTGTTTATCGATATAGTGCGCAAATTATCGCTGTTTTTCCCACTTTTAAATCGTCGAAAGTATTTTATTTTGTGTACAACGAAGTGAATCAAGGTATTTACTCAGTGACCAAGTAAAATTAAATGGATTGGTGTTGAACGATTTGATAATTTAAGTTATTCATTTTTTGGAGAACGAATTTAAATAAGGTATTTTGTCACCGACCAATTCGTTTATTTAAAAAAAATCTATTTGTATGGGAGAGGGAGGTAGGAGTGGTCCAACTGAATAGATAAGTTGTATAAAATCATATTCTAAACAAATATTTTTATAACTTTTCGATACGATGCACAGTTTTCGAGAAAATAAAGAAAATTTGTATCGGGGAGGGGAAAGAGGTAGTCTAACTAAATTTTGATGTATAGATAAGTTATGTAAAATCATATTCAAAACACATTTGAGCTTTATAAATTTTTCAATGCGATTCACCGTTTTCGAGAAAATTGCGAAAAAAGTCTCATTTATATGGAGAAGGGAATGGTCCGATTTTGCCAGTTCAAGAACTTATCATTGCCATTTACGAAAAAAGCAACTGTAAATATTTCAAATCTCTAGCTCAATCTTTCCGAAAGTTATGATATTCACGGATATATAGACGGACAGACGACAGATAGACAGACGATCTGACATGCCAAAATCAAAATCTTTTGTCATCCCAAACACCCTGGTGTAGTTTATTTTTCTGTCCAGCGATTGGTTTGATACGTTACAACTAAATCTAATATACTTCAATATGATTCTCATATAGTGTGGAGGTCCCCAATCTGGAGTGCAGCAACAAACTGCGGAAGCGTTTTTTTTTATTTGTGAGATAGAGTTATAAATTTTTTTGATTTGTGAGATGGAGTACCGTATAAACTCAAGAACTACTGCACCAACATAGACTATGTATCATGACCACGGTTTATAGTTAGGTGTGGTCGCGGTATCGGCTCCCCTTTCACCCCCTCGCCTATTATCTTCTGAACCACTGAAGGGATTTGAATACGGTTTTCAGTGTTGGGCAGGTCAATCATAAAAGATATTTTCATGCACTCAAACTACTCCGCTCTACATGGTGTGAGCCCCCTCTCCTACTATCTACTAAACTACAGAACGGATTTTTATACAATTTTTAATGTTGGATATCTGTCAGGGTAAATTTTCGACCAATCCCCTTCTCAGCTAGCTCTGAAACTATTTTATGGTTGTTCAACATATGTTACAACATAAATGCAAAAATCTTAAGTGTCTGGCAATAAGGGAATTCGCTCTATTCCCTTTCTCCCAAGCAGATGGACAAAATATTTGCAATTTTCTTGAAAACAGTGCGTAAAACGAAAAAAATTATGAACAAAAAATTGTTTGAAATATAATTACTGCATAATTTTTCTATACATCAAAATACTTTTGAAAAAAAAGGATTTTTTCATATTCAAAAATTTATTACTACCCGGGCAACGCCGGGTTCTTTCAAGCTAGTAGTGGATAGATTTTCCTAAATATTTAGTTGATTGTAATTTTTTGAATAGTGAAGTTCTCATTTCTTCTACAAAAGTTTTAACAACTATTTTTAATAAATAAATCAACAAAACAAGCAGCGAGAATCAAGTCAACACCGTGAAACCCGCTTAGACAAAGATAGGCAACAAAAATCTGAGGTTAGAGCCTCAGAAACACCAGAACAACATGCAGCGCGACTGGAGTACGTCAGACAACACACGTCACAAGCCAGAGCCTCAGAAACACCAGAACAACATGCAGCGCGACTGGAGTACGTCAGACAACACACGTCACAAGCCAGAGCTTCAGAAACACCAGAACAATATGCAGCACGACTGGAGCGCGAGAGAAAGCATATGCTACAAGCTAGAGCTTTAGAAACACCTGAACAACATGCAGCACGACTGGAACAAGCTCGCCTACAACATGAACGATTGAATGCCGGGATTGCGACATTTCAAAAAGCCATTAATACATTCTGCGCTAGCATTTGTGAAATTTGCACCAAGCGATGCTATCCTAATCAAGTCGCTACATGTAGACCGAGTGTCGTTGCCAGGACATACTTGCCACCTGAGTTGTCACCGAAACGAAGTTTGCTCGTGTGCCACCGCTGTAAGACTCACCTAACCTGCAAGAAGACTACATATCCGTCGAAAGCATATTGGAACAACATGCAACCCGGAGATATACCTGAAGTAATTCGAGTATTATCACAAGCCGAACAGCGACTATTGGCAAGAATAACACCATTTGTTAAGGTAGTGAAGTATGACGGACGATTTGGACAATATGGTTTCCGTGGACAAGCAGTACTATTTGCCCAGGACTCCTTCGAAGTTAGTGAGAAGCTACCAAAAATGCTACCAAGATCGACCCAGAATTCAGGAATTGTCGTTGTAACCGAACATCTTGAGAACCTAAGCATCACAAGAGAGTTCTCAATATGCACGCCAAGACTGCTGGCTGCGCTACGGTGGCCGATGGCTAACAACCCATTATACCGAGATGTCAATGTCGACCAAGACGTAGAAATTAATGAACAAGATTTTATACGAGTTGTTGATACACCACCACAAGCTGAAGCAATCAATACGCTACAAGACGAAAGCGCCTACAAATCAATTGGAGATATATCCACAATTTTACGAGCTTCATGGCACCAAGCACAAGACAGTTTCTTCACATCGAGATGGTCTGGAGTACAGTGCTGTGTAATGGTATTATCAAACATCGTACGAGCAGTTATACTTCCACCACGATTATGGAACCAGGTTACCTTGGATGGGAACATGACCCAGGCTGATGAAATGTACGAAGTCATACACACTGCCTCAAACAACAATCCGAATGCCTATCCTATTCCTCATAGTAGATACTTAGCTGTACGTAACTACGATGTCATCAAGACAGACTTCATTATGTTCGGCAACACATTCTCCATGAATTATAATGAAGATCCAGAACTTTATGGAAGTCTAGATGATTCTGAGAATCATACCATTGGCGTCACACTACGACAAGCTTTGGGGAATCTATTTTCCAATCATAATACAGGAATACTAATAGCAGAATCAAAGTCATTTGGAGTACTGTATTGCGATAACAAATACTACTTCACGGATTCACATTCCTGCGGACCGAAAGGCGCCCGTGCAGAACATGGAAAGGCCTGCATCATACAATGCGACAATATCGAAGAGCTTCATCGAGTTTGTAAGCGAACTACGCGTTCAAGAAATGTTCAGTACACCTTGGATTACATAGATGTGCAACTCAAGACTGAGAACAGTATAATAGAACAAGACCTGGAATCTAACGTAGAGAGAATACCACCACAAGAGTTTGAGACAACACCAATTGTACACCAGCTAGAACAAATGGAGTCAGTAGCAATACAAACATCATTGATGGCTCCCATAGATTGTAACCAGCCAGATGTGGATGACGAATTGGACATATCGGAGAATGCCAACGAAATCATACGCAAGGCAAAGGATAATATCGTGAATGAGGCACACGAATTGAAAGCTGAAGAGTTTGCATGGTTCTACCTTTTCCCCGATGGTAAAAATGGCTTGAAGGAAAATAGACCTGTGAACATATCACCGCTTGATTACTTCCAATATAGAATACTAGGTAGCGACACAAGATTCGAACGCAACGACTACCTATTCTATGCATTATCCATGTTTGAATATCATCGAGCTAAATCCACAATTGCAGCATGCGGTAAGAAGATTGAAGGCCAAGAGGGAAGGATCGAAGATGTCCACCTCTATATGAAGAATTTGCGAGGATCATCAGCATACTGGCGCACAGCTCTGAACGAGTTAATAGCACAAATAAGATGTCTGGGTCCACATACCTACTTCGTAACCTTCAGCTGTAACGATCTCAACTGGCTGGATATGAGAAAAGCTCTACTCATAGCAGATGGAAGACCTGATGACGACCCCGTTGAACTTGATATGCAAGCGACGCAACGCTTAATTGAGCAATATCCTGTCGTCGTGAGCCGGCATTTCATGATTAGATTCAACGCCCTTATCAAGTTTATCCAGAACAATCATGAAGTATTCGGAGGACAAGTGGAGGATTACTGGTGGAGAAGAGAGTTTCAAAATCGCGGTAGTCCACATCTTCATATGTTAACATGGGTAAAGGATCACAGATCCTTGGACACTGCAGAGGGCATCCAACAACTTGACAAAGTGTGCTCCTCTGAGATGCCACCAGAGGATACAGACTTATATGAGATTGTAAAAAAATGCCAGATTCATCACCACACACATACATGTTACAAGACTGGGACATCAACCTGCAGATTTAGCTTCCCCCGTCAAGAATGTTCTCAGACCCGTATCGTCGCCCATTCATCAGATGACTTCGTGAGAAGTGGAGGACGAATATGCCTATTGAAGCGTCGAAAGGAAGATCGATGGATCAACAACTACAACCCACAACTCTTGAAGCTATGGAAAGGTAATATTGATATCCAACCATGTGGATCGAACGAGGCTATAGCATTCTACATCGCCAAATGTCAAAGTCAGAGCCTACTGAACTTAACGCCAGCATAGCACAAGCGATTCGTCTCATACAGCGGGAAGAGTCAGACCTTTCAAGAAAACTTTTCAAAATCTGTATGCGAATACTAAAGGAACGAGAAGTCTCAGCTTGTGAATGCGCCTATAGACTCAGCCACATCAATATGCGTAATAGCTCAAGAAAAACTGTATTTCTCAATACTCGCAAGCCAGATCAACGTTACAGAGTACTGAGATTTGATGAGTTAAATAGAGCTACTGGATACTGCAGCAACATCTTCGAGAGATATGAGAAGCGTCAACTGCAACATGCAGATTATAACTTCGACAACATGAGCTTGACTGAGTTTGCAATGCTCTTCGAACCATACTACAATAAACAATATGAGAACGAGGACGAAGATGCTTCCGAACCTGAACAACACCAACGAAGGAAATTAATTCGACTCACAGACAATTCAAAAATGAGTATAAGAAATGTTCCAGCAGTAATACCAGTACCACACTTTGTTGTATCTGCCGATCCTGAGAACTACTACTATAGTCTCCTTGTACAATACATGCTATATCGATTAGAAGGTGAGCTCCTAGAAGACTTCGGCACAGCAAGAGAAGCCTTTCTTGCACGTGAGGAACGCCTGAAAGAAATTAGTAAGCTCATGGAGCAATTCAGAGAGCGAGATAGGCAACTGGAGAATGCATTTAACCAGGCACATGCATTCGAGATCCTAGACCAGGTAATACCAATTGATATGGAACAGGAATTAGAAGAACTTCCGGATCAGGCAATGAGTGATGAACAGTTCCAGACCGCACAACAAGCGATGAATCTAGGCCAACGAGAAATATTTATCAATGTAACTCGCAGCATACAAGAACAAATCAACGGAAGTTACCATCGACAGAGACTGTTCATCACGGTCGCGTGCCGATGTACCGGCAAGACATTCGTGTTCAACGTGGAGATATTTGTGGGAAAAGAAGGAGCTGGAGATATTTGTGGGAGCCAAAGTGATGCTGAGATCTAACATCGATGTCGCTAAAGGATTGGTCAACGGTGCAATAGGAAATATAACGGAAATCATCTGGCCACACTATCGCAGAGCACAATTATATGATGCAGACATCCCCTCAGTTAGAGTAGATTTTAGTAAAGACGGAATCCACCTAATACAACCAAAATCAGTACAATTCCCAGCAAAATACAGCTACGGTACTGCAGAAAGAAGAATGCTTCCGCTGATATTATCATGGGCCTCAAGAGTGCATAAAATGCAAGGTAGCACTATAGACTACGGTGTAGTATATTTAGGCTCTAAGCTCTTCGCAGATGGTCAGGCATATGTAGCACTTAGTAGAGTTAGATCTTTGGATGGTCTGCAAATTGATGAATTGGACTGCTCTAAGTTAACCGGAACTAAGCCTTGCAACAATGATGCGTTAGGTGAAATGAAGCGCATGAAAATTTACCCACCAACAAATATATAGGATTTAGGATTGAATGGCTTCGGCCAACGTTGAATATGAATCTCATAGTGTTATTCTTAGAAATATTGAAAAATATATATAAATTATAAGCGCTGTACAAATATAAATAAACATACAAGTCAAATACAAAATTACTAAAAAGGATAAAATATTTTTTTTTAATTTAAAATAAGCTTTTATTAAAACAAATACAAATAAAAATAAATAGAAACCAAATACAAAATGACTAAAAAGGATAAAATAAAAAAAAATTAAAAAAAAAAGCTTTTATTTTAAAAAAAATGTACTAAAAAATGCACTAAAAAGGAAAAAATAATTTTTTGGGTGCGGCCAAGACCGGAAACCGGTTGTAGGGCCGAAAGAGAGAGAGAGAGAGAATCACAAATAAAAGCGAGATAAATCATAAAAATAAAATAAAACAAATATTTATCTCGCTTTTATTTGTGATTCTCTCTCTCTCCCTTTCGGCGCTGCTACAACCGGTTTCCGGTCTTGGCCTGCCGCAATGTCTCTCGCCAGAGGTCCCGGTCGCGTGCCGATGTCCTCCAATTGTGATACACAGCACCCAAAAAATTATTTTTTCCTTTTTAGAGCATTTTTTAGTACATTTTTTTTTAAAATGGAGTGTTACTAGATCAGAAATTAACTTTTGAACCTCATCGAGAATTTGTAATAAATAACGCAACGAGAAAGCTAGCGCTAATCAAAAGATTCTCATCTGAACTATCAGATCCATATGCCATTTTATCTCTGTATAATGCATTCGTAAGACCTATTCTCGAATATGGATGTGTTGTTTGGTCTCCTACGTGTATCACACATATTGTTAGACTTGAGCGTGTTCAAAAAAGATTCCTTAAATTTGTTTTGCGCAAACTACCGTGGCTTGACACATCGAATTTACCACCATACGAACAAAGACTGCCACTGTTGGGTTTAGCAACTCTGTCGAAGAGACGCGAAATTCTTCAGTGCAAGTTCATCTTCAAATTATTGCAAAATGAAGTTGATGCTCCTAATTTGTTGCTAGAATTAGACATTAACACTAAACCGAGGAATACAAGAAACTTTAATTTCTTTTACGTTAAATTCGCAAGGACATCCTATGGGAAAAACGCACCGTTGTCGTTAATGTGTCATGTGTTTAACAAATATTTCAATTTCATTGATTTCAACTGCTCGTCAGGTGCAATGAGGTTGTCTATGAGGTTGCTCTGCAATGACTATATGTAAATAAATAAATGAATAAATCAATAAAAAATTTGAACTGATATATACCAATATACTGAATTATACTGGATTTAAAAAAAAGCCATTTCCCGCAAAAAAGAACCGCTTATGTTTGACTACACTCTAAATGATTCCACTCTTGACAAGGTAACGATTTATAAAGATTTGGGTGTTACAATTAATGCTTATTTTACTTTTAATGACCACATTGAAGTTATTTGTAACAGAGCCAATATGATGTTAGGCTTCATAAAAAGATGGGCCAAAGAATTTGATGATCCTTACGTCCTTAAAAGCCTGTACTTTTGTTATGTCCGTCCCATTCTCGAGTATGCTTCCCCTGTTTGGAGTCCTTATTATAAGGTTCACATTGACCGTGTTGAAGCTGTTCAACGACGGTTCATTCATTTTGCACTAAAGGGACTTCCCTGGATAGATCCGTTTTCTCTTCCACCTTATTCCGATCGTCTGAAACTTCTCCATCTTGATTCTTTAGTACGTAGAAGAGAACAATTTAAAGTTGGGTTGGTTTTCAAAATTCTAACCGACAGTACTGACGCTATGAATATACTTAGTAACTTCAATATTAATATTCCAGCTCGTTCCTTGCGATTTTACAATTTTTTTAATATTCCTAACCATCGGACCAATTACGGATATCATGAACCAGTCTCGTCTATGCTACGATCGTTCAATAATCATTTTGAGCTTATTGATTTTAATGTTAATTGCTCTAAAGTAAAAATTTTTTTAAACTAATATATATATATTGTATATTTTTTTTTTAGTCTTGTTGCTTAGATTCTCTATGAAATATTTTTTTTCTTTCTTCTTTGATCATAAAACTATATAGATATTTTCTTTTTTTTTTTTAAATAATCAGTGTATTGATGAAATGGATAAAATAAATAAATAAATAAATATACTGAATTTCACTCGGCAAGAGTTGGTATCATTAGGTATCTATACATATAGAATAAGATTTATTATATAAGTTAATGACTGAATAAAACATTAAAAAAAGCACTTATTTCTGTAGTTTTTATTTAACAAATAGTTTTTATCTAATCAAAATTGGTTGTTTTTGAGAATCAAGACAAATTAATTGATTTCTAAAGCAATCGAAATCAATTAATTTGTGGTTTAAAGGTTTTTGATTTTATTTTCGAAAGTTGTTCACCGATTTTTATACCCGTATGGTGAAACCAAAGGGTATACTAACTTTGCCTTACCGTTTGTAACGCCAAGATCCCGTTATCACACACAAAAATGAATTACACCAGTATGTTTAGAATGATAAAAAAAATGATTTTTGTTTATCCGTCTGTCCGTCTGTCCGTCCGTCTGTCTGTCTGTCTGTGGCGCGGATTGCGGGCGCACGGACTGAGCTACAGACTTGAAATTTTGCGCGTGTTTGTTTTTCGTAAAATGCGAGGCTAAGTTCGTTCATGGCAAAAACGGACAATTAGGGGGGTACCCCCCATACGAACGAAAACGATTTTTGCGAATATCTCAAAAATGGTGCATCTTATCAAAAAAGTCCAAGAACAAAAGTTATTTAGAATGTGATTCTACATAAAACTCCCATACATCAAAATCCGATTGGAATAAATTTTAAAAAATCTTTTTGGAAAGTTTGACTTCAAAGTGGAATTTTGATGCAACTGTTCGCTGTTCATTTAAATCGCCATACGGGTTTTCAATAATTGTGTAATGGTATCGAAATCGTAAGTTGAAACATAAACAAACAATCGATGACAAATTGCTATGCAACCATAAGTATGCATACAGTGGATCGCTCGTGCTGTGGTCTTCATGACTCAACATAAAGACCACTTAATGCACAAGCATGCGGTAGTCAAGTGCATTCGAATCGAAGATGAAATTTGATTCGGGTGACACAATTGACGATTTGATAATTTATGATTTCGAACCTAAGACAACAAAGTGCACCGTGAGAAAGAGTTTATTTAACATTTAAGAAAGTAATTATGTATTTTAAATTTAGGGCACTTATAGAATTATGTCCAACATTGTAAATAAGAAAGCGGCGCCTATAAAAGCCGTATTAGCTCTAGGAAGAATTTAGAATTAAACATACGCTTGATTTGAGCTGTTCGTTTTATTTCTCAATATTCTGGCAGTCCTTTTGGACGTTTATTGAATTGCTGACTCCTCCATCAGCAGGTTAAACAAAATAACGGAGCTATAGGCAACATTATTGAACTTGGTTAGTTTGAACATCTTTTATTACAATTGCCATATTGGGAATTATAGCTTTTGTTATGTTTAATAATAGACAAACTAATCCTTAGAGGTTTTGAAACTTTAATTAAGTCAATTTGAATCACTTGAAAAATTTCGTTATACGGAGACCAAAAGTCGAATAAATCTAGGCGTAAACAAAAATTTACATTACAGCGACACTCGAAATATGTAAAAATATAGAGACATGCTTGCGAAAAAGCAAAGTGAAAGAACAACGTATGCGAAAAAAATGGCATCCGTCGCCAGATATCGCTTTTCTATATGAAGTCGCTTCAACTTCAACGGACACATTTTCAGTTAACAAATATTGGGGTCCAATACACTTAAGATTTGTTTTGAGATTTCAAAATAAAATTGAAAGTTATGGTTATGGAAAAGATTGAGATTCCTATGATGCCTACTTCATAAAACTTCCTATAAAAACATAGTGTACGTTTTCTGTCTTTCCCATTGACAATTATAGATATCAGTATCTTTAGATTTATATTCATTTTTGAAGTGAAAACTTCTTTAGCGGCGTTGTGAGTGATTTCAAACTCGATGAAACGAAAAAGCGACAGTAAAAAGAGATAGGATATTTTAGCCTACGAGAAAATGAGATAGAATACAGATGGGTGCCCAAGGTCTATTAAGTATAAGGTCGGTCGTTGTGAAAGAATCGCTACACAAAGTTGAGCGTGAGTGCGTGCGTGACGTCATTGCGCGCAGCTGTCAAAATTGCATCACTTTCTCGTAGATACCTGTAAATGTTTGCTTTGCTTTCTTTGGAGATCAAATAAATTAAAAGGTTTTTTTTTACTTTGTGTCTTTATGTATAACTTATAAAGTGGAAATAACAAAAACAAAACTTCATAAAATGGCTACAACAAAGAAAGTGAACCGAAAATGTGTGATTTCCGTGTGTACGAATAGATTTTCTGATTCGGAAAAATTCTCACTTAGTTTTCACCCTTTTCCGAAAAATTTGGAAATTAGAGCTAAGTGGGCAAAATTTTGCGGGGTTAACGGCGGATATGTGTGCTCGAATCATTTCCTAGAGGAGCAGTTTGTTCGAGACTTTAAATCAGAACTCCTTTTCAATAAACAAAAGAGAAAACTTTTGCGGACTGGTATGTACATACATATTATATTTCAATAATGCAGAAATAAAAAAATGTTTTTTTAGCTGTCCCATCGATCGTTTCAAAACCCAAAGAACGTCAGGAATCAGAACGTGATAATCGGAAATGCAAAAGAGATTCGAAAAAGATTGTAGCTGATATATTAAAAAACCAGGATTTTGAAACCAGCTACAGCAATCATATATTAGAAGCGCAAAAAGATGAAGAAATGTATCAAGATTTACTACCAGAAGAAATAGATTGGAAAAAAAAATTGCGAAGAAAAAGACAAAAATATTCAAGATTTGAATAAACAAGTAGAAAATTTAAAGAGTTTAAATAACGTATATATTTCTCAAGTTCATGAACTGCAGGCACAAAATGCAATAATGGGTAACCAATGTTACGAGCAAATCAAGCAAAGCCTTTATCCTACATTGACGAAAAATCAATTAGATTTTATTTTAAAAAAAAAGAAAAGAGCGATCTGGTCAGAAGAAGATAAACTTAGAGCTATATCGCTTAGATATTTTAGCAAATCGAGTTATTTGTATTTACGCAATCAGTTAAAATATCCCATGCCATCATTAACAACTTTAAAAAAATGGACTAGTGCAATTAAATTTGATGATGGCATCTTGCACTCGGTATTGAGGATCTTAAAAATCACAGGAATTGAAAAGACAGATCTTCAACGGACGTGCGTTCTTATGTACGATGAAATGAAAGTACGTTCATTGTACGAAATCGACATTAAATTGGATAAGATAATTGGACCTCACAACTATATGCAAGTTATGCTAATCAGAGGTCTATTTGAATCTTACAAACAACCGGTTTATGTCGATTTTGATAAAACTGTTACGCCCGACATATTGAACCAAGTGTTAATAGCATTAGCTGATAATGGATATCACGTTGTAGCATGTGTATCAGACTGTGGAGGTGGCAACAGAGGGCTGTGGTCGAAATTTTCTATAAGTGCCGAAAACTCTTTTTTTTTGCATCCATCAGAGAATTATAAAATTTATATGATTCCAGATCCTCCTCATTTATTAAAACTAATAAGAAATTGGTTAATTGATACTGGTTTTGCTTTTCCAGGTATGACCTTAATAATTCTACATTTTTTCAATGCTTTTACAAGATTAATTTGGCTTATTTTGTCTTTTAGATGGCAGTAAAGTTACAAAAGCTCCATTAGAAAAGTTGATTCATAACACAAACACTGAAGTTAGCTCATGTTTCAAACTTAGCCTGAAACATATAACTTGCGAAAGAAGTGAACGTCAAAATGTCCGTCTAGCTGCTGAACTTTTATCCCACTCTACCGCCGAGGCTCTGAAGCGCTATTTCCCAAAAGATCACGATGCACAAAAATTGGCAGATTTCATTCAAATAATTAATGACTGGTTTGATATCATGAATAGCCGTACTACTAAGGATCAAATCAAGCAACCATATGGTTTCAACCTTTTGAAACAGAATAATGTTTTGGACAGAGCTTACACTTGCATCGAAGAATTGAAATGTTTTAAAAAAACAGATTTACAATCTGTTGATGAGGGGAAAATAAAAGTTTTTCAGACTGCAATTCTTATGGGAATCAATTCTTTGAAGAGCCTTTTCAAAGACTTAAAAACCAAGTTCAGCATTGACTTCATCTTAACTAGTAGATTGAATCAAGATGCTTTGAAGAATTTGTTTGGCCAAATTCGAACCAAAGGAGGTTTAGATGACCATCCCACACCAATTCACGCAATTTGGAGGCTCCGAATGATAATCATGGGAAAATCAGTCATATCCACGAAAGAACGAAGTAATTCGCTCCATATATCAAACCATAACGACGAAGAATTTCTGCTTGGCGAAGTTGTTGCCAAGACAGAAATAAAACCCCATATAATTTCACCTGTAGATTTGTCGGACACAGGTTTTACGTCAGAGTCTGAATGTGAAAAAGTTGCGGAAAAGGAAATCATCGACGTCCAGTTCGAGAGCGAGAAAGATGGAATGGAATATATTGCTGGGTGGATCGTTAAGAAAAGGAAATTACGAGAGAAGTTTCCGTACATTGGTGGCTTTACTTATAAGGATCCAGAACCGTCAACAAGTTGGGTATCAACACTGTCCTATGGTGGACTATGTAAACCTTTAACGAAATGGTTCAATCAAGCACAAAGGCTTGAAAAATACTTTAAACACTACCATAAGGATACTTTTCGCAGTACAAAAGGAATTGTGAAGTCTCTTTCACAAAAAATTTCAAAAAAAGAGGAAAACATTCCACTGGAATTGATTAGCTCTTATATTAAGCAACGAACATTTATTCGCATAAAGTTTTTGAATAAGAGTAATATAAGTAAAACTAATAAACTTTGTAACAACAAAACTAAAAAACAACAAAAAATGAAAAAAATTTGTTCGTAAATAAATTTGGGTTAATAATTATTGTTAGTTTTATTATTTTTAAGTGATTTGTGTCGTATTTCTTCGCAATTCATTCACTGCTTGAGGAAAGTGCGCGCGATGACGTCACAGGCCAAACCAATACAGTAATGAGGCCTGAGCGACCGACCTTATACTTAATAGACCTTGATGGGTGCCAGTCAATTTATCGTAAACAAGATTGATGGGAAGCGGGAAGGGGTAGGGGAAGAGGGCGGGGTACGGGAAGGGAAAGGGGAGAAGGGAGAAGTGTTAGGAGGGAGGAAGTGGAGAGAGGAGGCGATAAATTATGTTTCGTCATAAATTGCAATATATACATATCTACTCGTATATAAATAAAAATGGATGTTTTATTGTTTGTCTGCCTGCCTGAGATTACAAAACTCAAAAACTACTGGACCGATTTTTATGCGGTTTTTTGCAAAATAATCTGTGTTGCCAGGAGCAGGTTTTTAGCTATGTAGATTTTCAAAATTCGAAACGGAAGGTCCTGTAAGGATAATGAAAATATCCTTTTTCCCATTTTTCCCCGGAAAAATTTGCATTTTAGGGTTTTTGGGGTCGCTGATCACGAATCCGGTATTAGATTTTCAAAATTCGAAACGGGAGGTCCTGTAAGGATAATGAAAATATCCTTTTTATCATTTTGCCCCGGAAAAATTTGTGTTTTAGGATTTTTGGGGTCGCTGATCACGAATCCGGTATTAGATTTTCAAAATTCGAAACGGAAGGTCCTGTAAGGATAATGAAAATATCCTTTTTCCCATTTTCCCCGGAAAAATTTGCACTATAGGGTTTTTGGGGTCACTGATCACGAATCCGATATTAGATTTTCAAAATTCGAAACGGAAGGTCCTGTAAGGATAATGAAAATATCCTTTTTCCCATTTTTCCCCGGAAAAATTGGCACTACGGGGTTTTTGCAGTGTTGTGCCGGATTTTTACGTAAATTAATTTACCTAGTTTTTTACGCGTAAAAAATTACGCGTAAAAAACCTCAATTTTAACGTAAAAAACGTAAAAAACGTAAAAAACTGTAAAAAACCTAAAACATTGATGATATAAATTTTAATAAGTAGCAATTCACTAAATATAGTAATTGTTTGTAAATAAATTACCTTAGAACAATAAAAAGGTTAATAGTCTTCAGCAAACATTGAAAACATTCAATTGTTGGGCCACTGAGACAGTAGTAAAAACGTTTTTATTCATATTTTTCGTCATCAAATATTTCCAATTCATATTCATTTGATCTACTGTTTAATGCGAAATAAATATGTATTAACTTCTTCGACCTTTCAAAGGTCAATCTGTTCCTGATGGGACTATGAACTTGACCCCAATTTGAAAAAAGACGTTCAATTTGTGCTGATGATGCCGGAATATTTATTAATTTTTGTGCTAGCTTAGCAAGACTTGGATGAAATGTTTCTACTGTGCTCCAAAAAATTACCGCCTTCTTTATACCTTAAGATTGTAAAAATTTATAATATAAAATTTCTGTGCTTTAAAAAACAATCGCTATATACCTTTAGAATATAAAGCTCCAAAAATTCCAATTTTGTTTTTATAACAATACAAATCTTCCATTCCATCTCCATTCAACATTCGCACCAAAAACGTGTTTATTTTATTTAATTGGACATTTGATAATATGGTGTTGTCATAAAAAGGTTCAAGATAATATGCAGCCTGTAAATATATGGGTATGGGAATAAATAAAGCTTACAAAATACGACCTAATGTTACATTGTTACTATTTAATTTTAATTTCATTGTATTGTTCAATTGTGGCCATGAGAAATCTGGTACTTGATTAGAAAATGTTTTGATAAAAACAAAACGATTCCAAAAATGACCTTTAGCCCGAAAATTATCAAACATAAAAATGTTACATACCAAAGCATATTCGTTCAGCGCCATTTCTTTTCGATGTTTCACATTGTTATCTTCAGGCAAAGGTAATGTTAGCCACGCATTAGCAGCATCTGCTAATGATGCTGTTGAACTTTGGCAAATATTAATTAGTGTACATACTGGGTCTAGCCTTTGTTTTTCGTCTGTCACTTCTTGAATAAAATCGTCGTCAAATAATAGTTTGGCAATACCTGCCTTAATTTTTCTTGGCCGTCCGTCTGTTACGATTTGTTTCAGTTGCTGCAAATTATGTAACAAACTCTGATACGAATCACGATAAGAGCACCACCGTGTACTACATGATAACTTTAGTCGATTGCCTCCTTTTTTTAAAATTGTACTTTCTAAATCTGAACTTTTAAATTCCTTTAGGATCTCATTTACTTTGTCTGTTATTCTGGAATTAACCATATCCTTTGCCAATAAGTTGCCAGTGTGACTATTACATGTGCTGTGCCATAACACATGTTTAATGTTTTGGCCCATTTTGATCATAACACTGGCATTATCGGTAACCACAGCATACAATTCTGCTGTGTAAAGCGTCTTTGCTAAAGTTATGGACTCATAGGCTATATCAGTAAGTCGATCCGCCGTTTCAGATTCTCCATTAAGATTCCAAGCATTCAAAAATGCTCTTTCACCATTGGAGTTATGAATCATACTTACAACCGTTTTCGTATTGCTTGAGGAATTTTTCCATCCATCTATAAGCAATACACATGACTTAAAATTTGAGGATCGACTCTCTTTTAGTACTGCTTCATATGTTTCGTCCAAGAGTTTTGTAGACAAAGTTTTTCGGCTTGGAATTAAGTTGAAATAAGCAGGTTTTAATTTTTTAATCATATTTCGCAAGTGCCTTGATTCTATCGTATTGAAAGAAATATTGCAACCTGTAAATAAAGGGGTTCTTAACGCTGTCAAATTAAAACACAACTAGACATACCATAAAAAAATTTTGCTATCATATCATCAATTTCGCCTTGCTCTTTCTTTGAAATGATATCAATAAATTTGGAAATTTTATTGTGTTGAGTCTTCTCTTTTGTTTTCTTCAAGTGTGGTGCAGCAAATGTTAAAAAAGACACTGAAGATCCAGGCGAACCACTCAATGGACACGAGGAAGATGTGCTGGCTGAAGGACTAGTCGAATGTGATGTGACTAGGGACGAATTTGGCGCAATTTCATATTCACATGACGTTAATAATATGTTCTTTTGAGAAGTAGAAGGCTGACAAAATCCTTTCAGAAAAAAAATACCAGAGGCACTAATCTTACGTTTGTTAGATTGGTTGTTGAAGTATCCGGTTCTTGGAAAGATGACATAGATATATCCGTCCCAGCTTCGTCGAGGTTTATGATAGTAACATTACCGCTTGAATCTGAAGTTGTGATTGAACAGCGTTTCCTGCAAGAGCCAAAAATAAGAGATTAGTAACTTTCTCACATAACCTCAATTTATTGCTCACCTATGTGCCCGCAATCTGCTTTCCGCCGTATTTTGTAAAGTTTTTTTGCAAATATTGCAAAACGCTACAAGTTTCCTCCCGTCTTTCAACAGCTGGAAATCCAGCAACTCATATTTTGTCGTGGAAGGTCTCCCACCGCTATTCGACATTATTTTAACTAATTTTAAATATTTCACAAGCAATCACAAACACTGCCGCGAAGTTATTCCTAACTAGTTAGTCCTAAGTTCTTTAGTTCCCATGCTCGCCGCTGCCGTCAGTTAATTCCAATGTTCGCCGCTCTGTTGTGCGCGCCGGCGCAAGCGACCAAAATGAAAAATACTACGAATTGGAACTTGAAAACTTAGAGATAAGTATATAGCCGTAGATCGCAACATAGTACAAACTTAATTTTTTACTATGTTTTAGCCCTTCTCCTGCCGGTTAATTTCCTAGGTTTCGTAAATGTATTGGCCCCCCCACGAGCTGAGATATGGGCAAAAGTTCGAATCCTTGAAAGTAATGAAAACTTAAAAGGGCTCAATACGATTTTTCTCGGAAATGGAAAATTTTCCCTCCTCAATTTTTATATATGTTTTAGCCCTCCTCATGCCCTTTCTTTTTCCGGGTTTCGCAAGTAGCCTAAACCCGTACGAGCTGAGAATTTGAGAAAAGTGTTGGCCATGTGAAAAAAAAACGGAAATTGGCAGTTTTTTTTCGGAAATCGATGAAACGATGTATTTTTTTAAGAAATAAATTTTTTGGACGTACAAAAAAGAATTGTAATGATTTTCAAATATAGTTCCCATGCTACCATTATGGAGGTGACTTATGAAATTCCCCTTTTGACAACTACTTGACACCTAAAAAAATTCCCGCCAAAATAAAAAAAAAATTAAATTTGCAATATTCCAAATTTTTAAAGCAGGAAAATGCTTCGTTTTTATGCGTATCTATTTTTCAGGTATTTTCTCGTAAAACAGGTAAAAGATCTATGAAGAAAACAGCCTGGGAACGACGAAAATCAGCGAAAATCTGACGGTGGCCACAAAAGGAGAAATTTCATTTTTCATTTTCCTGCTTTCTTCCCATTTAATGGATAAATCTACATAATAATTAGCATTTTCAGAGCGATTTTGCATTTTCTAATCAAATCCCACAATTTGAAAAAAAAATCTGTCGAAAAACTATAAAAACTTATTGAATAAAATCAAGTTTACAATCGAGGTCCATTTGCTTGTTTTCCCCTGTGAAAATTTCTTCGATTTTTTTAACAAAATTTTTTGATTTTCCAAACGACTTTAGCTAGAGATCTGAAATTTTGCACAAATGCGAGTAACGTAAAGAGAAAGTATTGGTAAAAAAATGGGGAAAATCGGATAACTCCTTCCCCCCTTCCCGCTGAAAATTGAAGTTTTTGGCGATTTTCTCGAAAACGGTTTACCACATCAAAAAAGTTTCAAAGAAAAAAGTGTTTAGAATACAATTTTACATAATTCGGCCATATATCATAAATTCAACCGACCGACATTTATGATGTTTCATGTCGCTCAAAGATTTTCGATTTTCTTCGGAGAATTTTTCCATTGCAGATTTACCTGAAATCCATTTTTTCAACAATTCAGATCTTTTGACCTGTTCATCGTAGATACACACTATTTATGTTACAGCAAAATGTAGGAAAATTGTCTGAAATTTTCAAAAAAAGTATCGTGAGAAAAAAATTTCATACAAATTTTTTCACGGCGAGGAATAGATTCGGTAAATTCGAGAGAACTCCTTTTTTCGTTACTTGTTTTAATGCAACTTTTTGCTATTAGATGCTAAATACAATTCTCTACAACTTTTTTGAAGACATAAAGGTGGTATTTCAAACAGTTTTCGTATTATGAATCGAAAACTAACCCGTAGTGGCAGAAATTTAATTGAAAAATTAAAAAAGGGGAGAAAGAGTGGTCAGATTGAATTTTGATATATGGCCGAATTATGTAAAATTGTATTCTAAACACTTTTTTCTTTGAAACTTTTTTGATGTGGTAAACCGTTTTCGAGAAAATCGCCAAAAACTTCAATTTTCAGCGGGAAGGGGGGAAGGAGTTATCCGATTTTCCCCATTTTTTTACCAATACTTTCTCTTTACGTTACTTGCATTTGTGCAAAATTTCAGATCTCTAGCTAAAGTCGTTTGGAAAATCAAAAAATTTTGTTAAAAAAATCGAAGAAATTTTCACAGGGGAAAACAAGCAAATGGACCTCGATTGTAAACTTGATTTTATTCAATAAGTTTTTATAGTTTTTCGACAGATTTTTTTTTCAAATTGTGGGATTTGATTAGAAAAGGCAAAATCGCTCTGAAAATGCTAATTATTATGTAGATTTATCCATTAAATGGGAAGAAAGCAGGAAAATGAAAAATGAAATTTCTCCTTTTGTGGCCACCGTCAGATTTTCGCTGATTTTCGTCGTTCCCAGGCTGTTTTCTTCATAGATCTTTTACCTGTTTTACGAGAAAATACCTGAAAAATAGATACGCATAAAAACGAAGCATTTTCCTGCTTTAAAAATTTGGAATATTGCAAATTTAATTTTTTTTTTATTTTGGCGGGAATTTTTTTAGGTGTCAAGTAGTTGTCAAAAGGGGAATTTCATAAGTCACCTCCATAATGGTAGCATGGGAACTATATTTGAAAATCATTACAATTCTTTTTTGTACGTCCAAAAAATTTATTTCTTAAAAAAATACATCGTTTCATCGATTTCCGAAAAAAAACTGCCAATTTCCGTTTTTTTTTCACATGGCCAACACTTTTCTCAAATTCTCAGCTCGTACGGGTTTAGGCTACTTGCGAAACCCGGAAAAAGAAAGGGCATGAGGAGGGCTAAAACATATATAAAAATTGAGGAGGGAAAATTTTCCATTTCCGAGAAAAATCGTATTGAGCCCTTTTAAGTTTTCATTACTTTCAAGGATTCGAACTTTTGCCCATATCTCAGCTCGTGGGGGGGCCAATACATTTACGAAACCTAGGAAATTAACCGGCAGGAGAAGGGCTAAAACATAGTAAAAAATTAAGTTTGTACTATGTTGCGATCTACGGCTATATACTTATCTCTAAGTTTTCAAGTTCCAATTCGTAGTATTTTTCATTTTGGTCGCTTGCGCCGGCGCGCACAACAGAGCGGCGAACATTGGAATTAACTGACGGCAGCGGCGAGCATGGGAACTAAAGAACTTAGGACTAACTAGTTAGGAATAACTTCGCGGCAGTGTTTGTGATTGCTTGTGAAATATTTAAAATTAGTTAAAATAATGTCGAATAGCGGTGGGAGACCTTCCACGACAAAATATGAGTTGCTGGATTTCCAGCTGTTGAAAGACGGGAGGAAACTTGTAGCGTTTTGCAATATTTGCAAAAAAACTTTACAAAATACGGCGGAAAGCAGATTGCGGGCACATAGGTGAGCAATAAATTGAGGTTATGTGAGAAAGTTACTAATCTCTTATTTTTGGCTCTTGCAGGAAACGCTGTTCAATCACAACTTCAGATTCAAGCGGTAATGTTACTATCATAAACCTCGACGAAGCTGGGACGGATATATCTATGTCATCTTTCCAAGAACCGGATACTTCAACAACCAATCTAACAAACGTAAGATTAGTGCCTCTGGTATTTTTTTTCTGAAAGGATTTTGTCAGCCTTCTACTTCTCAAAAGAACATATTATTAACGTCATGTGAATATGAAATTGCGCCAAATTCGTCCCTAGTCACATCACATTCGACTAGTCCTTCAGCCAGCACATCTTCCTCGTGTCCATTGAGTGGTTCGCCTGGATCTTGTAGCGTACAGAGTGACGAGATATTCACTATTTACGTTCGATGGGGATGTGGCTGAGAGGGAGGCAGGGTGGCACGCTGGACATTATAGGGCTTAGCTCGCCGGATGGGGAGGGGTTCTTGCCAGCTCTCAACCACCACTCGTGTTACAAATAATTTCGTGCCAATACAGGACTATATCTCATCTTCTTGCAAACTTTACTAGGGAGGGGGAAAGGGTAAGGAAATCTTCTAACAATCGCAGGACGAGGCGGAGCGGTTACGGCTTACCTTATTCTTCCGTCGTCTTCAGGTTTCACACCTGCCCTAAATCAAAAAAACTCACACAAACATGATAATAATTAAAAGACCAATTTCAAAAATCATCATGTAAGTTTTTAATGCTAAATCCAAAATCGTTTACTGAACAATCATACATCAATCAAGAAAATTTAAATAAAATTAAAATCTAAAAGCAAGTCTAACGTTGCATAAATCATGGCTAAGGTTAAGCAATAAATAATTACCATAGCCATTATAATAATAAACAATAATAAATTAAAACAAGAGAAAATAAATCAAAAAGAAATTAAAACCAAAAAATCATAGAAAAAAATTAAGACCACATTATTATGCACCTGAAAGAAATAAAGGCCTCGGTTCGAAGATCATCCATGGAAATATTCTTTGAGCTCAGAGAACGAATTCGGGGAATAAAAAAAATAAAAACAAAACGCGGATAAAGTGGTACTAATTTTCCTAAATGGTACAATACGTAATTGAATTTAAATTGAATTAAGTTAAATAGACTAAAAATTATATCCAAAAAAAAAATTAAACAATTAAGTTTTAAAATGAATCAGCCACAAAAACTGCTAAAGCGTTGACGAAGGGTTTTCCGTTGATTCCCTTTTTATTTTGAAACAATTCAGCGACCTTTCAATAAAACCGCTTCTAGTTGGACCGTTTTAACTGGCCGTAGAACTTTTGGCGCCAGAAAGCGGCTTGGTTCAGCTAACGCTATTTTTTATTTTCTGCCGTTTTCCTGGTCGACTTTTCCCAAGGAAAATTCACCACGGCGACAATGCCGAAAACGATGTTAAATAAAAATTTCTGTCGTTCCTTCTTTAGGTAAAAACGAAAGAAACGAAACAGAAAGAAAACGAAAACCACGGGAAAGACTGAGCAATGCGTCTCGGCTAAAGCTTGCCCTGGCTTTAGCCGGCTCTTAATACTTATTAAATTTCGCAGCAAATTTAATTTCTCCAAATTTTATTTTTATGAAAATTGGGGGTACTTCCCTTTATAATTTGTGTGCGATGATTTCTTTTTCTGATCAACCTTGATCGGCCGGTGTCCCACCAGGTAAAATTAGGCTCAGCTGCGGAAATCAATTAATTAATTTCACTTCACTATTAAAAAAAAAACCAGATAAAACCTACTCTTTCCCACTTTTAATTGCACTCACAA
The DNA here is from genome assembly GCA_964034945.1 of Chrysopilus asiliformis. NCBI lineage: Eukaryota > Metazoa > Arthropoda > Insecta > Diptera > Rhagionidae > Chrysopilus > Chrysopilus asiliformis. The sequence continues at coordinate 57,066,040 of OZ035962.1, forward strand.
AAATAAATTTTAAAAGAAGGAGGGTATCAAACCCTTTTCTAAATTTAAGTTTATTCCCAACTTTTCTGGGGGACAATGAAACAGCAATTGAGTGCAAATTAAATAAAATTAAATTTTGAATATGTTTTTCAAATTTTCTTTGGTGCGATTCACGTGACCTCTGTGGGAAAAGTTTCTCAATTAATTGATCCCCAAAGGACATTATTATACCGCTGGTAACTCCCTAGTTTATATTGACCTGTCAAAGTGATCTGAAGTGTAGTTGATCAGGTAAGATTTTTGTTTATGATCTTTTTAATTAAGCTTTTACTACCTTCTCTATATTTTCATAGGACTAAATAATACGAAAGGCACCTTTCGTCCACGGGGGTATGCCTTATCGACGGGGAATCGTCCGGATCAGCCGAGGAAAGCCACTACAGCAGGATTTCAAAAAGGTAAACAAACTTTCACTTGGCACAAATATGTTGATTTTTATTGCAGTTTGTTTTCTGCATTTTTCTTTAGGTACCTTTCCTTCGGGGTAAATGGGACTCTCTCCACGACTATATCAAGGCTGCTAGACGGACCAGGATCTAGGAGATCGGAAATTTTGGACAGACGGACCCATGGTGGACAAAGGAACCATTCTTCAGATAAGTGCCTCTTTGATTCTTAATTTTTACTTTTATTAAAAAAATCACCTTTCCAGGCGGATGCTACAACACCAGAGTCTTCATCGTGCTGCAGCGAAGATGAAGAATTTGGAAAAACATCAGCCAGATAATGTTTAGAAAGTCGTCTACCTGGGATTTTCGTCACTCTGGGTTGACAATTCACAACGTGGGGAAGAACCCACGACCCTGAGATTAAGAGTCTCAGGCTCTGAGCTAGCCGGGCCATACTTTAACCTTACAAGATCGCTGCAAGTTGCCGATAAATTTTCAAGACGGACCGAACTCAATGGCTGAGCTTGAATTAAACGGACGGAAGATCTATCGAGTTATCGACTATTTCTTAAAAATAAGTATTATTAATATTCTTACACTATTACAATAACATTTTCGAATTTTAGAACTAATTTAACCGAAGAATTTAACCATATTAGATTTGCCAAGGTCGTTATAAAAATTCAGAGTGGGTCCTTACACTCTGAATGGGAAGGAAACTATAATGTTTCAAGTCCGGCCAGGTTGGTCTGTATTTGCTCCGGAAGTAACGCCAGAACCAAAGTTTACCTACTAGCAGAAGGATAAACACTTCAAGCGTTAAGGTGTGGCACCAATCACAAATGTATTTCCTCGTGTTTTTAAAATTCGTATAATCATAGGATCCATACCCATACATCGCAATGATCAAATTCTCTAAAAGTTGATCCCTAATTTGAGATAACCGAGCTGGCTTATCTTTTACTAACGAAGATTTCAATTCAGTGTCATTAAGATCTTGTGAATGTGTTTTATTTGACATAAGTCTTGAAAAATTCGATATATCCGATGGATTTTGGAAGGATAAATTTGTTCTCTGTATACACCATTGAGTCACACTACTTGATTTTTGAGAAACATTGTGCTTTGCTAGATCATTATAATGACGGAAGAAATTGTTTTTCAAAGTATTGCTTTGGACATAATTTCTTAAGTCATCGTTTGGTTTTGTTTTAAAATGATCTAACTTGGTGGAAGATTTATCTGGAATTGAATATTTTATCACCACCTTGGTTGCTTTTTCTATTTCTTCCAAGAGATTTTTACTCCGGCATTTAAATAACATTTCATAAAATTTATTTACCACACGAGAGAGTGAATCTGAAATATTGTCCAATGGAAAGCTTCCCAGTTCCCATACTTTCATCTGATCCGAGAGTTCGGGAAAAGCTGAGTTTAACGTCTCGTTTAAAACAGCCATCGTATTCGTGTATATTAAGTTTTCCATTTCCCTAGACATTGATGGTCGGAAAAACCCAGCATATAATTTAGTAAAAACTAAATTTACACATACTTCTACTGCTCCCTGGAATTTAATGAAAAAGGAATCGAATTTAGAAGTCAAGTGGTGAACCAATAAACCTACGAATTGAACATCTTGTCTATATTTCTCAAAAAGTTGGGAAAGAATTTTGTCTAATTTCTGCCGCTGTACTATCACCGGATCATTTAGACTAATCTGTTCTGCCATCTTGCTTGGTTAAAAAAATTTTGTTCTGGTATTAATTATTGTTCTAATTTTATGACAATAAAAAAAATATGTAAATATCAAAAAAAAAATAAAAAAAATGTGTACTAAAATAATACTTTTATCAAATTGCCAATAAATAAATTTAAACACTAAATCTTTCTTTCTTTCAATATCATATACATACATTAGGGCAAATGTAAAACCGAAGACTTCGGAAGAAATGTCTCGTCCTGTATTTGCGACTATTAAAAGGATTTGAAGGTATGAGGGGAAAAAAACGATAAAATTTCAAAAAAAAACTACTTTACTGCATATCGTCGTTATCGTAGGTACTTTATATCTAATCGATCGAACGTTAAAGTAGGCAAACGCGATACCTGGTTTAAAATAACCTTAAGTACCGGGACACTACTCAACGAAACGATCGCTAGTTTTCGTCTTTGACAAGAAATTCAAAGAATATCTTAATTTCTTTAACCTTGAATTCTATGAAGGCAAACGCAACTGAAAATGAACCGACATTTTCGTTGGGACACTACATAAATTCGGATTCCGATGCTATACAAATTTCAACATAAATATGCTTTGCAGATTTCTTCGTGGCAAACGCGAGTAACGCTCTGTTCCACGAACTTTGCGCCCCGGGACTCACGAAGGTCTACGCGACAGGATTTATTATGAAATGCAAAAAAAATTTTGAAGATGAGACTATGCAATTACTATCAGACTGACGGGAAAAAAATTTCGAAAGTTTATTTAAAAAAGAAACTGATCTATTTATATGGAAGATTTAAAGAAGTTGGGAAAGGAAATTTTCGGGTAAGGGAGGGGGAGAAAAGCCTTAGCATTTTCAGAAGAGATTGGGGATGCACTTTCCGTTAAGGACTAGGCAGACTATCTGAGTTTTCCGTGGAGGAAAACTCTGCGACAGCCATACGTTGGGCGCCAATTTTGTAGCGTACAGAGTGACGAGATATTCACTATTTACGTTCGATGGGGATGTGGCTGAGAGGGAGGCAGGGTGGCACGCTGGACATTATAGGGCTTAGCTCGCCGGATGGGGAGGGGTTCTTGCCAGCTCTCAACCACCACTCGTGTTACAAATAATTTCGTGCCAATACAGGACTATATCTCATCTTCTTGCAAACTTTACTAGGGAGGGGGAAAGGGTAAGGAAATCTTCTAACAATCGCAGGACGAGGCGGAGCGGTTACGGCTTACCTTATTCTTCCGTCGTCTTCAGGTTTCACACCTGCCCTAAATCAAAAAAACTCACACAAACATGATAATAATTAAAAGACCAATTTCAAAAATCATCATGTAAGTTTTTAATGCTAAATCAAAAATCGTTTACTGAACAATCATACATCAATCAAGAAAATTTAAATAAAATTAAAATCTAAAAGCAAGTCTAACGTTGCATAAATCATGGCTAAGGTTAAGCAATAAATAATTACCATAGCCATTATAATAATAAACAATAATAAATTAAAACAAGAGAAAATAAATCAAAAAGAAATTAAAACCAAAAAATCATAGAAAAAAATTAAGACCACATTATTATGCACCTGAAAGAAATAAAGGCCTCGGTTCGAAGATCATCCATGGAAATATTCTTTGAGCTCAGAGAACGAATTCGGGGAATAAAAAAAATAAAAACAAAACGCGGATAAAGTGGTACTAATTTTCCTAAATGGTACAATACGTAATTGAATTTAAATTGAATTAAGTTAAATAGACTAAAAATTATATCCAAAAAAAAAATTAAACAATTAAGTTTTAAAATGAATCAGCCACAAAAACTGCTAAAGCGTTGACGAAGGGTTTTCCGTTGATTCCCTTTTTATTTTGAAACAATTCAGCGACCTTTCAATAAAACCGCTTCTAGTTGGACCGTTTTAACTGGCCGTAGAACTTTTGGCGCCAGAAAGCGGCTTGGTTCAGCTAACGCTATTTTTTATTTTCTGCCGTTTTCCTGGTCGACTTTTCCCAAGGAAAATTCACCACGGCGACAATGCCGAAAACGATGTTAAATAAAAATTTCTGTCGTTCCTTCTTTAGGTAAAAACGAAAGAAACGAAACAGAAAGAAAACGAAAACCACGGGAAAGACTGAGCAACGCGTCTCGGCTAAAGCTTGCCCTGGCTTTAGCCGGCTCTTAATACTTATTAAATTTCGCAGCAAATTTAATTTTTCCAAATTTTATTTTTATGAAAATTGGGGGTACTTCCCTTTATAATTTGTGTGCGATGATTTCTTTTTCTGATCAACCTTGATCGGCCGGTGTCCCACCAGGTAAAATTAGGCTCAGCTGCGGAAATCAATTAATTAATTTCACTTCACTATTAAAAAAAAAACCAGATAAAACCTACTCTTTCCCACTTTTAATTGCACTCACAAAAATAAATTTTAAAAGAAGGAGGGTATCAAACCCTTTTCTAAATTTAAGTTTATTCCCAACTTTTCTGGGGGACAATGAAACAGCAATTGAGTGCAAATTAAATAAAATTAAATTTTGAATATGTTTTTCAAATTTTCTTTGGTGCGATTCACGTGACCTCTGTGGGAAAAGTTTCTCAATTAATTGATCCCCAAAGGACATTATTATACCGCTGGTAACTCCGTAGTTTATATTGACCTGTCAAAGTGATCTGAAGTGTAGTTGATCAGGTAAGATTTTTGTTTATGATCTTTTTAATTAAGCTTTTACTACCTTCTCTATATTTTCATAGGACTAAATAATACGAAAGGCACCTTTCGTCCACGGGGGTATGCCTTATCGACGGGGAATCGTCCGGATCAGCCGAGGAAAGCCACTACAGCAGGATTTCAAAAAGGTAAACAAACTTTCACTTGGCACAAATATGTTGATTTTTATTGCAGTTTGTTTTCTGCATTTTTCTTTAGGTACCTTTCCTTCGGGGTAAATGGGACTCTCTCCACGACTATATCAAGGCTGCTAGACGGACCAGGATCTAGGAGATCGGAAATTTTGGACAGACGGACCCATGGTGGACAAAGGAACCATTCTTCAGATAAGTGCCTCTTTGATTCTTAATTTTTACTTTTATTAAAAAAATCACCTTTCCAGGCGGATGCTACAATCTTCAGTGTCTTTTTTAACATTTGCTGCACCACACTTGAAGAAAACAAAAGAGAAGACTCAACACAATAAAATTTCCAAATTTATTGATATCATTTCAAAGAAAGAGCAAGGCGAAATTGATGATATGATAGCAAAATTTTTTTATGGTATGTCTAGTTGTGTTTTAATTTGACAGCGTTAAGAACCCCTTTATTTACAGGTTGCAATATTTCTTTCAATACGATAGAATCAAGGCACTTGCGAAATATGATTAAAAAATTAAAACCTGCTTATTTCAACTTAATTCCAAGCCGAAAAACTTTGTCTACAAAACTCTTGGACGAAACATATGAAGCAGTACTAAAAGAGAGTCGATCCTCAAATTTTAAGTCATGTGTATTGCTTATAGATGGATGGAAAAATTCCTCAAGCAATACGAAAACGGTTGTAAGTATGATTCATAACTCCAATGGTGAAAGAGCATTTTTGAATGCTTGGAATCTTAATGGAGAATCTGAAACGGCGGATCGACTTACTGATATAGCCTATGAGTCCATAACTTTAGCAAAGACGCTTTACACAGCAGAATTGTATGCTGTGGTTACCGATAATGCCAGTGTTATGATCAAAATGGGCCAAAACATTAAACATGTGTTATGGCACAGCACATGTAATAGTCACACTGGCAACTTATTGGCAAAGGATATGGTTAATTCCAGAATAACAGACAAAGTAAATGAGATCCTAAAGGAATTTAAAAGTTCAGATTTAGAAAGTACAATTTTAAAAAAAGGAGGCAATCGACTAAAGTTATCATGTAGTACACGGTGGTGCTCTTATCGTGATTCGTATCAGAGTTTGTTACATAATTTGCAGCAACTGAAACAAATCGTAACAGACGGACGGCCAAGAAAAATTAAGGCAGGTATTGCCAAACTATTATTTGACGACGATTTTATTCAAGAAGTGACAGACGAAAAACAAAGGCTAGACCCAGTATGTACACTAATTAATATTTGCCAAAGTTCAACAGCATCATTAGCAGATGCTGCTAATGCGTGGCTAACATTACCTTTGCCTGAAGATAACTGTTGGATTGGAGCTTCTTCCCTTCCAGGTCTTGTGGGTTTTTTATATTTTGGGCAAGTGCGGCTACCTCTGGTGGGGCCTCTTCACTTGAACGAACTGAGATTAAATTAACTTCTGTTGAATTAAGTCAAATGCGGCTACCTCGGGTGGGGCCTCTTCAATTGATAATCACTCAAAGACTAGTTAACTGTTTCTAATGTTTATTCGGATAAACCATTATTTATATACAAAATTTCTTAAAGCTATTTACATAGAAAATTCTAAATTCTAAGTAGTTCCCGTGAGAATATTTTCCAGACGCTTGGTCAGCGGAAAAAGGCAAAAACAGATCTTCTTTCGTTTTACCTTCTGGTACCTTGAGAAATGTTGTCTGCCTCACGTGGCGAAGCAGGTGCATCGGGTGACAATTGCTGACGTTAGTACCGAACATACTCCCCCGCCTTGAAGGCACTTCAATTGATGTCTTCAAAGTAAAATCCTCTGCGTGGACTCCCCTTCTAGGAGCAGGCGTTGGTCTCCGATTTTTATATCGTCGATGAAGAAAGTGTGCCGAAAGGCATAGCAGGAAACCTACGCTGAGTATCAATGCGATGTACGAAATGAAGTGGTGGCTGCTGTCTAAATTTGGCACTTCGTTTAGTTCCGAAGATTTCTTCAAGAGCTGGATGTTTTCCTTCAAAGCGGCAATTTCGTGATCGTAGCCGTCGTACTTGTAGAGTCCTGGCATAATCGATAATTTTGGAGTTCTTGTCTCATTTAACGATTGCGAGATGTTCATTGATGGAATGAAGGTGACAGCAATCTTGTTGGTATGCGATATGTGCGAGTTGATTGACAAATCTTTCATTTGCATTTGACAACCTTTCTTAAATGTGATTAAACCTTCACCCGATAATCGACCGTGAATGGTTTGTGATCCACAAATTAGTTGGAAGGGTCGGTTTTGATGCAGTGAAAATATCCAATTATTGGGGTTGCTCAGTTGATACCAGAAATCCTGTGGCGTTGATGATCTAACTCTGCAGCCTTTGGGTATTGTTGTCTCTTGTTTGAAAAATCCAATTTCGCAACTTTCCCTTGTCATGCGGAAGATAGGTTGTGTCTGCTTGCACATATATTGACCTTCTATAATAGATTTGCACCAATGAAATGCATGTTTTTCAATTGGGTAGAAGTGTTCGCGATATTGATTTATTGCAACGTACTCCATGCTGGGTTCTATGAATATTGTTTCATTGTCGTGTAGAGTCGGCATGGGTATGACCTTGAATAAGTTGAAGACTTCGTTATTCAGCAGAGGGATTTCGATGTCAAATATTAGAAATTGTTCCGAAAAGTGTGATCGTGCGTTCATGAGCTGGTACAATTGCGCAATTTCTAAATTTTTCGATGTGGGCAACATCAGATTTGGTGGCAGTTTTTCCCTGATAATGCTCAACTCCCTCATAAGTTGTTCGGGAGTTATGATTAACTGACTCATTCGACCGTGATGAAGGTCTGTAACTAAGTCAATTAATGCACGCTGTATTTGCTGATATTGAGCCAGGATTATAGATGATCTCAAAGATAAGTAGGAAAGGATTTGTGTGATCCTTTGTTTCTGTACTTCATCCGATAAAGCGTTGAATTCCGTCATTACCGATGCAATTTGTCCACTTAAAGCTTCAAATTGTTTTTGCACTTGCTTGTGTTCTTTGTCCATCAAATTAGCCGTAGTTTCAAGTATGGACGTTTGATTCTTCATTAGTGCTAGAAGATGTTCTTCATTTTTATCCACTTGGCTTATGGTTTCTGCCATTTGTTTTGCGTAGTCTTCATCGAGTACGCCAAATAGGTAGTTGGCTGCAGACCCAACAATATTCAATAATCCACGCTTATATCGGCCTTTATGCATGTGTAGCAACGCTTCATTGTTAGTCCGGATAGCCTTAACTTGAATATCGAATTGGTTTAGGACACCTTCGCAAAACACTTGATATTCTTTTGTCTGATTACACCTTTGATGCAGTCTATCTAGATTTGTGACAAATTTTTCGAACTCTCTGTAGAAAGAACCTGTATCGTAGTATGCCACCAAGTTCCATTTGTCTGTGACCACGTGTACTTGTCCTAACTGCTCGAAGAATATGCCTGGATGGTGAGTGAACCTTTGGATGTCAATGGGACTAGATACTGCATTACTGCGAGGTGTTAGCGCTAGTAGTACTATTAATGCTATGCTCAACAGATTCGCCTTACGTTTTGGGGCGTTGACCAAGGGTGAGGTATCCCGTTTCTGCTGTGCAGGTTCTAACCACTTAGGATTGATGGGTTTGAAGATGCCGTTTCTGGGTTGTCCGGTCGACGATGATCCTTGTTCCGGTTCGTCAAAATCGTCTGTCATCAATACTGGGAGGGGACATACTCGGTGAATGGCACGTTTCGTGATTCCCTTGGCGGTCTTCAATTCTACTACTCTGATTAAGTTGTCCTTTCCCGGATGCACGTTTAAGACCCGTGCCATGGGCCATTTTAACGACGGTATGTTGTCTTCTTTTAGGACAACGAGAGTCCCAGGAGAGATGTCTGTGACAGGCTTTGTCCATTTTGATCTACGTTGTAATTCCTGCAGGTATTCTGTTGACCATCGCCTCCAAATCTCATCTTTTAGGGCAGTCACAAGCTTCCATCTTTTGTTCAAATGGATTTTATTTTCTTGAAAACCCGGATTTGGAATAGTTGTAAGCGGCTCACCAATGAGGAAATGTCCCGGAGTAAGAGGCTGTAAGTCATTGGGGTCGTTGGACATAGGTGTAAGCGGCCTTGAATTTAGCATTGATTCTACCTCCGCTATGACAGTATGCAGTTCCTCGTATGTCAATGAGGCTCCATATGATACGCGCTTTAAGTAATGTTTTGCCGACTTGACAGCGGCTTCCCAAAGGCCTCCAAAGTGGGGAGAACGGGCAGGAATAAATTTCCAGCGAATACCCTGTTGAGCACATTGTTCTTCAACGTCTTGTTGATGTTGAGTTGATGCGAACAAGTGACCAAGCTCTTGTAGCTCGTTTTTGGCTCCAATAAGGTTTGTGGCGTTATCGCAGTGTACAGTAGTTGGTCGTCCTCGTCGGGCGATGAAACGTTTTAAGCAGCCGATAAAGCTGGCTGAAGTCAAGTCAGAGACAAGTTCCAAGTGCACGGCCTTGGTGGCGAAACAGACGAAAACAGCAATGTATGCCTTGGTGGGTGTCTTCCCGCGGATTTTATAATGGATCATAAATGGCCCGCAAAAGTCTATCCCAGTGTGAGTGAATGGTCGTGTTGGCTGTAGTCGCTCCACTGGTAAGTTTCCCATCAATTGCGAGATATTTCTTGGCCTTGCACGGGCGCATTTTAAGCAGTGATGGACTACACTCTGTGCCAATCTACGCCCTCCTAGAACCCAAAACTGTCTGCGCATCAACGCTAGTAGAGCTTGAGGTCCTGGGTGTAAGTAGTTAATGTGTAGTTGTTTTACTATTAACTTTATGATAATGTCGGTACTAGGCAGGAGAACTGGGTGCTTGGACTCGAAACTCAGTTGTGATTCTTGTAGTCTTCCTCCCACTCTAATGAGTCCCTTGTCGTCAAGCCAAGGAGTCAGGGATATGAGCCGGTTTCCAGATGTCAAGGGTTCTTTCTTTCTTAACGTTTTTAGTTCTGCGGAGAATTCTTTGCCTTGTACGTGAGCCATGATATGATGAAGAGCCTTGTATAACTCCTCTGAATTTGGCCTTTTCTGTATAAGCCGCTGGTCCTTTGGGACTCGACAATTCTTGGTGAATCGGATTACAAAGGCGGTGACTTCATGCAATCTTCGAAATGAGTTGTTGTGCTGAATTTCATCTATAAAACTACTGCCCTTATTGGTTGCTAATAAAATTGTTTTTGCTGCCTTAAGCTCCAGGTTGATGCTGGGTTCGACTGCTTTAAGTTTTGGCCAGAAAGGCTTTGATTTCTTTAAAAACTCAGGTCCTTCAAACCAAAGTTTGCAATTGAGCAAATCCTTGGGATAAATGCCCCTTGACAAAATATCCGCTGGGTTGCTCTTTGAGTCAATGTGCCTCCAATTTCGTGGGGATGATGTCCTTTGGATTTGAGCTACTCGATTTGCGACGAAGGTTTTAAATGTGTTCGAAGGATTCTGAATCCACGACAGCACGATTGTAGAATCGGTCCAATATGTGATGTTTTTCATTGGCTGATTTAGACAAGTCGACACTCTTTCGGCAAGACTTGTTGTTAAAACCGCCGCACAAAGCTCTAATCGCGGTAAAGTTTCCTTCCTTGTGGGAGCAACACGAGATTTGGAGCACAGTAGTCTCACTGTTATTTGATTGTTGCAGTTATTACTTCTTGCATAAATACAGGCTCCGTACGCTTGTTCGCTTGCATCGGCGAAGGCGTGCAGTTCAACTTCGGAATCTGGAGTTATGACGTGTCGAGGTATGGTCAACTTGTCTAAAAGTTTTATTTGCTCGCGAAATCTTGACCAACTTGTATGAAGTTCCTCAGGAATGGCCGCATCCCAGTCTAGTTTTAAACTCCATAAATTCTGCATGAAGATTTTTGCAAGTACAACGACCGGGTTGATGATTCCTAAAGGATCGAAAATGCTGGCCGTTTCAGCTAATATGGAGCGTTTAGTGAATCTCTTGTTCGATTGTCGGAGTTGTCGCCCGCATAATGCCTTGATGGCGAGTGTATCTTCTTTGGGGTTCCAAGTTAAGCCCAACGTTGAGACGTCATTGTCGTTGAGCGTGAGTTCTACTGCACGGTCTTCGGGTGGGATGTGTTCAAGCAGTTTAGGGTGGTTGGAACACCATTTTCGCAACGGAAATCCTCCCTTGTGCAACATGTCTCGAAGTTGCTGCTGCATCTGGGTTGCTTCTTCTATGTTGTCAGCACCAGTGAGGATATCATCAACATAGAAGTCTCTTTTCGTAGCTGCTGATGCCAGAGGGAGATTTTGTTGCTCGATCTCAGCTAGCACATGGAGACACTGGGTGGCTTGATAGGACGCTGGAACGGTACCATATGTGACAGTGCACAGGCGATAATACCTTAATTCGTCAGTAGGTCTTTCTCGCCAAACTATTAACAGCATGTTTCTGTCGCTTGAATCTAGCCAAATTTGTCTGTACATCTTGACGATGTCTGCCGTAAAGACATATCGATGCATTCTGAACCTTGTTAAAATGGAGAATAGATCTTCTTGTATAGTAGGACCAGGTTGTAATATATCGTTGAGAGATATATTAGTGGATGTTTTTGCTGAAGCATCGAACACCACTCTCAGCTTTGTCGTTCTGCTTTCTGGTTTTAGTACCGCGTGATGGGGGACAAAATAATGGCGTAGAGGGAGAAGTTCTCTGCTCAGTACCTCCATGTGTCCCATTTCCTCGTATTCCCTCATGAATTTAACATATTCTTGATGTAATTCCGGCATTCTAGAGAATTTTCTTTCTAACGCCAAGAATCGCCGTTGTGCTTGTTGGCAAGAATCGCCCAATTCAGAGTTTGTCGGCTTGAAAGGGAGTTTTACGATAAACTTGCCGTTAACGTCCCGACAGTAAGTTGAATAAAAATGTTCTCTCCAAGCCTGCTGCTCGGAGGAGAACAACCTTTCAGGAGCTTCTGTTTCTTCAAGTTCCCAAAATCTGCGAATTCTTTCGTCTAGGTTGACACCGATGCCGCAAAAGGATTCTGAAGATGGTGAGTTGGTAGCTTTACCCAGAACGATCCATCCTAAGAGCGAATTTTGTAAGGTTGGTAAGTTTGGACCCAACTTTATTTGTCCGATGGTCATCAAGTCGCAATATAACTCTGCTCCTATTAACAGATCGATTCCCCTTGGCTGGTGGAATTGTGCATCGGCGAGTTGAATGTTTTGTGGAATCGACCATGAACTTATGTCGATAAATCTGCTGGGTTGTTGTGGGGCGATTTGTGGTAAAATAAACGCTTCCAAATCGGCTGCAAAGTTTGTTTTTTGTGATCGTAAATGAACACATACTCTTCGTTGTGTTTGTAGGGTAGCTGATCCTAAACAAGCCAGGTTTAGTTGGGTGTTTGTTGTACTCAAACCCAATCGTTTACATAGTTTCTCAGAAATAAAATTATTTTGAGATCCTGTATCCAATATAGCTCTACATTCAACTGGGTTACCATGCTTATCGAGCGCATGTAACAATGCTGTGGCGAGAAATACGTAACTCTGTTTTTCATTCGCTAAGGTCGCGCCTGTCGTAAACAAGCCGACTTGAGGTTGAACCGGTTGCGAGCTAGCTGATCCGGACGTCTCACTTGCCCTTAACTGGTGTATTAGCGTATGGTGCCGTTTGTTGCAATTGAAGCAATGGCGTGAGAGGCAAGCGTTGACTGCGTGGCCTGGCTGAAGGCAATTCTCGCATAAAGAATGCTTCTTTATATATTGGATCCTGTCGTTGATAGACATTTGCAAGAATTTCTTGCATTTATGAAGTCTGTGATTGACCTGTTTGCAACAGGCGCAAGTTTGCTGGTGGGTTGACAACAACGATGACCGTGAATTTGGGTGCTGTTTTTGTTGTTGTCTGTCTTTTCGATCGCCCAAGTTCTCCAATGTATGAAAGCGAGACTCGAGGAAGCTTAAGAAGTTAGGTAACTTCTGTAAGTCGCGTGGATCTTTTAGAGACTGCTCATAAAGCCTGTGCGTTTCCTTGTCTAATTTTTGAGTTAGGAAGTATAAGACTATTGGGTCCCAATTATCAGTGCTGATTTTCAAATTATTCAATGCTGAGATGCACTCTTTGATGATGTCATGAAACTTCTTCACTCCGGCAGCAGAATTCTCGGCCATGGAAGGTTGAGAGAATAATTTGTGAAGAGAAGCGGAGACCAATAGCCGGATGTTGTTATATCGAGCCTTCAATATGTCCCATGCAGCGACGTAATTTTCTTCAGATATTTGTAGATGTTGGATGATTTATCAGCTTCCCCTGATAAATTTGACTTCAGGTGAAACATCTTCTGCACGTTTCCCATTGGCTGGGAATGTATAAGTTGATTGAACAGATCGTGGAATTCCGTCCATTTGAGGTAGCTTCCGTCAAATGTCGGAATTCTAACCTTCGGTAATTTAAACTGAGGAGCGTACTGAAAACTGCTAGAAGAGGGTTGCAGTTTTTCCATCTCTTCCCTCAAACGCACGACTGCTTGCAACTGGCGATACTCCAGGTCCGCGTATGACCTTTCGTCGTAGTCGTTTGGCTCGAAGTCGTCTGCCATGATGGCGCCATGCATGTCCATTGAAGTTTGCCAATACCTTTGAATCATCTTCAGCTGCTCAGAGTAGTACATTTTACTGTGCGTTTTTGTAGAGTCCTCTTCTAAGCGTTGCAATAGCCGCTCCAAGGATGCCATGTTAGCCTTTTGCTGCCGAATCATCTTGGTCGTAGTTTGTTGATGTTGGTCATCTTTTGGCGATTTTGACCCTGTTTGATCAGTGGATACTGGCTCTAGGAGGGCTGCTTCGATTTTTGTTTTGAGACTCTTGTATAATGCCTCAACGTTGGATCGATGATTGGCTTTGAAGTATGGATGTTCCAAATCTTCGTTTTTCAGGCATCCCAAAATCAATCGATGATTGCTGTCATATGCTTGCCATAAATCTTCTAAACTTTGTTGTCGTCGGATGAGATATTCTTCTGTGCGTCTGCTTGGGCCATCCTTCCTGTAGTTCTCGGATAATTTTTCGATATCTGCCCCCAGTTGGGACTGTCGGGCTGCTATGTCGATGAATGTGTCCATCACGTCGGGGTCACCAAAAATGTTGGATTGGAGCTTCTTCCCTTCCAGGTCTTGTGGGTTTTTTATATTTTGGGCAAGTGCGGCTACCTCTGGTGGGGCCTCTTCACTTGAACGAACTGAGATTAAATTAACTTCTGTTGAATTAAGTCAAATGCGGCTACCTCGGGTGGGGCCTCTTCAATTGATAATCACTCAAAGACTAGTTAACTGTTTCTAATGTTTATTCGGATAAACCATTATTTATATACAAAATTTCTTAAAGCTATTTACATAGAAAATTCTAAATTCTAAGTAGTTCCCGTGAGAATATTTTCCAGACGCTTGGTCAGCGGAAAAAGACAAAAACAGATCTTCTTTTGTTTTACCTTCTGGTACCTTGAGAAATGTTGTCTGCCTCACGTGGCGAAGCAGGTGCATCGGGTGACAATTGCTGACGGTTAGTACCGAACAATAACAATGTGAAACATCGAAAAGAAATGGCGCTGAACGAATATCCTTTGGTATGTAACATTTTTATGTTTGATAATTTTCGGGCTAAAGGTCATTTTTGGAATCGTTTTGTTTTTATCAAAACATTTTCTAATCAAGTACCAGATTTCTCATGGCCACAATTGAACAATACAATGAAATTAAAATTAAATAGTAACAATGTAACATTAGGTCGTATTTTGTAAGCTTTATTTATTCCCATACCCATATATTTACAGGCTGCATATTATCTTGAACCTTTTTATGACAACACCATATTATCAAATGTCCAATTAAATAAAATAAACACGTTTTTGGTGCGAATGTTGAATGGAGATGGAATGGAAGATTTGTATTGTTATAAAAACAAAATTGGAATTTTTGGAACTTTATATTCTAAAGGTATATAGCGATTGTTTTTTAAAGCACAGAAATTTTATATTATAAATTTTTACAATCTTAAGGTATAAAGAAGGCGGTAATTTTTTGGAGCACAGTAGAAACATTTCATCCAAGTCTTGCTAAGCTAGCACAAAAATTAATAAATATTCCGGCATCATCAGCACAAATTGAACGTCTTTTTTCAAATTGGGGTCAAGTTCATAGTCCCATCAGGAACAGATTGACCTTTGAAAGGTCGAAGAAGTTAATACATATTTATTTCGCATTAAACAGTAGATCAAATGAATATGAATTGGAAATATTTGATGACGAAAAATATGAATAAAAACGTTTTTACTACTGTCTCAGTGGCCCAACAATTGAATGTTTTCAATGTTTGCTGAAGACTATTAACCTTTTTATTGTTCTAAGGTAATTTATTTACAAACAATTACTATATTTAGTGAATTGCTACTTATTAAAATTTATATCATCAATGTTTTAGGTTTTTTACAGTTTTTTACGTTTTTTACGGTTTTTTACGTTTTTTACCAGTTTTTTACGTTTTTTACGTTTTTTACGCGAAAAATGTAAAAAACTGTTTTTTACGCCGTTTTGCCCAACACTGGGTTTTTGGGGTCGCTGATCACGAATCCGGTATTAGATTTTCAAAATTCGAAACGAAAGGTCCTGTAAGGATAAATATCCTTTTTCCCATTTTTCCCCGGAAAAATTTGCATTTTAGGATTTTTGGGGTCGCTGATCACGAATCCGGTATTAGATTTTCAAAATTCGAAACGGAAGATCCTGTAAGGATAATGAAAATATCCTTTTTCCCATTTTCCCCGGAAAAATTTGCATTTTAGGGTTTTTGGGGTCGCTGATCACGAATCCGGTATTAGATTTTCAATAAAAATATAATATGACTTTTGAACCTGGTACCAATATTATAATAAATAAACGCTATAACTATCCCACCCCTGATACCGCATTCGTCTCATTCTCTCGCTGTTTAGTTTTCCTAAGGTTTCACTTCTACCGCGTGTGCACTTCACACACATGTTTTTTTTTGCATATTTCGAGTGCCGCTATAATGGAGATTGACGTTAATGCACGAATTTTTTTGAGTAACACCGTGTCTTCACTTGGGATTTTTCATCGCAGAGATTTTATGATTGACCAATCAGAGCCCGAGTTGACGGCGATATCGTCATCAACTCGAGCTCTGATTGGTCAGTCAAAAATCTTTGCGATGAAAAATCCCAAGTGAAGATACGGTGTTATTTAGATATCTCGTTATATCTCGTTATATATCTCGTTATATGAGTCCATAGGGAATATATGGGAAGGAATATATTCCCGGAATATTTTGGCACAAATTTGTTCCGAGAATATTTCATATGCGCGGGAATATTGTGAGAATATTTCGAGAATATTTTAGTGATTTCCCGCAATTTTCAAGATCAAATTCGCTGGTTTTTTTCTACGTGTATTTTGATATGCGAACGACATCAGCGAACCAGATTCTTATTACCCGAACTACAAGCACGAAGACTTTATCGCCATCTATAATTAATAAAGAACGACGAAAAAATCTCCTTGCACTAACACAACTAGCAATAAAATTTTTCCGTCGGTGAGACATTTTTATTCATGTTAAAACTGATACAACTTGAAACAACAGCGTGTGGACTCGAAGCGTGGTCGTTCATCTTTGTTGTTACAACTGTGTGTGGAAAGGCCCAATAAAGAAAACAAAGAAAGTGTTGGTCCAATCACACTTTTACATGCTTGCTAATACATATACTCATTTGAGTCATTTCATTCTTTTTATTAGGAACGGTAAATTGAAAACGGTAAACTCTTTGCCTTTACGTTAAAATGAATTTCGCAATTGACTTCCATAATGTCATTTTAATCCAATCAGTGCGGTTGTCTACAGTATTGAGTATACATATATTGTGTAATTTTGAAATGTAATACTCCTATGTATGCAAAAGAGGAACACCGAATAAAGTGCATTTATTCCTTAAATGTATTTCTTCAGGTTTGTTTTTAATTTACACTAGATATAATTGACTTTTTTTGAGAATATTTTAGGGAATATTTACGGCATTTTTTGGAAAATATTGAATACATATTTCCGCCTTTTAATCGGGAATATTTGGACAGCCCTATTTATGAGTGCCGGAGAAGCATACAAATATATTCAATGTTTATACCTATTGGTATCCTTATCTATTAATTCCTTAAAGTTATGGCTTGACCCCCAACAAAAATATAGATTGGTTAATATGATAAATTTCATTTGTATAACAAAACTGGGGGTTCGATTGTTTTTATGACAGGTTTTGAGCGTATATTTTAATCTCTTAAAAATACATTTTTGTATTATAATAACATTTTCGTGAATTTTTTTAACGTGAAGTTAATATAAAAAGGGACTGGTTTTCACTTTAAAAATACAGTTTAATTCTGACGCAATAGTTCATATTTTCATCCATTTCAGTAGATTGTCAATGACTGAAGACTTTAAAAATTTATCTTGAGAAAGAGAAAAACTTCAATATTTTTTTACCTGTAATTATAGAAAATATGTGATAAAATATATATAGTTCACAAATCTGCCCGTACATATTGTACATTAGATAACAATCATAATTATTTAAATAGTTACAAGTGTGATTTCCAAAACATTTTTTTCAATAAAGAGCATTCGTATGCTTTTATTCAAACGACATATTTTTTGTTAGATAAGTAAATAAAAAGATGTTTTTTAAAAATAAATTTCAAACACACGAGTTCGGACATTTAAAGTTGGGAACTTTTCGGAGACAAGGTGCTGTTTTTAGCCCACGATATTCCGGAATAAAGGCAAGTAATTCTTATTAGAGATAGCTATCGATTTATTTATTTATCCATCAAAAATGATTTTTACTACATTAAAAATCTAAATACTGAAAAACCAAACAAAGCTGATTATATAAAACATAACAAAAGCTATAATTGCCAATCTGGCAATTATTGAAAACCCGTATGGTGATCGACGGCGAACAGTTGTATCAAAATTCCACTTTCAAGTCAAATTTTCCGTCTATATAGCTCAATCCGTGCGCAAAAGTCTGTAGCTCAATCCGTGCGCCCGCAATCCGCGCCACAGACAGACAGACAGACGAACGGACGGACGGACATGCAAACATTAATTATTTTTATCATTCTAAACACACTGGTGTAAATAATTTTTGTGTGTGATGACGGGATCTTGGCGTTACAAACGGTAAGGCAAAGTTAATATACCCTTTGGTTTCACCATACGGGTATAAAAAATAAAGTTAGTGAATTAAGAGCGACAAATTTTTAATATGATTCCGTAATTTTTTTACTTGATTGGCACTTAAACAATAATCAATTAAATTATAATTTTCATTAAACAAACGTGAGATTGATACAATCGGCTCATTACGACCATTATTAGTGTGGTAAGGACAAATAGCGAGCGCCTTTTAAGATCGTTGCTGACGAAATGGTCCATATTAATTTAGCTCTGTAGCTTGCCTTTAAGACTCTAACTAACGCAAATTGTAACGGATATATATATATATATAGTTAAATATATATTATATTAACATTTATCTGAGTCAGATCTTACTGTAAAATCATTCTTTCATAACTCATGTTTTTGTGACTAATATCTTTAAACTATGAGAATCATCTATTAATCATATATTTATGTAAATCTACAGATTTGCAGGTGACCATTTGTCACCTAAATAAAACACTAATCAATCAGATCACCCTTTGTTCTGAAATATTATAAAAGTCTAAGTTAAGATAAATAATGTATCATTTTGTACGGTAACCTGACTGAATATAGTCAAACTGGGCATCGCTCCCGGCATATGATCAAAATAAAGTTAATTTATTTAATTCATTGTTTGATTTCAATTAGTGGTGGACATAGTCCAAAAAATTGTTTATTTTTTTAAAAGAAATCTTAACTGGCGCCCGAGCAGGGACCGGCGTGAAAGTTTAGTGCAAAAAGAAAAATTCTTTTTTAGTGCTTTCCTACGTGTGATCTAGCTGAAGAAAGACTCTTCAAGTGAAAAACTCAGTGCCAGAAGTTCATCCTACTGTGCCTACTGTGTGTGATCCACAGGGAGAAAAACTTTTTCAGTGATTTGAAACGAGAAAAACTCTCCGTCAATAAAAAAAATCACAAAAAGTGCACCAAGTGTCAAAAATAAGCACAAGTGTACAAGTGTTTAGATGTCAAGTGTCCTGAGCCATTAGTAGGAAGTGTTCAATCTCAACGGCATTCTCCAAAAAGGAACAACTCAGCCTTACTCAAACACCGATCGTCTGTCCCGAGTGTGTAACAAGCCCGAGGTATTAACGCACTATAAAGAACCTGTAAGGAAGGTGATCTTGCAGAAAGGATTCTTCAACTGTCAGTGCATCCTAAAATCCAAGGAGGAAGGTGTCCGTATAGTCAGGATCCATCATCATCAAAGATGAAAACAACAATCATAGTCTTGTAAGTCAGATTTTATTAATTAAAGTATAAAGTATACAAATCAAAAAAGTTTTTGAAATAAAACAATATAATAAAATTACTAAAAAATCAATTAAAAATTATTAAAGAAAAAAGCCCCAAATTGTGGAAATTTTAAGAATTATAATAAATTTTAAGAAGTTTAATAAAGTTTAAGAATTATAATAAAGTTTAAGAAGTATAATAGATTTTAAGAAGTCTTAAGAAAGCAGTTAATAGGAAAAGTGTTACAATACCTATAATAAAGTAAAGTCACGAAGTTGAGTTTACCGTTACAAAAAGTTCTCGCGAGGAGTTTCGAAAAATCGGAAATCACGAAAACATTTTTATTTTATTACCTGCCATACATTCTCTATTGAGTAATTACAATGTCGACTATCCAAGAAGCAATGGATACTCTTAGACAAGAAATAGTGAACTTAACCGGTTCACTAAACGCCCAAATTAATAACACGACGACAGTTTAATTCTTTCATGCTAGAAACGCAACAAAGATTTGACACAATTCCATTACCCCCACAAATTACCGAAGAGGCTCCTTTGGTAAGACCCTCTACTGAATCTGACCTAGCCCAACAGAGTCAGAGTCAAAATTCCGGACCCAGTGAAGGAAATCAGAACATTCAACGGAAACCCTACGACATATGCTTCATGGGTAAAATCAGTGGAAAATGTACTCGAAGACTATAAAATAATACGAACAAAACCACTGTACAGAGCAATAATTCGGTCTATACGACAAAAAATTATTGAAGAAGCGGATACAGCTCTCATAGTATACAACACCCCCGATGAGGATTGGTTGGCAATAAAAAGGTGCCTATCCCTGCATTACGCAGATAAAAGGGATATAAGGACATTAGAATACCAGTTATATTCACTCCATCAGGGTAAGAAAACCATTGACGAATTCTTTGGTGAAGTAAACCACCACCTTACTCTGATCATAAACAAAGTCCAAACTGAATGTTTGAGTCCTGAAACCGCCGGAAATATAGTTGAAGGTCATCGCAACAGAGCTTTGGATACCTTCATTAGAGGACTAAACAGTGATCTTTCTAAACTAATCGCAATTAAAACACCCAAATCTCTTCCGGAAGCCTATTCATCCTGCCTTGAACTACAAAATATGAATTATAGGGCAACCAACTTCCTTAACAAAAACAATTATACCAATCCTATTGCTATACCTCATAACTCACTAACTCCACCAACGGTTCCACCAAGGAGAATCGTTCCCACGACTCCAGCCCCAATTCCAATGCCCACAAGATATAATCCTCCGCCACTCACACCCCAGCAACGAAATATGATTTACAACTCCCAATATAGACCAGCAGTTTATTCCCGACCAGTTCAGAGCCACAAGCCTGAACCAATGGACGTGGACAAAAGTGTACAGACTCGTCAAGTCAATTACATGAACAGACCCCAAATGCAATTACGTCCCCAAAAACAATTACATCAACCTTATAATCCTGCATTCAAAAGACCAACATATGATGTTCCAACACATAACACACCACCAAAACTCCAAAGAATCTTCCATAATGAAACGGAAGAAAATGAGCAACAATATGAGGAAAGAATAGAAGAACTATATGAAGACCCCTACGATATAGAGGAAGTTCTTGAAGAAAATCAAGAACTAAATTTTCTCATGATCGGGTCAGTGCGACACCCTACCTAAGTTACCCATTATATAATGGAAAAATACTTCGCTTCCTTATAGACACAGGAGCGAATAAAAACTTTATTAAGCCCGAACATATTCCAAACCCTAGTTTGCTCAAAACCCCATTCCTCATAAATTCTGTTGGGGGAAAGGTAAAAATTGAAAAATCAACAACAGAAAAATTGTTCTCTACATTTGGAAACCATACCCCTATTAAATTTTACTTAATACCGTCACTTACTTCCTTTGATGGGATAATTGGAGATGACACTTTGAGAGAATTGCAAGCAGTAATCGATAGAGGAAATTCCACATTAACTATTTTTCCAGGAATTACAATACCTTTAAAAATAAGACAATCAGTGGATGTAAACTCTATTGACATCAGAAACAACCATCTAACTAATATTCAAAAAATAAATTTGGACAAAGTAATTTGCGAATTTGAGCCGATATTCGGGAAGCTTGATAATAAAATTGCTGCAGTCACTAATGTCAGAGCTGAAATAAAAACGACCACGGATACTCCGGTTTATGCAAAAACTTACCCTTACCCGGTGTGTATGAGAGACGAAGTCAATAAACAAATCAAGGAATTATTGGAAGACAATGTAATCCGACCCTCAAACTCACCATATAATTCACCAATATGGGTGGTACCCAAAAAATTGGACAATACTGGCGAAAAAAAATATAGAATGGTAATTGATTACAAAAAACTGAATGACATCACCATATCAGATAGATATCCTATACCTGACATTACAAACACGTTAGCAAATTTAGGAAAGGCAAGGTACTTCACTACAATAGATCTTACCTCTGGATTTCACCAGGTTGTCCTTGAAGAAAAAGATATCCCCAAAACAGCCTTCTCAACACTTAATGGGAAATTCGAGTTTTTAAGACTCCCATTCGGATTAAAGAATGGGCCCGCTATATTCCAACGAATGGTTGACGATGTGCTGAGAGAATATATAGGAAAGATATGTTACGTTTACATCGACGACATAGTTATTTTTAGTGAAACTATAGAAAACCACTATAGTGACATCCGGAAAGTCTTCTCAAAACTCCAGGAAGCAAACTTAAAGGTTAACCTTAACAAATCCGAATTTTTGAGACAGGAAACTGAATTTTTGGGTTTCATTATATCCAAAGATGGCTTAAAACCCGATCCTAAAAAAATAAAATCAATAGTAAATATCCAAGAACCTACTAATTTAAAAGAATTAAAATCATTTCTCGGTCTCGCGTCATACTACAGAAGATTCATAAAAGATTATGCCAAAATTGCCAAACCACTAACAAAATTGACAGGAGGAGATTTAGCAGGAATTAAGAAAAATCAATCCAAAAAATATCCAATAGTTCTAAACGACGAACAAAAAAAAGGCATTTAGCCAGATAAAGGAACTGCTCATATCAGCAGATGTACTTATATTTCCTGATTTCGACAAAACATTTATATTGACAACCGACGCATCAAATCATGCGATCGGAGCTGTCCTATCCCAAGGAGACATCGGGAAAGACAAACCAATAACCTACATTTCAAGGAGTCTCAACTCCACTGAAGAAAACTATGCAACCAACGAGAAAGAGATGCTTGCAATAGTATGGGCATTAGACAACCTTAGGAATTACTTGTATGGTGCAAGAAAGATAAAAATCCTTACAGATCATCAACCGCTAATCTATGCCTTAAGGTGGGTTTAGAAACACGAGCATTTTCATTTTTACTGGCAAAGTGAGTGAAATGCCAGATTTCTTATGACTTTTTCACCAAGTGGGAAAGGGACGGGAAACCACTCAGTAAACATTTTACTGGAAATTTTGCTTGCATGTAGTGGTTTTACTATCCATAATTTTCGTCGACGATAGGAAAGTTATGGCAGTAAACAACAACAAACACATTGGACTTCCCCGCCCTGCCAGCAAAATGTTACCCCTGAATTATGGGAATTATGGCAGCCAGCAAAAGTAAGGTTAAGTTCGATGTTTATTTGAAAGCTACGCATTTTAAATGGAAACGGGAGGTAATAATAATTATGTTATTATTTATAACATCACACAAAATGATTTCGTTAGGTGAAATTGAAGTGCTAACAAACGTATTGTTGTGAGAAAGTGATGTGCTTTGACAGTTCGCCATAAAGTGGAAGGGAAAGTACGTGTGAGACACTGATGTGATCGACTTTTTGGGCACGTAAATTTGAATTTCGCTATCCCGCTCACTTTGCCAGTAAAAATGAAAATGCTCGTGTTTCTAAACCCACCTTTAAGCAACAAAAATAACAATGCAAAATTAAAAAGATGGAAAGCCAGACTTGAAGAATACAATTATGAATTAATCTATAAACCAGGAAGGACAAACTTAGTAGCCGACGCTCTATCCAGAATGAACATAAGCGAATGTAACCCAACCACTAGTACGCAACACAGCGCAGAAGAAGATGCAACAGATTTAATCCCAAGTACAGAAGCACCCATCAATGTTTTCAAGAATCAGGTAATACTTATGGAAGGAGATGAAGAAGAACGCATCTACGAACTACCACATCCCGGTTACCACAGGAAAATAATAACGAAGAACAACTTCAATCAGGAATCTGTTAAGCAAATACTAAAAAATGAAATGAGATCAGACATAATTAATGGCCTTAAAGCCCCAGAACATATAATGCAATTTATTCAAGAGGTTTACAGAGAACATTTTGGCAATAACTTGAAAATAAGATTCACACAAAAAATTGTTACCGATGTTATTGACGAGGATCAATTGTTGGAAATAATCCATAAAGAACACAGGTTGGCTCATAGAGGAATCAAGGAAAATAAAGAAAAAATAATTCAGCAATATTATTTCCCCAGTATGACAGCTAAAATCAAAGAAATCATCCAAAACTGTAATATTTGTAAAGAAAACAAATATGACAGACATCCTTCAAATACCATGCTTCAATCAACACCAATTCCGCAATAACCAACGGAGATCGTACACATTGATATAATGGAATTGGATGGCCAACTATTTCTAACCTCAATTGACAAATTCTCCAAATTCACCAAGATATTCCCCATAGAAAACAAATCTTCTATATACCTCAAGGATAAAATGTTTGAACTGGTTCACTATTATACAACCCCCAGGTTACTAGTGATGGATAGAGACAAAGCATTTACCTCACCAATAATAACAGAATTCCTATCAAACATTGGAATAGAAATTTATTTAACACCCTCATCACGCAGTGAAGTAAATGGACAAGTGGAACGAGTACATTCCACTCTACAAGAAATAATTCGTTGTCTGCAAAAAGAACGTACAACAGCACCAATAATCGAACTCGCCATCATTGCAGCAGACCGCTATAACAACACGATTCATAGTACCGTAAAAGAAACGCCGGCTACCATATTTTATGGTAGGAAACCATCAAGAACCCTAACTGAATTAACAGCCGCACGTGAAGAATCGTATTTAAAAACAAAAAACCTAATCGAAAGAATTCAACATCAACGTCTTAATTATGAAAATAACAAACGTAAAAATCCAAAAAAATATAATACAGGAGACGTAATCTACACCAAAGCACCCGGAAGGAAAGGTAAATTAAAACAGAAGTATACGAAATAAATAGTCAAGGACGACCATAGAGTTACTGTCACCACATTTAGTGGTAGGAAAATTCATAAATCAAATATAAAAAATGATTGACACCATTAAAACAGTTCATAATTTCAATTATCTTTAATTTTCCAGCCTTACGACCCTCTTGTTGGTCACCGCTCACGTCCAAATCTTCGAATATACTAATACCCCCCTCGCAACAATAAACATTGGACCAGCAAAAATAACGGAAGGAAATTTTAATATAATTCACATCATAAATCTTACCGATTATATACAGGCTCACGAAAAACTAATTTCAATCGTCAATTCCAAAATTAATGACTCATCCCCATTGAAACCAAAAATTGAGCACCTCCAGATTAATATAGACAAACAATTAGAAGAACTGAAACCCCGTTGTATTAAAAGGTCCATTAACTGGATAGGTTCCGCATTGAAGTGGATCGCTGGTAATCCAGACGCATACGACCTAGAATCCCTAATCAACGCGCAAAATCAACTTGTCAAAAACAATGACCAACAGTTAATAATCAATAAAAATATGTTTGATATTGCACACAAAATCATGAAAAATTATAATCAAATAATGGATAAAGATTTGGCACAAAACATATTCAATAAATTAATATTGATGAAACAGGAAATAGATCAAATAACGGACGCTATTCATTGGGCTAAGAAAGGAATAATAAATACCAAAATTCTAGACCGAACAGAGTTGAACCAAGTAATTGCAGTAATAGAGAATTTACCATATAAAAACGAGGCGGAAGCATTGAATTTCGCAACTCCTTCCGTAGCAATCAAAAACGAATTAATATTTTACATTGTTTCAATTCATATGACAGAAGAAACCGAATACCGTCGTTTAATAAAACAATAACAAATAATAAAAAGCAAATTGATTTGAACTACAACAATATATTAACAAGTAAAAATAACTATTATGCAATAAACATAACAAAAGCTATAATTGCCAATCTGGCAATGATTGGAGACCCGTATGGTGATATTCGTATCAAAATTCGAACAGTTGTACCAAAATTCCACTTTGACGTCAAACTTTCCAATAAGATTTTTTAAAATTTATTCCAATCGGATTTTGATGTATGGGAGTTTTATGTAGAATCATATCCTAAATAACTTTTGTTCTTGGACTTTTTTGATAAGATGCACCGTTTTTGAGATATTCACAAAAACCGTTTTCGTTCGTATGGGGGGTACCCCCCTTAATAGTCCATTTTTGCCCATTAACGAACTTAGCCTCGCATTTTACGAAAAACGGATCTGCGCAAAATTTCAAGTCTCTAGCTCAATTCGTGCGCCCGCAATCCGCGCCACAGACAGACGGACAGACGGACGGACAGACGGACAGACAGACGGACGGACATGCATAAATTAATTATTTTTATCATTCTAAATACACTGGTGTAATTCATTTTTATGTGTGATGACGGGATCTTGGCGTTACAAACGGTAAGGCAAAGTTAATATACCCTTTGGTTTCACCATACGGGTATAAAAAAGGACTGTAACACATTTCAAGAAGTAACTATTTGTAAAAGACATGAATTATTAAAATTACCACCAGAATCATGTATTGTAAAGTTAATCAGAGGAATAGACGCAAACCGTACCAATAAATATAACATTGAAACTATAATAGAAGAAGTCAGTAACAATCTTATATTTGTAGATAATTTCAAAGGAATATTCAAAAATGAATGTGAAAATGAAACAAAAACATTATATGGAAGTTTTTTAATAAAAATACAAAATTGTTCAATAGAAATAGGAAATGAAAGATTCACAACAAGTGAAATACAAAGTTATCAACCTTTACCTCCAATTTTTCAGACAAATCTTAAAGAATCCAATGTAAAAATAAATGTAGACAAATTGCACCTTGATAATAAAGAAAATGAAACAAATAGACACCCATTCAATAATAAATGATATTGTAGGGTAGGAGCGGGCATGTTGAATTATCGGGCATGTTGAATTATTGCCAAATTTAAAAAAAACTATCCAGTCAATTTTTTTGAAATTTTAGTATATTGGTAGTATTAATGTCCTCTACTTCCCATAACATTTTGACAGCGATACCTTATTTATATCGTAAGTGAGAGGAATATGTGTGTTTTTGGCTCTAAAAGTACATATTAGACTATACAGTGATTTTTCTCATACAAATTTTTGTCAATCTGGAAATTTTTTGTATTAAAAGTGTTGTGCAACACCTCTAGAATAAAAAAAACCTCATGAGGCATTCAAATTTATTGTTTTTGTGATTTTTCTAAGAGAAAGTATCCAAAAAGTGGGTTGCGGGTAAGTTGAATAATGACTTGGCGGGCAAGTTGAATCATTTTTTTTACGTATTTTTTGTTTTTTTGACGTTTGTTTCACATTTCCCTTGTTCTTTTATCAATTTTTGTTTGTTTCTTGATGATTTTTTACATTTTTTTATAAAAACGCAGCAGGAAAACAATCAAAAATTGGACAACAAAAAAAATGAAATAAGCGATTAACTAAATCGTAAATTTCATTATGGGTCTTTTTTTTTGAGTATCGGTGTAAATGTAGCATGGATACAAGTGCATTTTACAAGAAAGCGTGAACACCATGTAAAGCATTTGAAAAAGCTCCAGTGAACTATGACACTGAACTGCAAGTTTGACAGCTCTAATTGCAGAAAATTGAACAATGCCGAAAAAATGTGTGAAAACAGAAATTTTGGATTACCTCATCGAATCCTGTGTTATGGAACTCGAGTTATTGGACTCTTCCAGAAAATCTAAAATACTCGCGATTTCAGCTTCACTCCACTTCTTGTTGGGTTTCTCTCTTTTCCGCTTTCGCTGCTGAATAACATTTTGCGCCATATTATATATATTTATTGATTTATCGCCACTAAACACTTTTTACCAGAGAAAAATATGAAGATCACAAAACATGAAAACAAACGTTTCAGCTGTCATAATTTACACTTCTCACTATACAAGACCCAAAAACAAGGTTTCGAGTGAAGCAAATAAAAAGCTAAAGTGTAACCGATTTTGTATGAAAAATTTTGCTAGGTCGAATAAATATACATCCAATACACTGATACACAACCAAATGCATCAATGAGTGAATACCCTTATTGTTTTTTTCATATTTACATTATGTAGTGTAAATTTAAAATTTTTACTTAATAAAATACTTAAAAATAACGTTTTTTCATTCTTAAGTATGGAAAATGTATGGAAAATTACAGTTATTCATCTTACCCGCACCACTTGTAAATCGGCGGGCATGTTGAATCACCCTTTAAATTGACCTGAAGGCCAGTTAATAAAACATTTTAAATAAAGTTCTTCTATGAAATGTAGTGAAGGTATCACTCTATCGAATGGCTTAACCATTGGATCGATATGTGACTTTATGTGCGCGCTACAACCTAAATTCTAAAAAGTAATTCAACATGCCCGCTCCTACCCTACTATATTCAATAACAACCATAATAATCATATTAATTTCACTAATTGTAATATGGATACAAAAAAACAGAAATTCTAAAATCCTAAATATTGTACCACAAAATTTACAGGAAGAAATCCAATTAAATTAAAAACAAACCCTTTTTGAGGACAAAAAGATTTAAGGAGGGAGGAGTTAAATATATATTATATTAACATTTATCTGAGTCAGATCTTACTGTAAAATCATTCTTTCACAACTCATGTTTTTGTGACTAATATCTTTAAACTATGAGAATCATCTATTAATCATATATTTATGTAAATCTACAGATTTGCAGGTGGCCATTTGTCACCTAAATAAAACACTAATCAATCAGATCACCCTTTGTTCTGAAATATTATAAAAGTCTAAGTTAAGATAAATAATGTATCATTTTGTACGGTAACCTGACTGAATATAGTCAAACTGGGCATCGCTCCCGGCATATGATCAAAATAAAGTTAATTTCTTTAATTCATTGTTTGATTTCAATTAGTGGTGGACATAGTCCACAAAATTGTTTATTTCTTAACTATATATACATAGTTAAGCATAAAATTTATATGAAAATTAAAGAACGGTAAAAAGCCAATGATTCATTAAGTTAGATACTAAGAACATTCAGAATAATGAAATCAGACAATGATTCAATGAATGACACCTGATTAAACAAATGGAATAGATCACCTAAAATATAACAAATCATTGAATCATGGGATGAAACATCTTATTTTAAAGATTATTATTGTAAACTATTTCATGGCTTATCTAAAGGTATAAATAGCCCTAGCATAAGAGATTATCTTTAGTTCCAGAATTTGTTTCACCACAATTCTAACTCTGTAGCCTCAGGCTCTCAATAAAATATTAAAAAGTAATTGGTGTTTTATTGAAAAGTGGACAAGTGACGTCCACTATAAAAAATATATTTTTTTCATTAAAAATAAATAAAAAAGTTAATTGGCGCCCGAGCAGGGACCGGCGTCTCTTTTAAGTGCAAAGTGAACAAGTCACAAGTTATTACATTTTTCTGTCAATGAAAAAAGTTATTAACGCAATTTAAACAAAGTGCTGCCCGAATAAATCATGAAATAAATAGTGATAAGTGCGCACCACTCAGAAATAAATCGTTAATAAAGTAATTTGAAAAAAGTCAAGGTACTAGCATATTTGATAAGTCTAGGCAACCGAAATCGCAACAGTGAACAAAGTTTAGCTGTAAAAAGCAAGTGCATCACAAGGCAAACAGATCACGGAATAATTGATCTAAATAATAGTAGTGCACTGACAGTGAATGTGCATAGTGACCGAGCCTTAGTAGGTAACGGAATTTTAAAGCCGCCATCCAAAACGGAACAACTCGCGCTACGCCGACATTGTCAACTTTAAATTCAACAAAGAGCGACACGGTGGACAACAACCTTGAGAGACTGATCCAGCACTCCTCAACATAGTGGTCAACACTCGGAATTCATCATCGTATCAACCAGAGATGAGAATACCATATATTTTGTAAGTCAGAGATTTTTTATAACTAATTTAAGAAAAAATTCAAACAGTGTAACGAAACAAAGAATATAAAAATGATTAAAGAAAGAAATTTCAAAAAAGTTAAATTAAACAATAAGCATAAAAAACTCGAAGAGTGTAAGGAAACAAAGAATATATAAAATACAAATTATAAAAATAAATTATAGAAGAAGTTTAAGGAAAAGAAAAGAGAGAAAGAAGAAAAAATATTATAAAAATAAAATCATTAAAATAAAATACGAACAAAAAATTATAAATTTAGTTAAATCCCATAAAATCAAACTAGAAATTAAGAAATTTCCCAAGTAAATTCCCAGAAAAGTGTTACATTACGAGAAAAAAACGCGAAGTTAAGTTGAGTCGTAAAATTAAATACGCGAAGTTAAGTTAAATTTTAAAACCAATTACGTGAAGTTGAGTCCGATCAATTTGCATCATGACGACCGTCCAAGATGCCATTGATGCTCTTAGAGCAGAAATAATGAACTTAAATGGCTCCTTGAACGCTCAAATGAAAATTACTAACACCCTCCAGCAACAATTCAATGGTCTCCATCAAGAAACTCAAAAAATATTTGAAAAAATATCTGTAAACACACAAATTCCCCCCGAGCAACCCTTAGTAAGCCCTTCAACTGAAGCCGAACTAGAACAACAAAATAAAATCCCTGATCTGATAAAGGAAATTAGAACTTTCAATGGTAATCCCACGACATACTCGTCATGGGTCAAATCAGTTGAAAGCGTGCTAGAAGATTACAAGATTATCAGGTCCAAACCATTATATAGAGCAATTATTCGCTCAATTCGTCAAAAAATAATTGACGAGGCAGACACAGCCTTAATAGCCTACAACACACCAGATGAAGACTGGTTAGCTATTAAGAGATGTTTGTCACTGCATTACGCAGACAAAAGAGACATAAAAACACTTGAATACCAACTGTATTCACTTCATCAAGGTAAAAAACCACTGATGAATTCTTCGGAGAAATTAATCACCACTTGACGCTCATTATTAACAAGGTACAAACAGAGTGTCTTAGCCCAGAAACACAGGCTAGCATAATAGAGGGACACCGTAATAGAGCGTTAGACACCTTTATTAGAGGACTAAATGGCGAAATATCGAAACTTATTGCCATCAAAGCACCTCAATCACTCCCCGAAGCCTATTCAACCTGTCTCGAACTTCAGAATATGAATTATAGAGCAACCAACTTTCTCAACAGAAATAACTTCACAAATCCCGTAGCCATACCTCATAATTCATTAACCCCACCTACTTTACCCCCAAGAAAAAACATACAACCTCCGATTCCAATGCCTCGGAATTTTAATCCACCACAGTATAAACCAAATCAATTTACACCCCAGCAGCGTAATATGCTATACAATAATCAATACAGACCACCAATATTCTCACGACCTTACCAGAGTGGTAACAAACCTGAACCAATGGATGTCGACAGAAGCATCCAAACAAAGCAAGTAAACTATATGAATAGACCCCCAATAAATTCTCGTCCACAACCCTTTAAAAGACCAATTCAAGAAGGAGGAACACAGGTAAATCACCAACCAAAATATCAAAGGGTATTCCAAAGCAACACTGCAGTACTTGAAGAAGTACCTGAAGAAATAACTGAGGAAGAATACGAAATCGCATGTGAAGATTTTGATTTGGATCCAGAATTAAATTTTTATCAGGAAGGGTTAGCGCAACACCCTACTTAGAATACAAAACTCCTGAAGGCAAAATACTCAAATTACTAATTGACATCGGAGCGAACAAAAATTTCATCAAACCAGAACATGTACGACTATATAGACCAGTGGAAACACCATTTTTTATCAATTCAGTAGGAGGAAAGTTGAAAATAAATCATTCAGCCACTGGAAGAATATTTTCCATCTATGGAAACAATATTCCAGTGAAATTCTTTTTACTACCATCCTTGAAAACCTTCGACGGAATAATTGGCGATGATACATTAAGACAACTGGAAGCCGTTATAGACAGAGGAAAGTCTATAATAAAAATATACCCAGGTGTTGAAATACCACTACTAATGAAACAATCAACGGATGTCAATCATCTCGATTATAGAATTGATCATCTTTCAAAGGACCAGAAAGAAAAACTAAATAATATAATCAGCAAATACATACAAACCCATATTTTCCCAACCTAATGATAAAATAACAATAGTTACCAATGTAAGAGCGGAAGTAAGGACGACGACTGACATTCCGATTTATGCCAAAACTTACCCTTATCCAGTCAATATGAGGGAAGAAGTGAATAAACAAATCAAGAAACTTCTCGAAGAAAATGTTATCAGACCTTCAAAATCCCCCTACAACGCCCCAATTTGGATAGTACCAAAAAAATTAGATTCAAGTGGAGAAAAAAAATTTCGAATGGTAATTGATTATAAAAAACTAAACGAAGTTACAATAGCAGACAAATACCCAATACCGGATATCTCTAGCACATTGGCGAATCTTGGAGAAGCCAAATATTTCACTACTATCGACTTGACGTCTGGCTTTCATCAAATACGGATGAAGGAAGGAGATATCGAAAAAAACTGCATTTTCGACAATAAATGGGAAGTATGAATTTCTGAGACTACCTTTTGGCCTGAAAAATGCACCAGCAATTTTTCAACGAATGATTGACGACGTTTTAAAGGAAAATATTGGAAAACAGTGTTATGTTTACATAGATGACATAATCATCTTTAGTAAAACAATGGAACAACATTTTAATGACACAAGGGAAATCTTTTCAAAATTACTTCATGCGAATTTAAAGGTTAATTTGGATAAAACAGAATTCTTTAAACAAGAAACGGAATTTCTTGGCTTCATAATTTCTAACAAAGGAATAAAAGCAGACCCGAAGAAAATCCAAGCAATAAACAATACAATCGAACCTGCAAACTTAAAGGAACTCAAATCATTCTTAGGATTTGCCTCCTATTATAGAAGATTTATAAAGGATTTCGCCAAGATAGCTAAACCATTGACAAAACTGACTGGTGGAGAATTATCTCGCATAAAGAAGAATCAATCTAAAAAATTAGCAATCAAATTGAATGAAGAAGAAAGAGAAGCCTTCAATCTATTAAAAAAACAATTGACTTCTTCAGACTTATTAATTTTCCCAGATTTTGAACAACCATTCTTATTAACGACAGATGCATCTAATTACGCCATTGGCGCAGTTCTTTCACAAGGAGAAATTGGTAAAGACAAACCAATCACTTACATCTCCAGGAGTCTGAACTCCACGGAACAGAACTATGCCATGAATGAAAAGGAAATGTTAGCTATTATTTGGTCTCTTGAGAATCTACGAAACTACCTATACGGTGCGAAAAAATAAGAATCATCACAGACCATCAACCCCTAACTTATGCCCTTAGCAACAAAAACAATAACGCCAAATTAAAGCGATGGAAATCTAGACTTGAAGAGTATAATCATGAAATGATTTACAAACCAGGTAAAACAAATACAGTCGCAGATGCCATCTCTAGAATGAACATTACTGAATGTAATACTTCAGTAAACAATTATTTCCCCCAGATGACAGCAAGAATTAAAGAAATTATCAAGAATTGTAACATTTGCAAAGAAAGCAAGTATGACAGACACCCCACAAACAACAAACTCCAATCTACCCCTATTCCACAATATCCAACAGAAATTGTCCACATCGATATAATGGAATTGGATGGACAATTATTCCTAACATCAATAGACAAATTTTCAAAATTCTCTAAAATATTTCCAATCGAAAACAAGTCAGCATTACATCTAAAAAGTAAAATTTTTGAATTGATACATTACTATACAACTCCCAGATTATTAGTCATGGATAGGGACAAAGCTTTAACTACTCCGATAATTACAGAATTTTTAGATAATCTAGGAATAGAAATTTATTTGACACCATCATCCAGAAGTGAAGTTAACGGTCAAATAGAAAGAGTACATTCCACTATTCATGAAATTATTCGTTGTCTACAAAAAGAATATACAAACAAACCAATAACCGAATTAGCAATAATAGCTACAGATCGCTACAATAATTCCATTCATAGTGTTATAAAGGAGACTCTGGCTACCATATTTTATGGTAGACACCCATCGAAAATCTTAGAAGAACTTACCACTGCCCGTGAACAAGCAAACATAAAAACAAAACATTTGATTAAATCAACAACAGCGAGAGAATTCAACAACAGCGATTAAATTATGAAAACAAAAAACGTAAAGACCCAAAAAATTACAATACTGGAGATATAAGTTATGTAAAAGCCCCTGGGAGGAAAGGGAAATTAAAGCAAAAATTCGTTAAAGAAATTGTCAAAGACAACCATAGAGTCACTGTCACAACATTTAGTGGTAAACGAATCCACAAAACAAACATTAAAAATGACTAGTTCTCTATAAACTAATCCCATTTTCTCACAATAGATCCTTATTTTCAGGTTTGCCACCTTTTGGTTGGCCAACGCTAATGTTAAAATATTTGAATATACCAACACACCCTTCGCCACAATTAAAGTGGGACCGGGACGAATTACAGAAGGAAACTTCAAAATAATTCACATCATCAATCTTACAGATTATATTCAAGCTCATGAAACCATAATTGCAGTCGTTAATTCCAAAATTAACGATTCTTCTCCTTTAATACCCCAAATTAGACACCTCCAGTATAACATAGAAACCCAATTACAAGAACTCAAGCCACACAAAATAAAAAGATCTATCAATTGGATAGGATCGGCTTGGAAATGGATCGCAGGATCACCTGATGCCAATGATCTTGAAACAATCCTGACCACACAAAATCAACTCATTGAGAACAATAAACAGCAAATTATAATCAACAAAAGAATTTTTGACGTCTCTAATAAAATACTAAAAAATTATAATGAAATACTTCACGCAGACCTAGCGCAGAACATTTTTAACAAATTATTAATAATGAAACATGAAATAGACCAAATCACGGATTCAATACATTGGGCAAAAAAGGGAATAATTAATACAAAGATCCTAGATACGAAAGAGTTGGAACAAATAATCAAAGTTACACAAACCCTACCCTATAACAATGAAGCGGAAGCTCTAAATTTTGCAACCCTGTATGTAGCAATTAAAGAATACGTAAAGCTAGCATCAGACGAGCACACAAAACCTTAACACGTGTGATGACTGACGTCACGAAAAAAACTCAAAACACATTTCAAACACATCTGACACGACACGTCCTTACACTTGAAATGTGTTGTTATCAGACGGTGTGAAATATTTTCCACACAATCGGATTTTTGTCCCAAAACGTGTTAACGTCGCTAGTCTTCCCACGAAAATTTGTCACACAATTACACACTGTGTTACGCAGATTGAGTAGTTATCAGACGGAGTGAAACGTCTCAAAAGGTGTGATGATGGAAGACGTGTGACAGCAGTCGAAATCGTCTGACACACTGATTTGCTATCAGACGGTGTGATAGCTCTCTGACATTTTGTGTATTTTTCTCAAGCAATTTTGACAAGCAATTGTGCGATATTTTCAATTTGTGAAGAAAAATAAAATAAAATTAAAATGTCAAAAAGGAAATATGAGGAGATGATGGATATGGCGATTTTGGCAGCCTATATTGTGGAAAGCAGTGACGACGACGACGACGACGAGTCAATAGGTCGAAAGCGCAGTTGTTGGACAAAGGATTGGGTGTCGCGTCGCGAGAAAGAGGGTTTCTTTGCCAAATTGATGGTGGAATTGCGCTCTGAAGACCTCGAATTGTATCGGAATTTCTTACGGATGTCGGCCGGTCAATTCGATATTTTGCTAACAATTGGTGAAGTCGCAGATATAAACATAACAAAAGCTATTGAAAACCCGTATGGTGATATGGCATTATTTGAAGTTTAATTGAACAGCGAACAGTTGTATCAAAATTCCACTTTGAAGTCAAACTTTTCAATAAGATTTTTTAAAAATTCTCCGAATCGGATTTTGATGTATGGGAGTTTTATGTAGAATCATATCCTAAACAATTTTTGTTCTTGGACTTTTTTGATAAGATTCACCGTTTTTGAGATATTCGCTATAACACAGTGCGTGTGAAATGGCACGAATTCATGCCAGTTTCCACATTGGGACATTTTCCCACAGTCTTAACACGGACCGAAAAATGTCAAAACACATACCACGTTTTACACAGGGTTATCATACGGAGGCAAAATTCGTTTAACACACGTCAAAAAAATTGTCGTAACACAGGTTATCACACGGTGTGTAAACAAAAATTCTGTCACAATTTAAGTTATCAGACGGTGTTAACTGGTGTTACAATTTTGTGACGTCAAAATTACGTCAGTCATCACACGTGTTAAGGTTTTGTGTGCTCGTCTGATGGTAGCTTAATTCTCTACATAATAGTCATTCCAATGACAGAAAAACAAGAATATGACCACTTAGTCTTAAAATCTATTACTAATAATAAAAAACAAATTGATTTGGAATACGATAACTTTTTAGTTAATAAAGGAAATTTTTACGCTATACGTCAGAAATGTAGCACATTTCAGGATGTTTCAATATGCAAAAACAATGATTTAATAAATCTTCCAAGAGAATCTTGCATTCCCAAGTTAATAGCGGGTATCAATGCAAATTGTACCAATAAATACAACATTAATACAATAATTGAAGAAATTAATGAAAATTTGATATTTATTGATAATTACGAAGGTAATCTTTTTATCGAATGCGAGAATCAAACAAAAACATTAAAAGGAAGTTTTTTAATTCAAATAGAAAACTGTTCAATAGAACTTAATAACCAAAGATTTATGTCAAAAGAAATTAGAAATTACCAACCTTTACCACCAATGTTCCAAACCAATCTTACAGAATCATATGTCAAAATAAATGTAGATAAATTACATATGGAAAATATGAAACAAATTGAGAAATTAAATCAAACAAATATACATTCCATAACAAATGACATTATATTGTATTTAATCATATTAATAATTATTGTAATAATTGTAATTTGGTTAAGGAAAATGAAAAAAACTAAAATCATAAATTTTATTCCAAAATTTGGTTAAGGAAAATCTTTCATCAGGAAATTAAAATTAATCTTTTTGAGGACAAAAAGTCTTCAGGAGGGAAGAGTTAAGCATAAAATTTATATGAAAATTAAAGAACGGTAAAAAGCCAATGATTCATTAAGTTAGATACTAAGAACATTCAGAATGATGAAATCAGACAATGATTCAATGACACCTGATTAAACAAATGGAATAGATCACCTAAAATATAACAAATCATTGAATCATGGGATGAAACATCTTATTTTAAAGATTATTATTGTAAACTATTTCATGGCTTATCTAAAGGTATAAATGCCCTAGCTAGGGGCTGCAATACCGGTAACCGGTTTACCGGTTTTACCGGCCAATTTTACTACCGAAATTACCGGTAAATTTTTTTAAAAAATACCGGTAATTTCGGTATTTTTTTTGTATTAGTTGGGCGGGCTTAGCGGTCCAATTTTAAGAAATAAAAGCAAATGTTGTGTTTTAATTTTCCAGCCTGACGTTTCGAGCCTTGTTTTGGTTCATCTTCAAAGGCGTTAAACGATCATTTAAATGCAATATGTTATAACTGTTAATATTTAGCCGCAAAAACTTTGTGGAAATGTTACATTAAAAATGAGCCAAAACAAGGCTCGAACCGTCAGGCTGAAAATTAAAACACAACTTCTGGTAATTTTTTTTTTCTAAATGAAAACCTCGGTGCAAAAAGCGGTCATCCCCACTTTTTCAAATTTTTCAGGAGAGACAAAAAAGATATTAGCGTGAAGTTTTTGCTCTGGGACAAAGTTAAAAAATTACAATTTAAATCAAACATGTATTCTTACATCGTTTTAATTTGAGATAAATCTATATTTTTTTTTCGAAAAAGTTATAGACATTTTAAATTTTGGAGATAGCTGTTTCTGGCACCCAAGAGGATATTAGCGGTTTTCAAAATGCATTATTGGCTACAAAATACAGTCCAAAATATGTTCAATAGCGTTTAAAAATAAACAAATAAAAAAAATATTCAATTTCACAAAACAAAACTCTCAGAAAAAATTAAAGATTTTTTGAAAAAAGAAATTCTGCGTCAAATTATATCAAACAATGCTTTCAGTCGTCTCCTTTTCTTTAATAACTTTTTACACAGTCCTCCAACGAGTCCGGAGTATGCAGCCAAATATGCGCATTCTTTTATTCTTGCGCCAACTGCACAGAAAATAAAATGTATGTAAATATTACGAAAACGTTTGTTAATATAACGAAACCATTTGTCCCCCATGGGCCGACAACATATTTTGTTAATGGTACGATGTCAATTTTGTTAAGTTTTTGTATTTTTGTATTTCGTTTTCACAAAAATTTTGTTGATATTACAAATATTTTGTAAATATTACAAATATTTTGTAAATATTACAAAAACAAATCTCTCTTGTTGATATGGAATCTCTTTCTGTTTCTTGCTTAGTGTGTGTTCATAGAATTTAATATATGCAACTAATGAGCGGAAATTGTTTTAGTGTGATGACTTCAAAAATTAAGAGATGCTTGTTTGTTTCTGATAGTTTCTATATTGAATATTCGTATGGAGGAAATGTTTTATGACGGCCAATATGATGCGAAATGAAAATAATTTATTTTGAATTATTTTTCTTACAAAATCTTCAAACGAATGAATTCTCTCGACGAATGTTGTTGTGTTACCTCGAAAAAATACTATTCGCGTTTAGTATTTTTCGAAAATGGGAAAAAATTATCGAAATCTGAAAAAAATGGGCATAAAAAATATTTCAAAAAAGCATTCCAACTAATGCTTTCCAAAAACTGATTTTTTGCATCAGTTTTATGAAAAATTATTGGAATCGCTTTAAAATCGAGTTTTTAGAACTGGCGAATCGACTAACAAAATCGTCGCCATTTTTTCGTCATGCACAAGTGTGGCGCAGTTCTACTAGTAGTCTAATTACCTGCTGCAGGCATCCAAACATTAACAGCAGGGAATTGGATGCTTACAGCGGCTAATGAGACCACTAATAGAAAAGCTTGTGTATCGTAATGACGCCATGATGCAAATCAGATGTGACAAAATGTACTTCGTAATATTAACAAATTTTAGTAACTATACGAAAAAATATTGGTTAATTTTTTCGTAGTATATACAAAACTTCAGTAATATTTACGAATATTTACGAACAAAAAAAAGTTAGGCTTAACAAAACCCATTTTGTAAATAATACAACATCATTTTTTTCTGTGTGCAATAACTCATTTTCGTCAAAAAGTGGAGGTGACCGCTTTTTGCACCGAGGTCTTCAAATGTTTTAATGAAATAACTTATGATAATGGGCTTTTCTGATAATTCAAAAATGTCAAAATCGTAAATTTTTTTGTAAAAATCTTAATTATCGAAAAAGCCCAATATTTACAAGCTTTCCGAATGTAAAAGTAAACTGAAGTATACTTCTAGTACATGTACATAAGTAAATGATAAAATATGTAATATGCAATATACATATCGTCGGCTAAAAGTGAAATTGTGCTAAGTCCATTATACCAAATTTGACAGAAGAGCAATAAAAACCTTTGTTAAATCATTTTAATTTTCATTTAAAGAAAACAGAGTCTCATTTAAAAAAAACTGAGCCCAATTTTTCTCATTTAATGAAAACTCAGTATTATTGAAAGAGAATTAAAACGATTTAACAAGGTTTTCATTGCTCTTCTGGAATATTATACCAAATGCACTTAGCACAATTTCACTTTTAGCCGACGATATTACATTAGAGAAAAAAAATCAAAACAAAACAGAAAAGAAAAAACAACCATATTTGGCATTTGTAGCCGTAATTAATGTATTTTGGTTCTATTATTGAATTGTTATGATTATGTGTTCTTGTTTTCTTGATTTTATGATTTACACTATAAATATTATAAAATTATGTTACTTATTTCTTCGTACGTTTTTTTCCTCTCACTGTCACTAATATGCTATACATGATTTGTTTTATCTAAATAGCGATTTACCGGTAAATACCGGTAAACCGGTTTTTACTAAAAATATTTACCGTTTACCGGTAAATCCGAAACTCGGTAATTTTGCAGGCCCTAGCCCTAGCATAAGAGATTATCTTTAGTTCCAGAATTTGTTTCACCACAATTCTAACTCTGTAGCCTCAGGCTCTCAATAAAATATTAAAAAGTAATTGGTGTTTTATTGAAAAGTGGACAAGTGACGTCCACTATAAAAAATATATTTTTTTAATTAAAAATAAATAAAAAAGTTAATATATATATATATATATATATATATATATATATATAGGGGAGACTGTGGTTTTGTGGACCACGGGGAATTGCGGACCTACGTCATATTTTTTTCCCTAGTAGTGGTTGGTAGCTGCAAATAACTGTAATCAGTTCGCCTCATGTTAAGCTAATTTTCCTAACAGTACTCTACTTGTGTATACGCACTATCACCTCGCTTCGATAGCAAATAGAAATATGATACTTGGAAAAAAAAAATTTCACTTTGTATTTCGCTTAAATTTCACCACATTTTTCGAGAACCAACTCAGGTAAATATGTTCATAATATTCGCGGAGCCTTAAGCATTCGACACAGACAAGAAATTTTGCATTTATTTTGTAACATATGTTGAGCATCCATAAAATAGTTTCAGAGATAACTGGAGAGGGGATTGGCCGAAAATTTACCTTGACCGATAACCAACACTAAAAATCGTATAAAAATCCGTTCTGTAGTTTATGAGATAGCAGGAGAGGGGGCTCTCACTATGTAGAGCGGAGTAGTTTAAGTGGATGAAAATTTCTTTTATGATTGACCTGCCCAACACTGAAAACCGTATTCAAATCCCTTTAGTGGTTCAGAAGATAACTGGCGAGGGGGTGAAAGGGGAGCGACCACACCTAACTATAG
Organism: Chrysopilus asiliformis; assembly: GCA_964034945.1. Lineage (NCBI taxonomy): Eukaryota > Metazoa > Arthropoda > Insecta > Diptera > Rhagionidae > Chrysopilus > Chrysopilus asiliformis. The sequence continues at coordinate 57,106,982 of OZ035962.1, forward strand.
ACCGTGGTCATGATACATAGTCTATGTTGGTGCAATAGTTCTTGAGTTTATACGTTACTCCATCTCACAAATCAAAAAAATTTATAACTCTATCTCACAAATCAAAAAAAATACGCTCTCGCACCCCAATAAGTTTGTTCCTGCACTCCAGATTGGGGACCTCCACACTATATGAGAATCATATTGAAGTATTGGGATGACAAAAGATATTGATTTTATATCAATAATATATTATAGCATGTCCGACCGTCTGTCTGCCCGTCTATCTGCCCGTCTGTCTCTCTGTCGTCTGTCCGTCTATATGTCCGTGAACATCATAACTTTCGGAAGGATTGAGCTAGAGATTTGAAACATTTGCAGTTGCGTATCTCGTAAATGGCAATGCTAAGTTCTTGAAATGGCAGAATCGGACCATTTCCTTTTCCATATAAATGAACCTTTTTTCGCAATTACTGAAAACGGTGAATCGCATTGAATAATTTATAAAGTTAAAATGTCTTTTGAATATGATTTTACATAACTTATCTATACATCAAAATTCAGTAAGACTACCTCTTTCGCCTCTCCGATACAAATTGAATACTTTTTCCTTATTTTCTCGAAAACGGCGCATCGTATCGAAAAGTTTATAAAGACGATATGTGTTTATAATATGATTTTATACAACTTATCTATCCAGTTGGAACACTGCTACCTCCCTCTCCCATACAAATAGATTTTTTTTAAATAAACGAATTGATCGGTGACAAAATACCTTATTTAAATTCGTTCTCCATAAAATGAATAATTTAAATTATCAAATCGCACAAAAACAGTCGATGAATAAAGGAAATTTGTGTTGATGCAAGTCCAGATTCGATGTGGCGCTAACTTCACTTTTGGAAATCACAATGTTCTGGAAAAAAGCACGAAATTCAACACCAATCCATTTAATTTCACTGGGTCACTGAGTAAATACCTTGATTCAATTCGTTGATCACAAAATAAAATACTTTCGACGATTTAAAAGTGGGAAAAACAGCGATAATTTGCGCACTATATTGATAAACAACCGCTTCGCATCGATCATCAATGAGGAAAGAGCGAATATATTTCTCAGCTATCAAACGTGAGTCTGAGAGCGTAACGCCATCTGTAGGCGCTAACATTATCGTGAGGAACCAAATTATCCGTTTTTCAGTTCCAATTACAATATTTTCTCCTTCCATACCATAATCCCATACAAAATGCAAATTTCAATTTTTTCGATATTCCCGCTTTTCCCCAAAATTTTTCTCGACTTTTCCAACAAAACGAAAAAAAGAATCGGGATTTTTGATATGGAATTACTGAGAGTGCAAGCCAGAAAACCCCTGAAAGAATGAAAGAACGAGCAACCCCTGAAAGAATGCAATTTCGGTTTTTCAAGATTTTCCGACTTTTCCGGTTGAAATTTCCAAATTCCGGCTCCATAGTATTTTTACCTGGTTCAATACGAATCCAACAAAGAAATCCCCATGCAAATCGGATTATATTCAGCGGAGTTATGGATAGTCATTATGGAGTTATGGATAGTGCGGATTGCGAGCGCACGGATTGAAATAGAGACTTGAAATTTTACATAGATTCGTTTTTCGTAAAATGCAAGGCTAAGTTCGTTAATGGGCGAAAATGAACCATTAGGGGGGCTACCTCTCATACGAAAGAAAATATTTTTTGCGAATACCTCAAAAATGGTGCATCATATCAAAAAAGTTCAAGAACAAAAGTTATTTAGGATATGATTCTACATAAAACTCCCATACATCAAAATCCGATCGGAGCACATTTTCGTTAATATCTCAACCCCAGCGCCACATGGTGTTGGTGTTTTGTTTTATTGAAATGGCACTATCGGTACCACCACACATAACCATATTCGTTTTTACTACATGTCGTGTATCATAGATGGCGCTGTATGTGGAAAATGAGTTTCCCGCATTTCCATGGAGATTTTCCGAAATTTTCTTGGGTATTCTTCTTGTTTGGCCGAAGACCAGTCCGAATTGGTGCGTATCATCGAAATGGGTCCAGCCGTTCTTGAGTTATAAGCGTATTAAAAAACGTCACTTTCTTTTGTATATATAGATATATGAATCAAAAATAAAGTTTTTCTATCACATTTTTATACCCGTATGGTGAAACCAAGGGGTATACTAACTTTGCCTTACCGTTTGTAACGCCAAGATCCCGTCATCGCACACAAAAATGAATTACACCAGTGTGTTTAGAATTATGAAAAAAGTTGAATTTTCCATGTCCGTCCGTCTGTCTGTCTGCCTGTCTGTCCGTCCGTCCGTCCGTCCGTCCGTCCGTCCGTCCGTCTGTCTGTGGCGCGGATTGCGGGCGCACGGATTGAGCTAGAGACTTGAAATTTTGCACAGATCCGTTTTTCGTAAAATGCGAGGCTAAGTTCGTTAATGGGCAAAAATGGACCATTAGGGGGGGTACCCCCCATAGGAACGAAAATGTTTTTCGCGAATATCTCAAAAACTGTGCATCCTATCAAAAAAGTGCAAGAACAAAAGTTATTTAGAATATGATTCTACATAAAACTCCCATAATCCGATTGGAATAAATTTTAAAAAAATCTAATTAGAAAATTTGACTTCAAAGTGGAATTTTGATACAACTGTTCGCTGTTCACTTAAATCACCATACGGGTTTTCAATAATTGCCAGATTGGCAATTATAGCTTTTGTTATGTTTCCATTTTTAATCGATTTACAAAGTGGTCCACAATTCCCCGAGATTTTTCAAAATCGCAAAAACGCCATTTCTGCACCAACTGATATAACTTGTATAATTTAATACAATTTGACCGAACTGCTGCGACCCAAAGAGAGGTTATTTCTCGTACTACAAATTCAAGCTTTGAAATTTTCAGAAAAATTTATTTTTTTGCGAGTTTTTAGCCAAAATGAAAATGCGGTCCACAAAGCCCCAGTCTCCCCTATATATATATATATATCGTCACAGTTATTGCAAAATATTAGAAACAAAGAAAAGCAGGCGAAAAGAAAAACCATTTAATGTTAAATATTCTCTTACAAAGCCTTTTGTATCGTATTGTTTGTAAACAATAGTTATTTTCGCAACTATTTGTCGGGAGAATTTAGATTCCGCCATCTTGAATCGGGAAATTCCATGAAATTTTGCAATTGCAAGATTTCAAGAAATTTATCTCTGGGATTTTTTATCGCCGTCAACTCGAGCTCTGATTGATCAATCAAAAATCTCTGCGATGAAAAATCCTAAGTGGAGACACGGTCTGAGAACGTTGTTTTTTACCAGTTGCACACTTTTCTTACCGGAGGTAAAAAAACTGGTAAAAAAAACAAGAACTTTGCTCCCCAAAATCGAGCGAGAAAAGTCGATTTTTTCATGCGGCTACAAAAAAAAAAATCTTGGAAAAAAGTGGATTTATCAGGGGGATGTGGGGGATAGCCAAGTCCGAAAGGGGGATAATCCCCCTCAAAGGGGGATAAATGGTCACGCTAGTCTAAAGCGAACTTACTATGACAAGCTTCAGTTCTTAAAAGGAAAATCTTATTTGAAAAAGAAACTAGCCGCGTTTGAAATGCGGGGCGAATAAATAAATGCTGTTTTACGATATTTAAAAAACTATTAATTTAAAAAAAAAAAACAGGACAAAGAGTTTCTTATTTTTTCGTCAAAACCATTGTTTTTGATTGACCTGCAAGCAGCATGGCAAAACTTGCCCTGCGTATGAAATAGACGTGTATAATATTGAAAGTTACAAAAACATTTGAAAACTTGAAGAAGTAGAAAGTTGAAATTTGGCATAGAACAAGCTTGTATGAATTGATTAACCTCTTCCGAAAATGGGAAAATTTGAAACATTAATTCCCGTATCTCTTATACATATCTAAGGATTTCTGTGCATAATATCTGAAAACGGTGCATAATATCTGAAAATTTATTAAAACAAAATTTGTTTAGAATATGATTTTACATAGTCGCTTCCTACATCAAAATCCAATCGGACTGCTCCTTCCCCCCTCTCTCATACAAATGGAAAAACTTTTTGCGATTGCCTTGGAAATGGTTCGTTTTTTTCCAAAATAACGGTTTGAGATATGAAGTTTCTGTGCAGAGCAAATATATTGCAAATTCTAATATCTTCAATATCTGTAATTTAAAACTAGGCGTATAATAAAAATTGAAGATATTAAATTTTACCAAATTCTTGTTTTTTATAAGAACCATGTATCCCAAACCTTTATCGAGATTTACCGTTATTTATAAAAATGCAATGTTTGGTGTTTTTATGGAAAACTAACTGCTTTTTATAGTGCTTTGTAAGAAAGTTTACAGATCACATAAATAAACACGACTATATATATATATAGGAAAGCAAATCGGTTGACAAATGGCGAAGTTATTGAATGTTTACATACCGGAGGAACAGATGGCGCACCCTGTATATATATATATATATATATATATATATATATATATATATATTGTTATTGTAAACTAAATATGGAACAAAAACTTAAGGTTGAATAATTGTGAATTTATATTGTAAACCAAATTGTATCTTTGAACTATAAATCAGTTGTTTGAATAAACTCAACTTGTTAACATCGGCTTGTGTTATTCTCCCCAATTCCCAACAAAGGCCCATGAGAATTTTTAAAAGTCAAATGGTAGCAGAAAGTCGAAATTTTTCTTTTGTACGAAACTAAAGTGTTGTGAAAACGGATGATGGGTTCTCCGTTGTTCCAAATAGAGAAGTTGGACGATGGCAACTACGATGGATGGAAAGTACAAATGCGCTCAGTGTTAATCCATAGCGATTTATGGACCTATGTCACCGATGTACTTCCAACGAAACCTGAGGATCAAGCAGCATGGAAAGCAAAAGACGAGAAGGCCCTTGCATCAATCCTGCTCGGCGTAAAGGCAGCACAGCTAATTCATATAAAGAACTGCAAGACTTCTAAGGAAGCGTGGCAAAAGCTTGAAGCGGTCTTTCAACCGAAGGGGCCTGGGAGGAAGGTATCATTGTTTAAGCAGTTGATCAATTTGCGGGTGGCTGAAAACACAGGTATGCAAGATCATATAAATAAGTTCTCTGAAATTCTCGAAAAATTGTCGGAAAGTGATATATCTTTGCAAGATGAGCTAGTTGCAATTATATTGTTGTCCAGTTTGCCATCAAGCTATGAAAACTTTGTCATAGCCATAGAATCCAGAGACGAATTGCCTACGGTGGCTCTATTGAAAAACAAACTTCTGGAGGAGGGTCACAGACGTGAGAAAGACGAACAAACGGTCGGCGAAATGGCTTATATTCTGAAACGAAAGAATAATAAAAATCAAGTACAACAGAATTCAAATATCGGTTATCAAAAGTCAAAAACACAGTCGCAATTACCGGATTCGTCAGCAAACAAAAGCAGAATAAAATGTTATAAATGCGACAAAAGAGGACATTACGCAGCGGTTTGTCCGACTAAAAATTCCAGTAAACCAAGTACCTCGTTTGCAATGATTAATAGAAATTATTCTCTTTCGAATAAAAACCATAAAAATCTTTGGATTTTTGATAGTGGAACAACCAGCCACATGTGCTGTGATAAAAGTCTCTTCACAAAAATGAATGCGCATGTAGAAAAAGTTGAATTTGCAAATAAGCAATTCATAAGCTCCGCAGGTCGCGGAGAAGTTTTATTAGATACGAGCTACAGCAGTGTCGTATTGAAAGAAGTCCTTTTTGTTCCTGATTTGATGACGAATTTCATTTCAATTTCAAAGGCAACCGAAAATGGTCTGTTGGCGGAATTTAATTCCAGTGAGGCCAAAATAAGAAGTCCTACAGGTGAAATTATGTTGTCAGGTGTGAAGCTTGATAATTTGTTTGTGTTCAGTCCTGAAAAAGGAGAAACAAACTTGATGCTGAATGCTGCGAATAAAAGGGATAAAACTATTTTGTTGTGGCATGAAAGACTTGGCCACATAAATGCGAATAGTCTAAATGCAATGGACAGGCACAATATGGTGCGTGGGTTAAATTTAGAAAAACGTACAGAATCTTTACAGTGTACCGTATGCAGTAAAGGCAAAATATGTGTGTCGCCATTCCAAAATTCTTCACATCGAAGCGAAGCAGTACTGGATTTAATCCATAGCGACGTCTGCGGTCCGATGAGGACGAGATCTTTAAGTGGGGCTAGATACTTTCTTACCTTCATAGATGATCACTCAAGAAAGATGTTCGTGTACCTTATGAAGGAGAAGTCGGAAGTTTTCGAGAACTTTAAAAATTTCAAAGCAATGGTTGAATTAGAAACCGGCAAAAAAGTCAAAATTATCCGGACAGATAATGGACGAGAATATGTTAATAGAGACTTTAAGACGTTTTTAAATGATCATGGCATACAACATCAAACGACCGTCACCTATACACCGCAACAAAACGGAGTAGCGGAGCGCGCGAATCGTACAATAGTCGAGAAGGCTAGATGTATGTTGTTGGGTTCAGGACTACCGCCATCACTATGGGCAGAGGCTGTGAAATGTGCAGTTTACCTGGTCAACCGATCATCAACGAAAAGCCTAAGCAACATAACTCCATATGAAGCTTGGTCCGGAAATAAACCAAACATTTCTCACCTGAAGATTTTCGGATGCAGTGTTGTGATGCTTGATAAGCGCTTGGGCAAGGCAAAGTTTCAAGCAAGGGGATTAGAAGCAGTAATGACTGGTTACGCAAGTTCATCCAAAGGCTATAGATTATACGATCCGAAATCGCGGAAAATCCACATCAGCAGAGACGTGAAGTTCTTCGAACAGCCAGGGCATACTTTAACTATTAAAACAAATACTAATGATTAAGAAGAAATGTCAGTTGCAAAAGAACAGAATGGAGCCAACAATGCAGAAGCTGGGTGCAGTCGGCGAGTCGTCGCAGCTGGACAGCGCAACATCCAGCTATGTCCAGAGTCAACCGGAAGTATAGATCCTGTGGGGGCAGATTCTGTGAGAGCAGGTCCTGTATCAGAAGCTCGTGGTTCATCGAGGCAACATTGCGGCAGTAGCAGTTCGGATACGGATCCAAGCGAAAATAGAGATCGTCTAGATAGTGAAGGATCTACATCGGAACGTCGTGGAAGGCCTAAAATTTTGAGGACGGGTCAACCGGGCAGACCAAAAAAGATCAAGGGTTCATGCAACAATTTTATGGCAGCGATCGATAAGAAATTGTCCAATCCACTGTCAGTGAGGGAGGCATTGAGTCGAGAAGATTCGCAGAAATGGCTAAAATCAATGAAAGACGAATTTGACCAGCTTAAAAAGAATAAAACGTGGGATTTAGTTGATTTGCCAGAAACCCATCGAACAATCAAGTCAAAATGGGTATTCAACATAAAGAGAGATAAAGATGGTAAAGTGGAACAATACAAATCAAGGCTTGTATCAAAGGGTTGTAGTCAACGATATGGCGTCGATGACAAGGAAACGTTTTCTCCAGTGGCCAGATATTCAACTATAAGATTAGTTCTAGCACTGTCAGTGGAATATGACTTAATAGTGCATCAAATGGACGTAACATCGGCATATCTTAACGGAGAGCTAAAAGACGAGGTGTACATGCAACAGCCAGAACATTTTGTGGACGAAGCGAATCCTCATAAAGTATGCAGACTAAAAAAGGGTTTGTATGGCCTTAAGCAGTCAGGGCGCGAATGGAACGCGAAGTTAGATGACGTCCTAAAAAATTTCGAATTTCAACAATGCAATGCTGATACGTGCTGTTACGTGAAGAAAGGCAATGATTGGATCTGCATAATAGTTGTTTATGTCGACGACATTATGATTTGCTGTTCAGATGAACAAGTTTTGTGGCACATTAAGCACCAAATAAGTCTGAAATTTGATGTCATAGACAAAGGCCCAATTGAATATTTCCTCGGAATGGAAATTGAAAGAAATTATAAGGATAATTCGATTAGTCTCTCACAAAGACAATTTATTCGAGATCTTCTTCAAACGCAAGGCATGAAGGATACCAGGAAATGCAGTACTTCCCTGGATCCGGGAACAAAGTTGAGCAAGTGCGAGGATTGCCAAAATTGCTCAAAAGTCGATCCAAAACTATATCAGTCACTGATATATCTCAGTATTTCGACTAGGCCCGACATATGCCACTCAATAGCAAAATTAGCACAATTTAACGTCAATCCGCATATGGAGCATTTCACTGCAGCCAAACACGTTTTAAGGTATTTAAATCATACTATTGATTACAAATTAACTTTCAGAAAATCGGGCAAGCCTTTACATGGACGAGCAGATGCAGATTGAGGCTCTAGCGCAGAAGATCGAAAATCCTATACTGGATTAACTTTTCTATTAGCTGGTGGTGCGGTTGTATGGGAGTCAAAGAAACAGCAAAGCGTAGCCTTGAGCAGTACCGAAGCTGAATACGCGGCGCTCTCAACAGCATCAAAGGAAGCAGTGTATTTGAAACACCTCATTACGGAATTAGGTTTTCCAGAAATAGTTTCTGGACCGATCGAAATTGGAGGCGATAACCTAAGTGCGTTGCAATTGGTTAAAAATCCTATGTACCACGCAAGAAGCAAGCACATAGATATTAAAGTACATTATGTACGAGAAATCTACAAGAAGAAAACAATAAGTCTTACTTATATACCAACGGACGAAATGATCGCCGACATTTTGACAAAAAATTTAAATAGATCAAAACATCAAAGACTAACAAACATGTTAGGAATTTTCTGAATTATTGTATTGTAGTTTTTGAGGGGAAATGTTATTGTAAACTAAATATTGAACAAAAACTTAAGGTTGAATAATTGTGAATTTATATTGTAAACCAAATTGTATCTTTGAACTATAAATCAGTTGTTTGAATAAACTCAACTTGTTAACATCGGTTTGTGTTATTCTCCCCAATTCCCAACATATATATATATATATATATATAATTGTACATTTTGTCGTAAGGAATATTATTTTTACAAATTCACACACTAAATTTAAAAATAATATTCCTTACGACAAAATGTTTACGATAAATTGTCTTACGATAAATTATTATTACGATAAATTGTCTTACGATAAATTGTTCTTACGATAAATTGTTCTTACGATAAATTGTTCTTACGATAAATTGTTTTACGATAAATTGTTCACGGTAAATTGTTTTACGATAAATTGTTCACGATAAATTGTCCGCGAATCGTTTGAGATATCGAGTTAAAATTTTTTGTGTTGTGTTCAGTACAACACCAGGAAGGTTGTTTTATATATTTCCCCTCTGTCGACCTATTAAAGATATTTAATATTAAAATCTATTAATTCACATTTTGTTTGATACATCCGTTTGGCGTTTTTTGTAGAAACTAAAAAACGTTCAAAATAAAAAAGAAATTTAAAAAAATAAAACCGACTTTAATAAAATAACTAAAAAGGAAAAAAAGCAGTGGGCTTTTTTGTAGCGATTGCTTAAAAATAGGAAATCCAATTTGGGGCGTAAAAGAACTTAGCTTCGGCGCTTCTAAGAGCCGTGTGTATAGTTAATCTGATTGGCAACAATTTTTGGAGTCGATCTTAATTCTTAGTGTCAGCAACAGCACGATTAGCCTTAAGGGTTTGTCGTGGTCCGTTCGGGGATGGATGAATTAAAACGAGCACAATGTAATGCACAATTGTTCATTCACTAGTGTTTATTCACTATTGTTACTAACTAAGACAATACAAAGAATAACTACTGAATTTAATAACTATTTAATTAATTGAAATAACCCTTTAATTGAGATGCACGGCTCATTTTGTCAATCAGTGTGTCTGAAAAATAATATGTTGTTAGACCATGATTATGGAATTTATTTAAAAATTTGTATATATATATATATATATATATATATATATTTTTTTAAATTATACTTCATCGGTTGTGTTCCTGGTTACGTTGCCAGTTGTACTTCCTGTTACGTTGCCAGTTGTGTTTCCTGTTATCGAGTCCCTCCTTGACCAGTTGCTCACCTCAGAGAATAGGAAGAATGGTCCATCTGCCGCGATACTAAATACTATAGTTTATAAAAATTTTGAAGGGAGTGGATAGGAGTGGGTGTGTTGACGCTGTGTGGAGAGTTTACTTGGCAATCCCCATGCGAGGTTGGGGGGTGTATTGATAAGGTGAATTTTAGGTAAATCAGAAGAATTAAATATGAAGAGAGGTAGGCAGCAAGGAGTGCTATTCTAGGTTATTTGTGAATTTCCTTAGTGGTAACATTCTCTGGGGAATTTACTATTACGATTTTGTAAGGGCCCTTGTAAATAGGTATTAATTTGTTCAGGCATGTTTCATTCTGTATTAGTACGTCTTCTCCGACATGGAACAGTTGGGGCTTGGCCTTCCGGTCATAGTATCCCTTAGATTTCATTTTTGCCTTGATCAGGTTTTCCCGAGCTAGTTCGAACGTCTTCTGTAGTTTGAAACGCAGTTGTGCGTGATAGCTTTCTGCGTTGTACACGGGTTCGGGGGTTTTTTGGAGGTTACTGGGTATTTCCGCGACGAAACTAAACAAGGTTTCCATTGGGGTCAATTTTGTACCCTCATGCTTTGAATTATTATAGGAAAATGCCGCTGTTCTTAAAAACTCATCCCATAATTGTGCGTTTCCGTCCACCAAGCATCTTAGGTAATTCCCAAAAGTGGAATGCTGCCTTTCTACCGCATTTGCTTGTGGGTGATATGCTGTTGTTTGCAATTTTTTAATACCGAGTAATTTGCATATAGACTTAAAAACCGCGCTCGTAAAATTGGTCCCTTGGTCTGTAATTAACGCTTTAGGCAATGAGTATCGACTTATTATTTGCTCTACCAATGCCTTTGCCACGGTTGTTGCTTCTTGATCGGGAATGGGTATGAAGTCTACATACCGTGTTAAGTCATCTAGGAATGATAAGATATATCGGTTTCCTGTGGGGGTCAGTGGTAATGGCCCGACTATGTCTATGTATACTTTGTCGAAGGGTCGTTGGGCCACTTCGGGTATGACTAACGGCATTTTGATTTTCTTTGTGGTTTTATTTAATTGGCATTTTTGGCAAGTCCTAACATATCTTGTGATTTGTTCCTTCATCTTTTTCCATCGGAAGTGCCTGCGGATCCGAGCATATGTTTTTGTAGCGCCGAAATGGCCACCGAATCTCGAGTCGTGGTAATCTTTTAGTACTAGCCTTACGTGGGAAGGATCCGTGATTTCTCTTACCCTACTAGGGTCAGGCATTGTGGGTTTAGGTATTTTGTTTTCGTTATTACTGGGACTTACCGGGGGTATTTTCCTAGGGGGCGTTTTTCGATGTTCCCTTACTCGTTGTGGGGGTTGGGCTGCTGCTTGCGCCCGGGTTATCGCTAAACAATATCCTTTCATTACGTTAATTGTGGGTGTTTGTTGTGGGATTCTGGACAGACAGTCGGCATTTTAGTCATTTTTCCCTGCCTTATATAGGATTTTGAAATCGAATTCGGACAGTTTTTGGTGGAATCTAGTCATACGACAGGTTGTGTCTCTTACTTTAAAGATTCCTTTTAGTGGTTGGTGGTCTGTGATCACCTTGAAATGTCTCCCTAATAAATAACACTTGAAGTTCCGCGTCTCCCAGACTATTGCTAGCAGTTCTCTCTCGGTAGTGGAATAATTTCTTTCGGCTGGGTTTAAGGCTCGGCTAGCGTAGCTAATGGGACGCCCTTCTTGCTCTAATATGGCTCCCAACGATTCTCCACTGTCATCAGTGATTAGTGTGAATTCCCTTTGGAAATCAGGGTACGAGAGAACTGGGGGGGATGTTAGGGCATTTTTCAACTTTTGAAAAGATTCTTCGCAGTAGGTACTCCAATGAAACTTGACGTCCTTTCTCAACAGTCGTATGATAGGGTTTGCTAGTTTGGAGAAGTTCGGAATGAACTTGCGGTAATAATTTGCAAGTCCCAAGAACGATTGCACGTGTTTGAGGGTTTTAGGTTGGGGATACAATTGCACTACCTCTACTAGTCTCGGGTCGGGACGTACTCCTTGTTCGGAGCAAATATGTCCTAAATAGGTTATTTCTCGTTTTAGGAATTGACATTTTGTTGGCCGAATTTTTAGGTTTGCTTTCCTAAATCGTTGAAATACTTCCCGTAGTTTATAGTTGTGTGTCGCTAGATTATTTGCAAAAATCACTACGTCGTCTAAATAGACAAAACAATGGATTCCTTGTAGACCCGTTAGGATTCCATTCAGGAGGGACTGGAAAAACCCGGGTGCGTTTTTTAATCCGAAAGGGATTCGTTTGTATTGGTAGTGTCCATAGTTAAGGCTGAATGCCGTCTTTTCTCTATCGGAAGGGTCAATCAGTACCTGATGGTACCCACTAGCCAGATCAAGGGTGGTGAAGTACCGAGAGTGTCCTAAATGATCTAGTATTTCCTCGATGCGTGGGAGGGGGTACACGTATGGGGATGCAGACCTTATTCAGTTCTCGAAAGTCTACGCACAGTCTTAACTTTTTTGTGCCATCCTCATTGGTTCCCTTTTTGGGTACCAGAATTACCGGTGAGTTGAATGGACTGGTACTAGGTTCGATAATGTCTTCTTGAATTAGTGTAGCAATTTGTCGTGCGCACTCCCCAGTATGGGCGGCCGGAATTCGATATTGTTTTTTATAAATAGGCCCCTTATCCTCGAGTAAAGGTATTTTAAATGTGCTTGCATTAGTATAGGGGAAACTATCTCCCGGTAGGTGGAAAATGTCGTTATATTCGACACAAAGTTGTGAGATTGAGGCTTGCTCTTCTTCACTCAAGTCCTCGTCTAAAGACATTGATTCCATTACTAGTTTGATTCGAGACGTGTTTAATTGTGTAGCGTGCCCTTGAAAATTTTGAGTGTTTGATTTATATATTAGGTAGTTCGATAGAGGTTCGGTTTCTAGTTCCAAAGGGGGTAGGGTAATTTGTTCCATCGTGACGCTTATCACCGCGACGTGTGCGTACCCGTCTTGTGGCCTGACTATAGTATTGCTATAAAACACCCCGGGTAAAATTTCCTTTTTAATACAGACCAATTCTTCCTCAGTATTCATGGGTATCACTATAATTTTCTCTGTTCGCGGTTCTAATTTTTGAAGGCCGAGGTGTATATTATGTGGATAGTTCGCTTGTTCAATCCCCATGCGAGGTTGGACTGATTTAGCTTCCATCCCTTCGGCAATAGTCAAAGTCTTTGGGTGGTTGTATACCACTATATTCGCGTTATTCGATATCCTTGGTACGTGGCCTGGGGTTAGTATTGTGGGTGGAGAATGTGTGGGTGGAGATATTGAGGGGGGTGGCTTAGGTGGTGGTTGTATAAGTGGCATAGATTTAGGGGGTGGGCTATTTGACAGTGAGGTTATCGGGGGTTGGTATATTAGCAAAGATTTGTGAATTTGGTGTACCAGGGGTAGAGACTGAGGGGGTATGTCTTTTAGGGACAAGGACTTAGGGTTGGTTGGAGAATTTGCTTGGTCAATCCCCGTGCGAGGTTGGACTGATTTAGCTTCCTTCTCCTCAATGATAGACAGTACCTTTCGAGGGTTGTCTATCAGGGACAAAGACTTAAGTATAATTGGGGGCAGAGACGGGGGTATCAGGGGCAGAGACGGGGGTATCAGGGGCAGAGACGGGGGTATCAGGGGTAGAGACGGGGGTATCAGGGGCAGAGACGGCGGTATCAGGGGCAGAGACGGGGGTATCAGGGGCAGAGGCGGGGGTAACAGGGGCAGAGACGGGGGTATCAGGGGCAGAGACAGGGGTAACAGGGGCAGGGGTAACAGGGGCAGAGACTTACAAGCTAGCAGGGGCAGGGGTTCAGGGGCTGTTTTTATTATAATTTCATTTTTTATATTCTCTTTTATCTTTTCATTACCTTTGTAGATTTTTATATCTTCTTTCATTTTCTTTTTACATTATTTACCATGTAGGTCCTCTACTTTTAGAGTTTCAGGGGGCAAAGACTTAGGGGTTGTTGGAGAGTTCGTTTGGTCAATCCCCATGCGAGGTTGGACTGACCTTGTTTCCTTCTCCTCAATGATAGACAGTACCTTTCGAGGGTTGTCTATCAGGGACAGAGACTTCGGGGGGGTATCAGGGGCAGAGACGGGGGTAGGTTTTGTTTTCATTATGCTTTCTTTAATTGTTTGTTTATTTATCTTGACTAGTTCCAGGACGTGTGTCGCCGCTGATACAGTGGTTTGCATCGCCTGTATCTTATCCCTCATGTCCTCAGCTATGTTTTCCGCGCGCTTTCTCCATAACTTGTTCGTGTTTTGAATGGTTAGCGTGGGTGATTTTATAATTTTTTAATACACTGTCTGGGGTTTTCAAATTTAGGTCTACATGTCCAAAGAGGGACTTTGGTAAGGATTGTTTAAGTGAGCTATTTGCGGGTGTGGCTGGGGTTGCGGAATTCGTTGTGACTGTAAGCTTATTTTGTACACAATCTATTACTGCTTTTTCCTTCAAAAAGGGTATACCTAGTATACCGTCCGAAGGTATTGAATCTGTATCGTGGATAATATGGAATTTGCAATCGTATTTGCGATTACCTATTTCAATCTTTGCACGGCAAGTGCCAATGGAATTGTTTGTTGAACCAAAGATACCTCCTATCATTATAGTTTCTCTGACGTTAATAGGGATTATTTCCTTTAGTTTGCTAAGCTTTAAGATATTACAGTCGGACCCGATGTCCACCATCATCACGAGGTTAGGGAATTTGGCTATGTCGATATTTAGCCTGATAGTGTATTTTTCTAAAAAGTCGACTTCTTGTTTAGTAGAGTTAATATTTCTGTATGTGGGGGGATGGGGAGGATTGCACGTTACATCGTTGAGAAGGTTGGGTTGGCAGTGGCCGTCGTGCTTCCGGACTGCCTGCCTTCGTTTCCCTGTTCTTCTAAGTCGGCCTTGTACTTTCTGACACAGATATCCGTGAAATGGTCAGCTGTTTTACAGAACTGACAATATAAGACACGAGCGTTCGTCGTCGTATTTAAATCGTTTACAACTCTTACTTGCTGCTGTGGGCTTTGGCTGTTGTTTCTGTCATGGCCGTAATTGTTGCACTTTGTGCAAAAGGTTTGGTTTCCCTTTGCATAGCAATCCCGTTCAAGGTGTCCCCTCTTCCCACAGAAACTACATACGATTAGTTGTTTGTTGTTTCTAAGGTTGGGTGGAGGAACGGTTCTATTTGCACTGGGGTCCCCTCCTTGGTAATTTCTGTTATAAGGGTTTTGTGGTGGTTGTTGTGGGTTAGGATCTGAGAGATTAAGACGTTTGATGTCCTTTTCGAGGAATTTAGCTTCCTCCTTGATTTCTTCCAGATTCCTAGCTCTATTGCCCACCAGAAGCTGACGTACTTGTTTGTTTATTATTCCCTTTTTAAACACTGTTATTACCTCTTTTTCTGCCTCTTTCATTAGTCCTTCTTGGCCTGTTGGGTACTCTGCTTCTACCGCGTACCTCGTTTCGTCCATCAGATGTTTTAGCCGGTCTGCATAGTCTTCGACGCTTTCTCCAGGTCTCTGTCTGCTTGAGGTCATCTCAGCTCTGACTTCCTCAAATCCTTTTTTTGTTACATAGTTCTTCTTTAAAAGCTCCAGTATGTCTTTTACAGTGGTTGGATTTTCTGTTCTTACCAAATAGTAGGCGTCGTCTATCAGCCTGTATTTTATGCATGATGCAAACACCTGTTTCTCTTCCTCTGATAATCTGTCATCTAAATCCTTTGCCATTGAGATGAATCTCAATACCTCGTTTGTTAACTTCGGCGAACGTTGGCCCGAAAATGTAGGAATGTACTTACTGCACATATCCATGGCCTTTTCGTATTTTTCTGTGGCGTTTGTCATGTTGGGAATGGGTTGATTGGGTTTATTACTGGAATTTCCGCTATTGACGTGTTCCCTTGCGTTGATATATTGGTCCAGGAGTTTTTGTATTTCTGTAACTTTTAGTATTGCGTTGTTTTTCTCCTTTTCCTTGTCTTTTAAATCGGCTGTAAGTTTGACTAACCGGTTCCTTAAAGATGATATTTCTTCTTCCTGCCTATTTCTTTCAAGGTTTTTTGCTATAGAAATATTGGTTGTAACCTTGTTGTCTGTGTTACCTTCTTCTTCGTAAATATTTACCCGTTCTGTGGCTTCCCTCAATTGTTGTTTCAAACTGTCAATCTCTTCCACGAGGAATTTTATTTTTGCTTTATAGTCTCCACTTTCTTCTTCAAATTGCGTTTCCCCGTTTTTTATGTTTTCTATTATTTTGTTTAGTAATTTTTCAATTTGCTCATCCTCTTCAGGGATGTTTTGTAGTATACTTTCAAATTTTCGAAATTCTTCAGTGGAGATTCTTGATCTGATTTCCGCTGATAGAATTTCCTTTATATTTTTTAATTTTGATACCGAGTTTTCGATGATTTTTCTTAATTTGTGAGTTTCTTCTAATAATTTTTGTGCTTCTATTTCGGAATTATTAACTCTTTTAAGTTCTTCCTTCGTTAAGATGTTACTCTCGAAGGGCATTTGCCTTGAGGTCGAATGGAAAAAGTATTCGCTCGGGTCGAGGTAAAAAATTATTCGCGAGGGCAAATTTTTATAAGTAATTTTGTAAAGGTATTAATATATATGTTTTCTTTCGAATAGAAGACAAAGAAGGTTGAAATCACTTATCCTATACCTATGTTCAGTGTATTTTTATTTAATTTGGATTAATTTGTGTTTGGTACAACAATTATTAAGGGTTCATGTTTTGATTATTTTATTATTCGAATATTTTCTTGACAATAGAAAAAACAACTTGGCAATAAAACGATTTTGCTTAGGTTTTCAACATGTTTGGTGCCGTGGGATATAACTAATCCACGGGAAAACCAGGATTTGTCGTTTATGACTAATAAAACGAAGGTTATTTTCGGTAGGTAACTAACGTTGTAGTAAAAAGAGAAAGTAACTGACTTCAGGTAACAAACGGTTCACGATTAGTTTATGGCTTTTGATAACGAGGCCAGGTATTGGGAGTTTGTAGGGAATGGTTATTTTGTTTATGTTCATAAAATGGTAGTAAAATTCAACAGTGTTTTAATTCAATAATACCAGTAAAACTAAAAGTTTGTTAAAATTTCAACAATTTTTGATTGAAAATTCATAATTTGTTGAATTGTATATTTCTTTCAGTTGAAAATCAAACACAATGCTGAGTTCTAAGTATTTATCGCATTAGTGCTGAGTCCCTATTCGGAAAAAACGCGTCAATCGATCAATTCAACATCAAATTAAATGATTTTTTTGTTTGAAATATGTAAGGGTAGATTCAAAAAATCGATCAATCAATGCACTATTCAAAAAAAAACTCGGACTTTTAACGAAAGGTTGTCAAATGTTCGACTAAATTTCGTATTTACTAATTATTGAAGTAATTTTAAGTTACTACCCAATCAAAAGACCGCCGAACTCCACTACTATTTCTTAGAGAGTACTATTTGTTAATTTTGGAAACTTTTATTTGTTGATAAAATGTAATTTTAACATTTTATGAATATTACTTACAGTAATTAATTATCTATTTAATGAGGAATTTTTATTGTTATTTATAAGGTTTTAATTAATATATTTTATTTTAGAATGTTTACGAGTGCGAAAGAATTGTTTTTAAGAGAAAAAAAAACTTTTAAACCGACATTATTACGATTTTGGTTTCTTCTCACAATTACATTCGCCGATTGGAACTTCCTTTTTGTAGAATATTGACTCCGAAATTTATTGTTATCTCCATAGTGACATAATTTTCTCTTCCTTTATGGCAGAAGAGTGGAGTCACTATTTCGATGATTTTGTTCGACAGATGTCAATTTTCTAGGAAATTCTCAGGCGCTGGTTAATCCGAACAAGTTATAGGACCTCTTGAAAGTTATTGGTGTTTAATCAATTTGTACGATACTCCTTTATGGCGGAGCAGTAACTTTTGATAAACGATTTGTGTCGACAATTGGTTCTATTTTGTTCGGGGTCCCAGCGCCTGTATCACAGTGAATTATTTGAGGAGAAACAAAAATCCGCTTTTTACTTTTACTTTACACAAAATTCACAATTATTTTTCACTCTTTTTAATTCACTTTATATAATTTTATTAAATACGTCCTTTTTTTTTTTGTTTAAAATAAGGAAAGAAAAAAAAATACTTACTTTTATTTTCCTCTGGTTTTTCCGGCTGCGCCAAATGTCGTGGTCCGTTCGGGGATGGATGAATTAAAACGAGCACAATGTAATGCACAATTGTTCATTCACTAGTGTTTATTCACTATTGTTACTAACTAATACAATACAAAGAATAACTACTGAATTTAATAACTATTTAATTAATTGAAATAACTGATTGAATTTTGTTTATTCACTAGTGTTTATTCACTATTGTTACTAACTAATACAATACAAAGTATAACTACTGAATTTAATAACTATTTAATTAATTGAAATAACTGATTGAATTATATTTACTTTTACAATATTCGACTGCTCACAAGGAATTCTCAAACAAGAATACAAAATCACTTTATGGTTAACAGCGCTTGAAGTCACGAATAAGAATTCACTTATTGAAGTCACGAAAAAGAATGAATCTATTTTATGTTTAACAGCGCTTGAGCTGTTGGCGTCGGTCGACGGAATTCGCAGTGTCAGCGCGTTTTCTTACCATCCGCCAAACCCATGCACAGCCACTTGTGTGCATCGTAAGCATTTTGTTGTTTACGATGCTAGCGGCATCGGGTTTCGCCTCTGGCTTACGGAAACGCTTCTGCTTAATAAGCATATTACATTCCCGCCCGCCAGGGCCGGCAGTGCGATAATAAGGGGTGACGGTCAGGGCCGTCACAGGTTAGAGGGTAGTAATTTTTTTAGTTGCAAATATAACGCCTCTCCCAAAAACCCTAAATTTAAATACGCTATTAATGGACATCGTTTTATATTATTTTTTTCTTTTAGTGCTTTTTTTCCTTTTTAGTTATTTTTTAAAAATCGGTGGTGACTTTAGACAATGCCACATATACATTTATCAAGAATAATTGAACATACAGTAAAAATTTACACTTTTTGTTTTGCGAACTAATGTCAAAACATGCGAACTAATGTCAAAGTAAAAGAATTTTTCAAATGGTTGGAAAATTTTGGAAGTGGAATAATTTCTCATGAAAAGCAAAAAATTGGGTCAAAATTATATTAAAATATTTGCAGAAGTCTTGATTAAGAAAATGAAAATTTATCAGACTTCATATTTGGACAAAATATATCAGTTGATAATATTTATGAATTTGAAGTAAAGGTAATATTATGTCCAAAAAATGAAGACTATGATAAAGTAAATGAGGATATTTTGAATAAAATCAATTCAGAATTAAAAGAATATCACAGCATTGATGCCATCGAGTGCGATAATGAAAATGAACGAATTAATTTTCCCATTGAGTTCATTAATAGATTCTATAAAAGGTGTATTTATTATCATACTTTTAATAAATTTAAATGTAAAAAATGGTTTGTCTAATTGGACTCGGCTAATAGTCAGATGTTTAATGCCACATATGATTGGTGCTGAAATATTGACTAAATATCATAAACGAGAAAGAGTTTTTATTTCCACAATAAATGTAAATTAAACAGAACAAGAATTTCCATTTGAACTAAAAAGGTGTCAATTCTATATTAACCCTTTCACTCGGCATTTATTTCTAATAGCAAAAAAAATATGTTGTTGCTTTTTTCAATAATAATATATAGCAACAAAATATATTTCAAAATTTAAAAAATTTAAATATCTTTTTAGAAGTCTCTTTTTGATTATGTACTCATTTGTGTACATAAATTGTCAATAATTGTCCCTCTCCCTTCTAATTCTCTTAGAAATACGAGTTAAATATGATGTACACAATTGTGTACGCGCCGAGTGAAAGGGTTAAAAGCATTTGCTATGACTATAAGTAAAGAACAGGGTCAAACTTTTGATAAAGTTATAATTTATTTACCCAATACTCTCTTTAGTCATGGTCATCTTCATGTACACGGTAAAAAATCTTGGAGTAAATTCCAATTAAAACTGGATTACGCTGGACCTATATGTAATCCTAGGGAAAATTCTAATCCAATTATATGGATTAGAAATTTTTATAAATTTATTTTTGGTTTAATTAAGTATTAAAGTCTAAAATTTTGATTAAATTGTAAACATTAATGTTAAAAGTGTTTAAGTTCAATACATAATAAAAAACAGTTCAAATATGACTGCAAAAAAGGCTAAAATATTTTCAAAAATTCGCATGTGTTAAATTCCAATCCAAAACATAACAAAAGCTATAATTGCCAATCTGGCAATCATTGGAGACCCGTATGGTGATATTCGTCAAACGTTGAAGTCAAACTTTCCAATAAGATTTTTTAAAATTTATTCCAATCGGATTTTGATGTATGGGAGTTTTATGTAGAATCATATCCTAAATAACTTTTGTTCTTGGACTTTTTTGATAAGATGCATCGTTTTTTAGATATTCGCAAAAAACGTTTTCGTTCGTATGGGGGGTACCCCCCCCTAATGGACCATTTTTTCCCATTAACGAACTTAGCCTCGAATTTTACAAAAAAACGGATATGCGCAGAATTTCAAGTCTCTAGCTCAATCCGTGCGCCCGCAATCCGTGCCACAGACAGACGGACAGACAGACAGACGGACGGACATGCAGAAATTAATTATTATACCCGTATGGTGAAACCAAAGGGTATATTAACTTTGCCTTACCGTTTGTAACGCCAAGATCCCGTCATCACACATAAAAATGAATTACACCAGTGTGTTTAGAATGATAAAAATAATTAATTTCTGCATGTCCGTCCGTCTGTCCGTCTGTCTGTCTGTCCGTCTGTCTGTCCGTCTGTCTGTCTGTGGCGCGGATTGCGGGCGCACGGATTGAGCTAGAGACTTGAAATTTTGCACAGATCCGTTTTTCGTAAAATGTGAGGCTAAGTTCGTTAATGGGCAAAAATGCACCATTATTGGGGGGTACCCCCCATACGAACGAAAACGGTTTTTGTGAATATCTCAAAAACAGTGCATCTTATCAAAAAAGTGCAAGAACAAAAGTTATTTAGGATATGATTCTACATAAAACTCCCATACATCAAAATCCGATTGGAATAAATTTTAAAAAATCTTATTGGAAAGTTTGACTTCAACGTTTGACGAATATCACCATACGGGTCTCCAATGATTGCCAGATTGGCAATTATAGCTTTTTTTTATCATTCTAAACACACTGGTGTAATTCATTTTTATGTGTGATGACGGGATCTTGGCGTTACAAACGGTAAGGCAAAGTTAATATACCCTTTGGTTTCACCATACGGGTATAAAAATGAATCGTGGTCCGTTTGACTATCCATAACTCGGCTGAATATAATCCGATTTGCATGGGGTTTTTTTTGTTGGATTCGTATTGCAACAGGTAAAAACACAACGGAGCCGAAAATTGGAAATTTCTACCGGGAAAGTTGGAAAATCTTGGAAAACCGAAATTGCATACTTTCAGGGGAGCGGTTTTCTGGCTTGCACTTTCAGTAATTCCAAATCAAAAATCTCGAATCTTTTTTCGTTTTGTTGGAAAAGTCGAGAAAAATTTTGGGGAAAAACGGGAATATCGGAAAAATTGAAATTTGCATTTTGTATGGGATTTTGGTATGGAAGGAGAAAATATTGTATTTGGAATTGAAAAACGGAAAATTTTGTACCTCACAATAATTTTATCGCCAACAGATGGCGTTACGCTCTCAGACTCGCGTTTGACAACTGAGAAATATATTCGCTCTTTCCTCATTGATGATCGATGCGAAGCGGTTGTTTATCGATATAGTGCGCAAATTATCGCTGTTTTTCCCACTTTTAAATCGTCGAAAGTATTTTATTTTGTGTACAACGAAGTGAATCAAGGAATTTACTCAGTGACCACGTGAACGTAAATGGATTGGTGTTGAATTTTGTGATTTTTTCCAGAACATAGTGATTTCCAAAAGTGAGGTTAGCGGCACATCGAATCTGGACTTGCATCAACACAAATTTCCTTTATTCATCCACTGCTTTTGTGCAATTTGATAATTTAAATTATTCATTTTATAGAGAACGAATTTAAATAATGTATTTTGTCACCGACCAATTCGTTTATTTAAAAAAATCTATTTGTATGGGAGAGGGAGGTAGGAGTGGTCCAACTGGATAGATAAGTTGTATAAAATCATATTCAAAAAACATTTTAGCTTTATAAATTTTTCAATGCGATTCACCGTTTTCGAGAAAATTGCGAAAAAAGTTTCATTTATATGGAGAAGGGAATGGTCCGATTTTGCCAGTTCAAGAACTAAGCATTGCCATTTACGAGAAACGCAACTGAAAATATTTCAAATCTCTAGCTCAATCCTTCCGAAAGTTATGATATTCACGGATATATAGATGGACAGACGACAGAGCGACAGACGGGCAGACAAACGGTCGGGCATGCCAAAATTAAAATCTTTTGTCATTCCAAACACCCTGGTGTAGTTCATTTTTTGTCCAGCGATTGGTTTGATACGTTACAACTAAATCTTCAATATGATTCGGGACGGTGCAGCATTTTTAGAGAAGCCTTAGAAAGGGCGAAGAAAAAACTGCAGCAATGATTAGATGCTTGCAGGCGAACCTAAATCGCAGCAAAGTAGCCGATTCTATCTTACGACAGCTGGTACATGAAAGCAAAGCAGATCTAATCATAATTTGTGAACAGTACAGAAACGTGGACAGCCCTCACTGGTACTGCGACAAAACGGGCACAGCTGCGATATGGGTCACGAGCCCAGAGAAAGTTAGAGTCACCGACCACGGTAGCGAAAGCAGTTTTGTCTGGATAAAGGCGGAAGGAAAATATATTTACTCCTCTTACCTCACGCCAAACCAAAGCGCGAAAGAATACCGGGATAAGATCGACCAGCTAGAAGACGCCGTAAGAGAAAAAACAGGCGGAAAAATAGTGGCCGGTGATTTCAACGCCAGGTCGGTAGAATGGGGCATGCCTAACACAAATTCCCGCGGAAGGTCACTATTGGATATGGTGGCAAGATCGAACCTACAGGTCCTCAATATAGGAAACACCTCTACTTTTCGCAGGGCCGGATACTCCGAAACCATCCCGGATATTTCTCTGGCGTCTGAAAGCTTGGTCCCTTATATCCAAAACTGGAGAGTTATAGAGGAGTACACCGCTAGCGACCACCAATACATCATTTTTGACGTACATAGCAGTCTCATCCGTAATCCAGCGCCACGCAGTCCCCTTCCCCGATGGAATGTTAAAAAGATAGACGCGGAGCTCTTCTCACTGGCACTCGCATGGGGAGCCGAAAAAATTAATGGACAATTTACTGAGGAAACCGCAGAGTCACTTCCGGCCCGGACTATGGACGTAATATCAAGGGCGTGCGACGCATCGATGCCAAAAAGAGGACCACGGCACGGAAAGCGTCCGGTATATTGGTGGACCCCAGAAATAGCGGAACTCCGACACACCTGCCACAAATTGCGCCGACAAGCACAGCGGGCTAAGACAACACAAGAGGCTACCCCCAAAATGGCGGAGTATAGGAGTGCCAGAAAAGCCCTCAGACACGCGATAAACCGCAGCAAAGGGGATCGTTGGAAGCAGTTAGTGAACGACATCGACAAGGATCCTTGGGGACTAGGCTACAAGCTCGTGTCCAGAAAACTCGGTAGCAAAAAACCAAATAACGCGATGGAAGCTGCTTTTACAGAGCAGATAATACGGGAGCTCTTCCCAAACTACCCGAAACGTGACGCTGTAGACTGGGGGAAAATAGAGGACCTCCCTCTCTTTACCAAAGACGAACTGGAGGAGGCTGTGACGTCCATGAAAAGAAAAAAGGCCCCGGGCCCAGACGGGATTCCAAGTGAAGTGCTGCAATTAATCAACCGCGAAAACCCAGAGCTCTTGCTGAATATGTACAACAACTGCCTGCAGACAGGCGCCTTCTGTGCGCGATGGAAAATCGGCCGGCTTGTACTTATCGGTAAAGGTAAAGGGGATCCGACACAAGCTTCATCTTATCGTCCGCTGTGCGTGCTTGATACTGCCGGTAAGGTGCTCGAAAAACTACTGCGGAAGAGATTAAAGTGCGCTATACGAGCTGCGGGGGACTTGTCACCGAACCAGTACGGCTTCCGAACAGGATTATCGACCACAGGAGCAGTGCTGCAGGTCGCAGAAACTGTTCAGTGTGCCGAGAATTACTGCCACAACTCACGACGGCTGGTCCTACTGGTCACTTTAGATGTGAAAAATGCGTTCAATTCGGTAAGGTGGAAAGACATAATGAATGCCCTAGAGGCATCCTTCCATGTACCAAAATACCTACTGCGAATCCTGGACGACTACTTGAAGGACCGCGTGCTCCTATACGAAACAACGGAGGGATATCGCAGAACGGGACTAACAGCAGGAGCTGCTCAAGGATCGATCCTAGGCCCGGACCTATGGAATGTGGTGTACGACGAACTGCTACGGTTGGAACTTCCGGACGAAACCCGCCTCATTGCCTACGCGGATGACGTGGCGGTTCTAGTGGCAGCCCGCAACAAGGAAGCGCTTCAGTTTAAACTCAACCAAGTCATGAGGAGAATAATCAGTTGGATGTCAGAACAGGGCCTGGCCCTGGCCCTGCAAAAAACAGAAGTGGTGCTCTTGACGAAGGCCAGGATACCAAGAGTCTACCCAGTTCGAGTGGCAGATGTGGACATCCAGAGTAAGCCAGCCATTAAGTACCTAGGCATGACCATAGACTCACGGATGGGCTTTCTTGAGCATCTGAATAAGTCCGCGGACAAGGCCTCAAAGACCGTACGAGCGCTGAGCAGGCTCATGGCTAATGTGGACGGACCAAGCCCCAGCAAGCGCCGTCTACTAATGTCAGCAGTACAGGCGGTTCTTCTGTATGGAGCGGAAGTGTGGGCGGAGGTCATGAGGAAGAAGAGCCATCGGAAAACTGTATCCCGAATCCAGAGGCAAACCGCGCTTAGAATAACATCTGCATACCGAACGGTCTCGGAACCAGCCGCGCTCACGATTGCCGGGGTGATCCCTATCGATCTCTTGGCGAGAGAGCGTAAAAATGTCTTCGACATGAAATCCGAGATGGGCACCGAAGCAGCCAAACGACAGGAGAGAATCCACACTCTGCGACTCTGGCAACTCTCTCGAGAAGCTGACGCCAGGGGACAGTGGACACTGAGGCTCATCAGAGATATCCAGGAATGGACCGACAGAACACATGGGGAGGTCGGGTTTTTCTTGACCCAGTTCCTGAGCGGTCACGGTTACTTCCGAAAGTACCTTCACAAGATGCGGAAACACCCATCTCCAGAGTGCCTGTACTGCGTATGTGACCAGGACGACGCGGAGCACACCTTTTTCGTATGCCCGAGGTGGGCTAATGAAAGAACGAAGCTTGTCTCCAGGACTGGCCCTTTCACCCCAGACTCCGTTATTGGGACCATGTTGAGGGACGAAAGTTCATGGCATGAGGTGGAAGCCTTTGTCACAGACGTGCTTAAAGCCAAAAAAGTCGACTTTGAGGCGGTTGAGAGTGTTTAGGCAGATAGCCTAGCCTGGCGTAGCCCTTTGGGCTTAAAGGAAAGCCTAGCCAGAAGTAATGTGTGAACAGTCCCTGGCTAGTGTCTTAGACGCCCGGTAGGTGGTTTTAGTCGGTAGACCGGACGGGAGCCCGACACGACAGGTTAGTCGACCCTGTGTACGTCATGTATTTCCACCTCCCGTTACAAAAAAAAAAAAAAAAAAAAAAAAAAAAAAAACAACTAAATCTAATATACTTCAATATGATTCTCATATAGTGTGGAGGTCCCCAATCTGGAATGCAGCAACAAACTTATTGGGGTGCGGAAACGTTTTTTTTTTGATTTGTGAGATAGAATTATAAATTTTTTTGATTTGTGAGATGGAGTAACGTATAAACTCAAGAACCACTGCACCAACATAGACTATGTATCATGACTACATTTTATAGTTAGGTGTGGTCGCGGTATCGGCTCCCCTTTCACCCCCTCGCCTGTTATCTTCTGAACCACTGAAGGGATTTGAATACGGTTTTCAGTGTGGGCAGGTCAATCATAAAAGAAATTTTCATGCACTCAAACTACTCCGCTCTACATGGTGCGAGCCCCCTCTCCTGCTATCTACTAAACTACAGAACGGATTTTTATACAATTTTTAATGTTGGATAGGTTATCTGTCAAGGTAAATTTTCGACCAATCCCCTTCTCAGCTATCTCTGAAACTATTTTATGGTTGTTCAACATATGTTACAACATAAATGCAAAAATCTTAAGTGTCTGGCAATAAGGGAATTCGCTCTACTCCCTTTCTCCCAAGCAGATGGAAAAAATATTTGCAATTTTCTTGAAAACAGTGCCTTAAACCAAAAAAATTATGAACAGAAAATTGTTTGAAATATAATTACTGCATAATTTTTTCTATACATCAAAATACTTTTGAAAAAAAAGGATTTTTTCATATTCAAAAATTTATTACTACCCGGGCAACGCCGGGTTCTTTCAAGTTAGTCTATTATATAAAAATGAATCGTGGTCAGTTTGACTATCCATAACTCGGCTGAATATAATCCGATTTGCATGGGGATTTGTTTGTTGGATTCGTATTGGACCAGGTAAAAACACAACGGAGCCAAAAATTGGAAATTTTTACCGGAAAAGTCGGAAAATCTTGAAAACCCGAAATTGCATATTTTCAGGGGAGCGGTTTTCTGGCTTGCACTTTCAGTCATTCCAAATCAAAAATCCCGAATCCTTTTTCGTTTTGTTGGAAAAGTCGAGAAAAATTGTGGGGAAAAGCAGGAATATCGGAAAAATTGAAATTTGCATATTGTATGAGATTATGGTATGGAAGGAGAAAAACTTGTATTTGGAACTGAAAAACGGATAATTTTGTCCCTCACGATAAATTTATCGCCAACAGATGGTGTTACGCTCTCAGACTCACATTTGACAGCTGAGAAATATATTCGCTCTTTCCTCATTGATGATCGATGCGAAGCGTTTGTTTATCCATATAGTGCGCAAATTATCGCTGTTTTTCCCACTTTTAAATCGTCGAAAGTATTTTATTTTGTGATGAACGAAGTGAATCAAGGTATTTACTCAGTGACCAAGTAAAATTAAATGGATTGGTGTTGAACGATTTGATAATTTAAATTATTCATTTTGTGGAGAACGAATTTAAATTAGGTATTTTGTCACCGACCAATTCGTTTATTTAAAAAAAATCTATTTGTATGGGAGAGGGAGGTAGGAGTGGTCCAACTGATAAGTTGTATAAAATCATATCCTAAACAAATTTCGTCTTTATAAACTTTTCGATACGATGCACAGTTTTCGAGAAAATAAAGAAAAAGTATTCAATTTGTATCGGGGAGGGGAAAGAGGTAGTCTAACTAAATTTTGATGTATAGATAAGTTATGTAAAATCATATTCAAAAGACATTTTAGCTTTATAAGTTACTAGCAGACCCTACGTTGGCAGCTAAAAGTTTTTTGTATAAATTTTAGAATGCCAAAAAACCATAAATAACTTAAAAAGTTTTGGGAAAAAATGTTATCCTTACAGAACCTTCCGTTTCGAATTTTGAAATTCCAAAACCGGATTCGTGATCAGCGACCCCAAAAACCCCATAATACCAATTTCTCCGGAGAAAAATGGGAAAAAGGATATTTGCGTTATCCTTACAGGACTTTTCGGTTAGAATTTTGAAATTCCAACACCGGATTCGTGACCCCAAAAACCCCGGTATGCCGATTTTTCCGGGGAAAAACGGGAAAAAGGATATTTATCCTTACAGGACCTTTCGTCTCGAATTTTGAAAATCTAATATCGGATTCGTGTTAAGCGATCTCAAACATAATGCCAATTTTCCCGGGGAGAAACGGGAAAAAGGATATTTGCGTTACCCTACAGGACCTTCTGTTCCGAATTTTGAAATTCCAACACCAGATTCGTAATTAGTGACCCCAAATACCCTATAATGCCAATTTTCCGGGGAAAAATAGGAAAAAGGAAATTTGCGTTATCCTTCCAGGACTTTCCGGTTAGAATTTTCAAATTCCAACAGCCAGCTCGTGATCAGCGACCACGGAAACACCCTACAGCCAGTTTTTCGGAGACAAAATTAGAAAACGGATATTTGCGTTTTCCTTACAGGACCTTCCGTTTCGAATTTTGAAATTCCAACACCCGATTCGTGATCAGCGACCTCAAAAACCCCCTTATGCCGATTTTTCCGGGGAAAAACGGGAAAAAGGATATTTATCCTTACAGAACCTTTCGTGTCGAATTTTGAAAATCTAATATCGGATTCGTGTTAAGCGATCTCAAACATAATGCCAATTTTCCCGGGGAGAAACGGGAAAAAGGATATTTGCGTTACCCTACAGGACCTTCTGTTCCGAATTTTGAAATTCCAACACCAGATTCGTAATTAGTGACCCCAAATACCCTATAACGCCAATTTTCCGGGGAAAAATAGGAAAAAGGAAATTTGCGGTATCCTTCCAGGACTTTCCGGTTAGAATTTTCAAATTCCAACAGCCAGCTCGTGATCAGCGACCACGGAAACACCCTACAGCCAGTTTTTCGGAGACAAAATTAGAAAACGGATATTTGCGTTTTCCTTACAGGACCTTCCGTTTCGAATTTTGAAATTCCAACACCGGATTCGTGATCAGCGACCTCAAAAACCCGCTTATGCCGATTTTTCCGGGGAAAAACGGGAAAAAGGATATTTATCCTTACAGAACCTTTCGTGTCGAATTTTGAAAATCTAATATCGGATTCGTGTTAAGCGATCTCAAACATAATGCCAATTTTCCCGGAGAAAAATGGGAAAAAGGATATTTGCGTTATCCTTACAGGACTTTACGGTTAGAATTTTGAAATTCCAACACCGGATTCGTGATCAGCGACCCCAAAAACCCCATAATGCCAATTTTTCCGGGGAAAATGGGAAAAAGGATCTTTTCATTATCCTTACAGGACCTTCGGTTTCGAATTTTGAAAATCCAATACCGGATTCGAGATCAGCGACCCCAAAAACCCCATAGTGCCACTTTTTCCGGGCAAAAACGGGAAAAAGGATATTTGCGTTATCCTTACAGGAACTTCCGTTTCGAATTTTGCAAATCTAATACCGGATTCGTGATCAGCGACCCCAAAAACCCCATAGTGCCACTATTTCCGGGCAAAAACGGGAAAAAGGATATTTGCGTTATCCTTACAGGAACTTCCGTTTCGAATTTTGCAAATCTAATACCGGATTCGTGATCAGCGACCCCAAAGACCCCTTGTGCCGCTTTTTCCGGGGAAAAACGGGAAAAAGGATATTTATGCTTACAGGATCTTTGGTTTCGAATTTTGAAAATCTAATATCGGATTCGTGATCAGCGATCCCAAACATAATGCCAATCTTTCCGGGGAAAAAAGGATATTTGCATGATCCTTTCAGGAACTTTCGTTTCGAATTTTGAAAATCTAATACCGAATTCGTGATCAGCGACCTCAAAAACCCCAGAATACAAATTTTTCCGGCGAAAAATCGGAAAAAGGATATTTGTATTATCCTTATAGGACCTTCTGTTTCGAACTTTGAAAATCTAATACCGAATTCGTGATCAGCGATCCCAAAAATCCCATAATGCCGATTTGCCCCGGTAAAAATGGAAAAAAGGATATTTTCATTATCCTTACAGGACCTTCCGTTTCGAATCTTAAAATTCCAACAACAGAGCCGTGATCAGCGACTCCAAAAACCCCATAATGCCAATTTTTCCGGGGAAAAATGGGAAAAAGGATATTTTCATTATCCTTACAGGACCTTCCGTTTCGAATTTTGAAAATCTAATACCGGATTCGTGATCAGCGACCCCAAAAACCCTATAATGCAAATTTTTCCGGGGAAAAATGGGAAAAAGGATATTTTCATTATCCTTACAGGACCTTCCGTTTCGAATTTTGAAAATCTAATACCGGATTCGTGATCAGCGACCCCAAAAACCCTATAATGCAAATTTTTCCGGGGAAAAATGGGAAAAAGGATATTTTCATTATCCTTACAGGATCTTCCGTTTCGAATTTTAAAAATCTACATAGCTAAAAACCTGCTCCTGGCAACGCAGATCATTTTGCAAAAAACCGCGTCAAAATCGGTCCAGTAGTTTTTGAGTTTTGTAATCACAAACAGACAGACAGACAAACAAACATCCATTTTTATATATATAGATTCAATGCGATTCACCTTTTTTGAGAATATTGCGAAAAAAGTCTCATTTATATGGAGATGGGAATGGTTCGATTTTGCCAGTTCAAGAACTTAGCATTGCCATTTACGAGAAACGCAACTGTAAATATTTCAAATCTCTAGCTCAATCCTTCCGAAAGTTATGATATTCACGGATATATAGACGGACAGACGACAGATAGATAGACGGTCGGACATACTAAAATCGAAATCTTTTGTCATCCCAAACACGCTGGTGTAGTTCATTTTTGTGTCCAGCGATTGGTTTGATACGTTACAACTAAATCTAATATACTTCAATATGATTCTCATATAGTGTGAAGTTCTCCAATCTAGAGTGCGGGAACAAACTTATTGGGGTTCGAGAGCGTTTTTTTTAATTGTGAGATAGTTATAAAATGTTTTGATTTGTGAGATGGAGTAACGTATAAACTCAAGAACTACTGCACCAACATAGACTACGTATCATGACCACGGTTTATAGTTAGGTGTGGTCACGGTATCGGCTCCCCTTTCACCCCCTCGCCTGTTATCTTCTGAACCACTGAAAGGATTTGAATACGGTTTTCAGTGTGGGGCAGGTCAATCATAAAATAAATTTTCATGCACTCAAACTACTCCGCTCTACATGGTGCGAGCCCCCTCTCCTGCTATCTACTAAACTACAGAACGGATTTTTATACAATTTTTAGTGTTGGATAGGTTATCTGTCAGGGTAAATTTTCGACCAATCCCCTTCTCAGCTATCTCTGAAACTATTTTATGGTTGTTCAACATATGTTACAACATAAATGCAAAAATCTTAAGTGTCTGGCAATAAGGGAATTCGCTCTACTCCCTTTCTCCCAAGCAGATGGAAAAAATATTTGCAATTTTCTTGAAAACAGTGCGTTAAACCAAAAAAAATATGAACAAAAAATTGTTTGAAATATAATTACTGCATAATTTTTCTATACATCAAAATACTTTTGAAAAAAAAAGATTTTTTCATATTCAAAAATTTATTACTACCCGGGCAACGCCGGGTTCTTTCAAGCTAGTATCTTTATATATAAAAATGAATCGTGGTCCGTTTGACTATCCATAACTCGGCTGAATATAATCCGATTTGCATGGGGTTTTTTTTGTTGGATTCGTATTGCAACAGGTAAAAACACAACGGAGCCGAAAATTGGAAATTTCTACCGGAAAAGTTGGAAAACCTTGGAAAACCGAAATTTTTCAGGGGAAAAACTTTCAGGGGAGCGGTTTTCTGGTTTGCACTTTCAGTAATTCCAAATCAAAAATCTCGAATCCTTTTTCGTTTTGTTGGAAAAGTTGAGAAAAATTTCGGGGAAAAGCAGGAATATCGGAAAAATTGAAATTTGCATATTGTATGAGATTATGGTATGGAAGGAGAAAAAATTGTATTTGGAACTGAAAAACGGATAATTTTGTCCCTCACGATAATGTTATCGCCAACAGATGGCGTTACGCTCTCAGACTCACGTTTGATAGCTGAGAAATATATTCGCTCTTTCTTCATTGATGATCGATGCGAAGCGTTTATTTATGGATATAGTGCGCAAATTATCGCTGTTTTCCCACTTCGAAAGTTTTCCCACTTCGAAAATCGTCGAAAGTATTTTATTTTGTGATCAACGAATTGAATCAAGGTATTTACTCAGTGACCAAATGAAATTAAATGGATTGGTGTTGAATTTTAATGGATTGGTGTTGAATTGATAATTTAAATTATTCATTTTGTGGAGAACGAATTTAAATAAGGTATTTTGTCACCGACCAATTCGTTTATTTAAAAAAAATCTATTTGTGTGGGAGAGGAAGGTAGGAGTGGTCCAACTGAATATATAAGTTGTATAAAATCATATTCTAAACAAATTTCGTCTTTATAAACGAGAAAATAAAGAAAAAGTATTCAATTTGTATCGGGGAGGGGAAAGAGGTAGTCTAACTAAATTTTGATGTATAGATAACTTATGTGAAATCATATTCAAAAGGCATTTTAGCTTTATAAATTTTTCAATGCGATTCACCTTTTTTGAGAAAATTGCGAAAAAAGTCTCATTTATATGGAGAAGGGAATGGTCCGATTTTGCCAGTTTAAGAACTTAGCATTGCCATTTACGAGAAACGCAACTGTAAATATTTCAAATCTCTAGCTCAACACATCCGATAGTTATGATATTCACGGATATATAGACGGACAGACGACAGATAGACAGACGGTCGGACATGCCAAAATCAATATCTTTTGTCATCCCAAACAGCCTGGTATAGTTCTTTTTTGTGTCCAGCGATTGGTTTGATACGTTACAATTAAATCTAATATACTTCAATATGATTCTCATATAGTGTGGAGGTCCCCAATCTGGCGTGCAGGAACAAACTTATTGGGGTGCGGAAGCGTTTTTTTTTTATTTGTGAGATAGTTATAAATTTTTTTGATTTGTGAGATGGAGTAACGTATAAACTCAAGAACTACTGCACCAAAATAGACTATGTATCATGACCACGGTTTATAGTTAGGTGTGGTCACGGTATCGGCTCCCCTTTCACCCCCTCGCCTGTTTTTGAATACGGTTTTCAGTGTTGGGGAGGTCAATCATAAAATAAGTTTTCATCCACTCAAACTACTCCGCTCTACATGGTGCGAGCCCCCTCACCTGCTATCTCCCAAATTACAGAACGAATTTTTATACGATTTTTAGTGTTGGATAGGTTATCTGTCAGGGTAAATTTTTGACCAATCCCCTTCTCAGCTATCTTTGAAACTATTTTATGGTTGTTCACCATATGTTACCAGATAAATGCAAAAATCTGAAGTGTCTGGCAATAAGGGAATTCGCTCTATTCCCTTTCTCCCAAGCAGATGGAAAAAATATTTGCAATTTTCTTGAAAACAGTGCGTCAAACCAAAAAAAAATTATGAACAAAAAATTATTTGAAATATAATTACTGCATAATTTTTCTATACATCAAAATACTTTTGAAAAAAAAAAAGATTTTTTCATATTCAAAAATTTATTACTACTCGGGCAACGCCGGGTTCTTTCAAGCTAGTTGTTTATAAGAAAGTTCGTTTGTTTATTGCATAATTTTTTATTGAAGTGATAACTTCTTTAGGCGCGTTGGGCGATTTTTGGATGGGTAAAAACTTATGGTTTGGCGTCAGCATTTGCTGTCCACAAAACGTGACGCTTTCCACATTGGAAAACCTTTCAACTTCCAAAGCTTTAAGCTTCAATTTCCACATTGGAAAACTTTTAAAAAAAGCACCTCAACTTCCAAAGCTTTCTGTTATGTTTTTTTTCGATAATGATAATGAAGACCTCGGTGCAAAAAGCGGTCATCTACACTTTTTCAAATTTTTCATGAGAGACAAAAAACATATTAGCGTGAAATTTTTGCTCTGGGACAAAGTTAACAATTTACAGTTTAAATCAAGCATGTATTCTTACATCATTTTAATTTGAGATAAAGCCATATTTTTTTTTTGAAAAAGTTATGGACATTTTAAAGTTTTGGACATAGCTGTTTCTTGCACCCAAGAGTAAAAAAGCGGGTTTTAAAATTTATTTATGACTACAAAATACAGTCCAGACTTGTTAACTAGCCTTTATTTAGTAAAAAACTGAAGTGGAAATATTACTCCAAACTTCTTTTTATTAATAATATATTCTTATATTAATTATTCGAAACACCATTTAAATTAAATTATATTTATTTGATTTTCAATTCAATTAAAACAAAACTTCTCAGTTTGAAATCACAATTACTAATGATAAAATTTTTAATAAATTTTGACACGATTACCTAATGGAATACTTAAATTATTTTAAAATTTACAGTTAGAAAATTTACAATTGAAATTTTAAAATTATTAAAATCAAAATTTACAGTGTATTAAACTGCCGCCACAAAACAAATAAAAAAATAAAAAAATATTCAATTTAACAAAACAAAACTCCCAGAAAAAAATAAATTTTTTTTGGAAAAAAAATTCCGCGTCAAATTATATGAAACAATGCATCTTTTCTTTAATGACTTTTTACACAGGCCTCTAAAAAGTATGCTCTTTGCAGCCAAATGTCCGCATTCGTTTATTCTTGCATTTTGCATCAATAACTCATTTTCGCAAAAAAGTGGACATGACCGCTTTTTGCACCGAGGTCTTGAATTTTCATTTTAGAAAAACTTTACAATAGAAAAAGTTTACTTCCACAACTGCACGAAAGAAAAACTGCGCTCAAAAAAAAACTCGAGATATTAAAAAAGTCTGTTGGATTTACCAATTGCGCGTTTCAACTGCAGTTTTTTAATAAAGCTTCTTCTCTAAAAAAGATTTCTCACAGCTTGAACTCGTTGATAACAGCTGCTTTTTTATACCCGTATGGTGAAACCAAAGGGTATATTAACTTTGCCTTACCGTTTGTAACGCCAAGATCCCGTCATCGCACAAAAAAATGAATTACACCAGTGTATTTAGAATGATAAAAATATTTAATTTCTGCATGTCCGTCCGTCTGTCTGTCTGTCCGTCTGTCTGTCTGTCCGTCTGTCTGTCCGTCTGTCTGTGGCGCGGATTGCGGGCGCACGGATTGAACTAGAGACTTGAAAGTTCGCACATATCGGTTTTTCGTAAAATGCGAGGCTAAGTTCGTTAATGGGCAAAAATGGACCATTAGGGGGGGGGGGGGGGGGGGGGCTACCCCCCATACGAATGAAATCGTTTTTTGTGAATATCTCAAAAACGGTATATCTTATCAAAAAAGTCCAAGAACAAAAGTTATTTAGGATATGATCCTACATAAAACTCCCATACATCAAAATCCGATTGGAATAAATTTTAAAAAATCTTTTTGGAAAGTTTGACTTCAAAGTGGAATTTTGGTATAAAGCTAGCATCAGACGAGCACACAAAACCTGTGATTGTAACACCAGTTAACACCGTCTGATAACTTAAATTGTGACAGAATTTTTGTTTACACACCGTGTGATAACCTGTGTTACGACAATTTTTTTGACGTGTGTTAAACGAATTTTGCCTCCGTCTGATAACCCTGTGTAAAACGTGGTATGTGTTTTGACATTTTTCGGTCTGTGTTAAGACTGTGGGAAAATGTCCCAATGTGTAAACTGGCTTGAATTCGTGCCATTTCACACGCACTGTGTTATAGCGAATACCTCAAAAACGGTGCATCTTATCAAAAAAGTGCAAGAACAAAAATTGTTTAGGATATGATTCTACATAAAACTCCCATACATCAAAATCCGATTCGGAGAATTTAAAAAAAATCTTATTGAAAAGTTTGATTTCAAAGTGGAATTTTGATACAACTATTCGCTGTTCAATTAAACTTCAAATAATGCCATATCACCAAACGGGTTTTCAATTATAGCTTTTGTTATGTTTCTATCTGCGACTTCACCAATTGTTAGCAAATTATCGAATTGACCGACCGACATCCGTAAGAAATTCCGATACAATTCGAGGTCTTCAGAGCGCAATTCCACCATCAATTTGGCAAAGAAACCCTCCTTCCCGCGACGCGACACCCAATCCTTTGTCCAACAACTGCGCTTTCGGCCCATCGTCGTAAAGGTTTTCGTCGTCGTCACTGCTTTCCAAAATATCGGCTGCCAAAATCGCCATATCCATCATCTCCTCATATTTCCTTTTTGACATTCTAATTTCATTTGATTTTGCGCACAATTGCTTGTCAAAATGACCGGGGAAAGTACACAAAATGTCAGAGAGTTATCACACCGTCTGATAGCAAATCTGTGTGTCATAGCAAATCAGACGATTTCGACTGCTGTCACACGTCTTTCATCATTACACCTTTTGAGACGTTTCACTCCGTCTGATAACTACTCAATCTGCATCACACAGTGTGTAATTGTGTGACAAAATTTCGTGTCAAGACTAGCGTCGTTAACACGTTTTGGGACAAAAATCCGATTGTGTTAAAAAAAAATTCACACCGTCTGATAGCAACACTTTTCAAGTGTAAGGACGTGTCGTGTAAGATGTGTGTGAAATGTGTATTGAGTTTTTTTCGTGACGTCAGTCATCACACGTGTTAAGGTTTTGTGTGCTCGTCTGATGCTAGCTTAACTGTTCGAATTTTGATACGAATATCACCATACAGGCCAGATTGGCAATTATAGCTTTTGTTATGTTTTAATGATCCGGATAACAGATCCATATGGATCATTAAAAAAAACAGCTAATGTATATATATAATTGTTCCTCGGAGTGGCGATAGATGTGAAAACCAGACTAATGTTAATGATTTTAATTTACAAATTATGAAATATTAATTTTTAATACTACAAATAATTTCAAAATCCAAAAAAATTCTGTTATTTCAAGGTTATCACTTCTGTCGGCAGTCCCAATGACTGCTTTGTTTTTTTTTTTCAAATATGTAGATTGTTGTATTAAAAAAACGTGAAAAATTTAAGAGATTAAAAAAATATTGTATTAATCTTATGAGGAGACCGAGGGCCGAAACAGAGGAGGACGGGGAGGCCGTGGAGTTGAAGGGCCAAGCCCCTATTCTAGTGTATTGTTTAATAGGCTTGTGTGTCTATTTATCTGTCTGTCTATTCGTTTAAAACTCAAGAACCACTGAACTGATTTGGATGAAGCTTTCAGGAGAGCTTACTGGCTTTACGAAGCATGTTTTAGACCAGGGCCAGGAAAGCTTTGAAAGTTCTCGGGCATCCACTACCACTGATAAGCGATTTACTTGTTTATATGGCTTGCTCTCCGAGCCAAGTGAAACAAGCTTGTTGAAAGCTCTTTTCGTTATGCTTGGTTTTGACACACTGTTAATTGTTTTACTTCACGTTAAAAAGTTTTGATAATGAAAAACTTTTATATGAAATTTCCGA
The DNA here is from genome assembly GCA_964034945.1 of Chrysopilus asiliformis. Lineage (NCBI taxonomy): Eukaryota > Metazoa > Arthropoda > Insecta > Diptera > Rhagionidae > Chrysopilus > Chrysopilus asiliformis. The sequence continues at coordinate 57,144,389 of OZ035962.1, forward strand.
ATTACAATCGGAAAATAAAAATAATTTCATAAAACCAGAAACATTAATTTGATCAATTGATATTTTATGAAACGACTGAAAATGCCTATATAAATTGTATTTTTTTATTGTTTTAATTTCCTGAAATCATAGTAAACATTGCATTATGTTATCACACCGAATAAGAAAACAATCATGTCCAAAATTCGTGTCGTCTTTTGAGACACAACGCTTCATGATTTTCAGCAGTGTTAAATTTTTCATGATTTTCAGCAGTATGAAATACACCACTGCTTCAGTCAATGTCCTAATGACAACTGGAGCTAATAAAAATCTCTCGCATAAATGGCCTTACTTAGAGCTCAGCAAAGCTCCATGGTATGTAAAATGCACAAGTGGAAGCAGAACGGGTTATATGCAAGGTGAAACAGATTATTTCTTTCATATGCGTATGTATGCAGTTTTCGTACAAGCCAGAATGAAACGGGTAGCATGAAGAATCGATGTATAAAAGGGCAATTTGAGCTGCGAAAATGCCCTTGGTGCACAGGGCTTCAGAGCGATGTTTTAGACCATCGGTCACCCCGGGGTTTCCTTTATTTCTTACCGGTTTCCTTTATTTCTTACCGGTTTCCTAGATTTATGTATATTGCTTTTTGTTTTTCTGTCTGTTCGCCTATGACTTGAGAACCACTGTACCAAAGTAGATGAAACTTTCAGGGGAACGTGTTGGCATCAAAAAGCGTGTTTTAGGTAAAATGCTGACGCAAGATTTGCCGTTTTATCTTTGTTAACTCATGTTACATGGAATCATTAACTACCACTAATAAAATTCGTTGGAATTACTAGATGGAACTTTCAGAGATTGTTTCCAAATTCTCCAATTTTCCGTTTTCTTGAAGCGATATGGTCAAAAAATTCAAAAAGTTGTATGTAATAGGTACAAATATAAATCGAGTTGTCAATTATTAATTGGTTGTAAAAAATTGTTTTTTCTGGCTTTACTCGCTGAATAATTTTATTGATCCTTCAACACGTAATGGATATTATTTATGTTGTGAAATTTTAAAGTATATTTTACGTAGTTTAGCGGGAGGCCGGAGGCCAAGTAGTTACCGAGGCCGAAGCCCGAGAAGAAGGAGATGCCGTATGCCGACGGGGATGGGAACGCCGAAGACTGACCCGTGGGTTGGGATGGGACCGTGAAGCGGTAAAGGGCGAAGTCGCTAATAGTATAATAAGCATTTCATAATTGATACTTTTATTATAACAGCATGAATTTGCATAGATTTGAGCTTAACTAACAGTACAATTTTTGTTTTTTTTTTTTAGGTGGAAACTACAGCGTAGAGTCAACGAGTATCAAGGAGTCTTCACTACTTCTAGAAAAACATTTAAAAAAAACTATAAAAGCAAGGATTACTAAAACATGGAAAAGTGTTAGATTTTCGGGATAAAAATAAATATCTTTTAAGATCCGTCTATTTATTGAACTGTATGATAAAACAATGCTTGCATTTGCTACACTGATTGCTTTACAAGCTGGTTTTGCTGGTAAGTCCCTTTAAATGTTTTACTGTAAACTTCTTTAGATCTCACAAAATGAAATGAAACCAGTTCAATTCCATTTGTCTGAAGTAGTATACTTGATATTAAACTAATGAATCCACCTTAAGCACGGGGTATAAAAATATAGCATAGTACCAGTAGCATAGTACAGTAAAATGTTGAAACAAAATAATCCACACAGCTTATAATTTGAAAAAAATTATATAGAAAATCAAGTTTTTAAGTAAAAATTTTCATTAATTAACTAAAAAAGCAAGGTGTCTGTCTCGTAGAGACGGCCAGAAGACGGGATCCGCCTACAACGATCGCCAATAGATATTTAAGTAAGAAATTTTAGTGAAAAGGAAACTAAAGAAATAATTTGATTGACCGTAATGTTACGTTTAGACTTGCTTTACACGTTCAATATTTTTGCTTCAATATATTGAATGGTATTCAAAATCCTATGGATCGCTTTAATATAGTGTAATAGTCCTTACACGTTTAATATATTGAACACAACCAAAATATTGTCAATATATTGAACGTATAAGGTACCCATTACGGGATGTGCCTATCCGTTTCGCGAATTTCGGCATCTTGTACCTAAAAATCAAATTTCACTTGGAACACAACGCACAAATGTTTAATTCTAAAATGTTATAGGGCATTTTCATAAATATACTCGGAAGTTGCGCAAATTGCTCAAAACATTTTCTTCCATCTCCCCGTAATACTTCGTAATTTGCGAAAGTAAACTAACTAACGGCCGATTTCTTCACCGAGTACTAACGTGGAGTCCAGCTAGTCCAGGTACTATCACTGGTACTCGGTACCAACGAAAAGTTAGTACTTGTGCATTTCTTCACATCGCTAGTACCGGAGCTAAATACATCAGCCGGTACTAGCGGAAAATACGTCTAAAACTAAGCTAATGCGTCTAAAACTGATTTTGACACTATTTTGACATTTGAATTTGAGATATTATTGTTCGCTGTGTTCCGTGAATTTGTGTACGTTATTTTTTCAATTAATATTTGTTTAAAAACGTGTAATTTAGTGCGGTTAGTGGTCATGCAAAAAGGCCTCGCTGCCCCAATTGGAGTCAGCAAGATAAGAAAAAATGCAGTAGTGGCCGCCTCTCGTTCTTGAAATATTGCTGGCATTTGAATAAAGTAATTCAAATGGCGTATCAATGCCATTCATACTTTTGGCAATATGCGATAAACACTAGGAGTCGACACGTGAATAACATCGGCAACTAGCATCTGTGTCGATGAACCACAGAGTGATGAGCAGTTGCTGCTAAGGTAATATATAACGAATTACTAACATAACAAACGCTATAATAGCCAATCTGGCAATAATTGAAAACTCGTATGGTGATATGGCATTGTTCGAAGTTCAATTGAACAGCGAACAGTTGTATCAAAATTCCGCTTTAAAGAAAAACTTTTCAATAAGATTTTTTTAAATTTATTCCAATCGGATTTTGATGTATGGGAGTTTTATGTAGAATCATATCCTAAATAACTTTTGTTCTTGGACTTTTTTGATAAAACACACCGTTTTTGAGATATTCACAAAAACATTTTCGTTCGTATGGGGGGTACCCTCCTCTATTGGTCCATTTTTGCCCATTAACGAACTTAGCCTTGCATTTTACGAAAAACGACTCTGCGTAAAATTTCAAGTCTCTAGCTCAATCCGTGCGCCCGCAATCCGCGCCACAGACGGACCGACGGACGGACATGCAAAATTCAATTTTTTTATCATTCTAAACACACTGGTGTAATTCATTTTTTGTGTGATAACGGGATCTTGGCGTTACAAACGGTAAGGCAAATTCGAAATCGCGAAATAAACCATCACCGCCAAAAATCAAATCCATTTTCTATACATACACAAAAAACAATCACAGAATAATATAATCAAATCAGTAAAAATCGACTACGCCAGTATTATATTATAGGTGAAGAAACAAAATTGGCATAAATTCGAGTACTAACATCGTTAAAACCCTCAATTTCGAGGGTCCAGGAAATAATGAATACCAGCTAATACTCCGTACCAAACTCAGTACTAAGGCGCGCTAGGTGAAGAAATGACTTGATACCAATTTGAGTACCAAATTTTGGTCTAATACCGGTAATAGCGTTAGTACTCTGTGAAGAAATCGGCCGTAAACGAATAACATATAACTGTGTTTATTATTATCAAAATCTTTTGTATTATTTGCAGAACTTGCATTCATGAAAACGCCCATAGATGAAAAACAAATAAAAATCAAAATAAAATAAAATTACACGATAAAAACAAAGCAATTTCAATTTACAGTAACTAAAATCTTAAACACAATCCGCCTGCTCATACAACTCGTATACAGAAATTAAAGGAAACACTGGGCAATCAAGAGACACAATCAAGAGAAACAATCAAGAGAGACAATCAAGAGAAACAATCAAGTAAAATGAATTTCCAGAACCAGAACAACCTATATAGACAAGAGAAACAATCAAGAGTAAAAGCTTTCACTCAACCTCATTATACTTCGTTGTGTTCTCTTTCCTGTGCCTCTTCCAAATATTCAATACCACAAAGAAAACATAAAGAGTATAAATGTGAAATCTGTACTACAAGCAGCAAACACAGCATAACAGCGGCAGTGAAAATTTAGATTTTGATTCTTAAAAAGATAATTGAACATAGTTTAACATAACAAAATACCCTAAACAATGCTTTAATGTAGGCCGGATCTTACCCCCCATGGGGGTACCCCCCATACGAACGAAAACGTTTTTTAAGAATATCTCAAAAACGGTGCATCTTATCAAAAAAATGCAAGAACAAAATAAATTTTAAAAAATCTTATTGGAAAGTTTGACTTCAAAGTGGATTTTGGATACAACTGTTCGCCGTTCACTTAAATCACCATACGGGTTTTCAATAATTGCAGATTGGCCAGATTGGCCAGATTGTCCAGATTGGAATATCGTAACCATGCCGACTTGCTTCAAAACATGGTAGAGCACGTTAAGGCCCCCATTCACGAGATATATGTATGACCCCAATTGACCAATGTTGGAATTTTTGTACCGTGTCCATATGTACCACGCAATTTTCCTTTATCAAGTTTAAGAATATTTGTAGGAACATTTGGAATTATGGACCGTATGGTACAAAAAGGACCATTTTCCTAGGAAAAAATCTTGGATTTCCAGTCAAAATTCCATAAATCGTACCTTCGGTACTTGGTACAAGATTGGAAATCCAATTGGTTTTCCAACCAATTTGGTCAATTGGGACATACATCGGTGTTTGCGCACGCCAATTTGTAATCATTCAGACTCTTTATCTAAAATATTTAAGTACTTTAGGCATTCCCTATGAAAAAGTGACTGACTAAACGCACTCAATTCTTGAACAAAAGGGACATATAATACTTAAGCGGTCCCTACACGTTCAATCTTGCAGTCAATCATTGCATGCTGTGACAGCATTTTGAACGTCTATGGTGATGCTGTCATACAAAATTCCATGATTGACAGCATGCTGGCCAATATCAAAATCATTTTGATATTTTTCAAGGGAGCTTTTTGAATCACAGCATGCTTGAACATGTATGGCGATGCTGTCAATCAATTCGTCATTTCAGACAAGGAAGTGAGTTGTGAATGACGAAAAGCGAAAAATATAAGGACAAAGATTTTTTTAATTTATATTAAGTGTTGTTTTATATAATTTTTTTTTTTTGAATTTATATTAAGTGTTGTGTGCTGTCGGTTTGGCTGTTTCGAAATAAGTGATGCTTGCGTGCATGATTGAGCGTCTAGTGCAATAAGCTTTTTGCTGTGACAGCATGATTGACTGCAAGATTGAACGTGTAGGGGCCGCTTAACAATTTTTCATCCCAAGAAATATCTCACCGACAGCTGGGCCGAAAATCTCTTGAAATTTTAGTACTCAAAATGGCGATGAAAAGAAAATACATACAGTCGCTGCTCTTGCAATTAATGCAATACGTGAAATTGAAAAGACTGAAACAGAAGAACAGATGAAAAGAAAAACCTCTTAATGTTATATATTCTCTTCCAAAGCTTTTTGTATCGTATTGTTTGTAAAAATTAGTTATTTTCGCAACTACTTGTCGGGAGAATTTAGATTCCGCCATCTTCGATTGGGAAATTCCAAGAAATTTTGCAATTGCAAGATTTCTTGAAATTTATCTCTGGGATTTTTTATCGCCGTTAACTCGAGCTCTGATTGGTCAATCAAAAATCTCTGCGATGAAAAATCCCAAATCAAGACGCGGTGTTAGTTAATAAACATAACAAAAGCTATAATTGCCAATCTGGCAATTATTGGAAACCCGTATGGTGATTTAAGTGAACGGCAAACAGTTGTATCAAAATTCCACTTTGAAGGCAAACTTTTCAATAAGATTTTTTTTAAATTTATTCCAATCGGATTTTGATGTATGGGAGTTTTATGTAGAATCATATCCTAAATAACTTTTGTTCTTGCACTTTTTTGATAAAATACACCGTTTTTGAGATATTCACAAAAAACGTTTTCGTTCGTATGGGGGGTACCCCCCTAATAGTCCATTTTTTCCATTAATGAACTTAGCTTTGCATTTTACGAAAAACGGATCTGTGCAAAATTTCAAGTCTCTAGCTCAATCTGTGCGCCCGCAATCCGCGCCACAGACGGACGGACGAACATGCATTGTGTGTAATAACGGAATTTTGGCGTTACAAACGGTAAGGCAAATCTAATAAGCCTATAGTACACGGCATGTAAAAAGCACATATAAATGTGGCTCTGACGTCATTTTGACGTCACCATGTGGTCCCAATGGCCACATGCCGTGTACTAGCTCTCTTTGTGACACACACATATGGTACACATACGAATGTGTACTATATGTGGCACTCGTGACACATAAGAATATGTGGCTTTTTCGAATGTCGTGTACTACCTTAGCACATGCAGTTTGTGACTATATGTGACATATTGTCCAGTGGTTACATATAAATGTGGCAGTCACAATATATGTGTCTGCACGAAAACTTGACACAGCATATGGATCGCATGTAGCCCTTATATGTAACTTTTGAATGACATTTCAGGCTGACATATTTAGTGGTTTTAACTAATTTTTTTAATAAATAGTATTTTAGGGGTTTGTTCATCCTGCTTTTAGAAGGAAATTTTTTCTATGGTTGGCAACCCTGATTTCAGCATTCAGTTTTTGTGTTTTGTTGTTTTAGCAGCACGTTGTTTTGGTATTATTTTTGGTTTTTTTTTATTTTAATTTTCAATTTTAATTGATTTCGGCTATTTTCGTTCGTTTTTCTTTAATTTTATTTTCTTTTTTTCCCTTTGTTTTGCTGTGTGTGTTTTTCAGAATAAAGAAATATGAATGCAAATTTGGATTTCGAGGCGCTCGAACAATCAGTTCACGATGACGGTGATGGTTCCACCGACACTGAATTTGTTGTTCCTTCGCAAGCGACATGAATCGTCTACATACGAATGGTTGCATGTCGCACATCGTGTACTAGAAAACCACATATATATGTGAAATTGTGATGCGCACATGCGATATGCGCATGCTGCGTTGGATACCGTGTACTAGCGATATATATGCAACCATTCATATGCGCACTCAAATGTAACCACAGCATATGCGACCACATTGGTTACATATGGACATATGGATTTTGGGACAAAAGACACATGCCGTGTACTAGCACATTTTTCCCGTATGCAACCACTGTGTCACATACGAAATGTGTACCCAATATGCGACACCTTCTAGTGACGTCAGAGCCACATTTATATGTGGCTTTTTACATGCCGTGTACTATAGGCTATATACCTTTGGTTTTACCAAACGGGTATAAAAATGTACTGATATGATATGCAATAAAATATTAGACGGTACAACACAAAATGTGTTGTCTCAATAAAACTCTAAATGACTGTTAAAAAGTTGACACTACTGAAATCCCTCTGACACTACTATTTTTCGATCAGTAACACTCCGTTTTTCACTTTTGGGGTGGGAACCCTGGTCATGCCGCATGATCATACCGCATACATGCATTCTCGTGGATGGCAATGTTTCCGCATATATGGCGTGGTTAGTACGATCACCGTTGCCAGATCGGGGGTTTTAGCCCCCGTTTTGGGGGTTTTTTTAGCTCACGGGGGGTGTTTTGGGGGTGCTTTTTATTTTTTGAAATTCAGGGGTTTTTTCAGGGGGAAATCATGATAGTTGAAAAAAAAAAATTTCTGAATTATAATATAACATTTTTTGAATTCTTGTTTGATGTGAAACCTGTGTAAAGAATTTGCTTCACATGTTATAATTTAGCGTCATGACCCTTGTGTGTGCTACATAAAAATCAATTTCGGTTCACGCCGTTGAATATGATATGATTTCGAAGGAAGGAAAAAGTCCAGATTATCAATAAGTCCTGATTTTCATACACAAACATAGTATGTTTTGAATTTAGTTTACTTGTTAAGTTTGTGTTTTTTTATTTATGAAAAATTGAAATACATTTTTGTTTTGTTTAATATTGTTTTTTAATACTGAAAATATTTTCTTTCTTCCACCAGATTGTCGTAGGTTTAGAAAAAATAAAATAATCCAGGAGGTTCTTTATAAGAAAAATTCTGAATGATAAGCAAATTTCAACTTTATCATAGAAACATAACAGAAGCTATAATTGCCCATTTGTCAATTATTGAAAATCCGCATGGTGGTATGAAATCAAAGGCCCCTATTGTGAGCTTCGTCAATCGATCGTTGAAATGTCAAATCGAAAAATCGGTATTGTGATCATCGATTTTATCGTTCGTGAACGATAAAATCGTTCAGTTGGGAACGATGACATTTGTTTGATCGTTCGGTGAAGTTTATGTCAAGTTAGCGATCGGTGAAGTATTGCAATTACTTTTTTTTTATCAAAATTAGAGGCCAATAATAAAATGGAAGTATTTGTACACATTAGGAAATTATTAATGAAGAATATCTTGATCAAAACCTCGATCAAATATACCACTTTGGTCTTATTTATCTTCATTTTTTCAACCAATTTTTATCAAATATAAAAATTGGTTGAAAAAATGAAGATAAATAAGACCAAAGTGGTATAAAAATAATTTAAATAAAAAACAGGGATGGGAAACGTTATCGTAACGTAACGAAATAACGAAATAACGAAATGATTTTCGGGCTATTTCTTCATAATTACGTTATAACGTTATAGAAATTCAATTCCGTTACAATAACGAAAAACGTAACGAAAAACGAAAAAGAATATTACGTTTTTTCGTTATTTATTAATATTTCCTTGTTTTATTCAGTATTATATTTTTGTGAAATTTTCCACAAAAGTTCATCAAGTATAACCCCACAGACCAGCCACCTGTAATTAAAAATATTGGAGTAGTATTTTTAATCGTATTTTGATTCTATTGTAGGGGCCACATCTATTAGTTTTCCATCAGTTTTTGGGAAATTGATGGGAAACTGATTGGTGTGAAGGTTCGCGTCAGTCGCGTCAGTCGTATCACATTAGAATAGAACCAAATATTATTTTTTGAACTTAATGCAATAATAATGCATACACATACTCTCTCTTTATTATCCACCGGTATTTTTTGAACTCTACAATCAAAATGAAGCGAAAATTTTCACAAAAAACTGTCAGTCTCAACTGATAGATGTGAACGCTTAACTGGATGTAAAAAACTGACGAGTACCGTAACAGTTGCGACTGATGGAAAACTGATAGATGTGGCCCTTACATAAATCGGATTTTGTTTTGCCCCGATTCCCTCTATTTCTGGAGATACGAAAAAGGAAATCTTTCAAGCAACTTTGTTGGTATCGAAAATATTTTATTTTTAGTAACTCCAGAAGTAGAGTGAATTTCGCGAAAGCTAAGTGCGATTCAGAATCAGCGACGTCAAAATAGCCTAAAATTATATATCTTTGATATTGACCAAAATGTCGATTGTTTAACTTAGTAATCACTATTTTATTTTATTTTTGTTTTTATTTGTATTTTCTTTTTGCTAAGTTTTATTTTTTTTTATAGAATTTATTTTTATGGAAACTGAACTGAATTACTTTGTGACAAACTATTATTAAAGTGCGTATTTTTGTTTGCAGTTTCCATACAATGTGTAACGAAATATAACGTTATAACGTAACGAAATGAAATTTTTTATCGTTACAAAACGAAATAACGTAACGAAATAAAAGTTCAATTTCGTTACGTAACGAAATGTATAACGTTACGATTTTTTATTTCGTTTCCCGTCCCTGATAAAAAATGAACTTAAAAACTGTTTTATTCACATAGATTTGAAATATTGGTCAATTCAAAGAACTCAACATTTGGTGTTTAATATTTTCGCCTTGACGTTGGTTTGTAAAACCGTCTTCTGGTGTAATTTCGCTCATATCGCCATTGTCATCCACCTCTATTTTTTAAGGGAGCTCAATATTGTATTTTCTGCGTTGAAGTCATTTTTAAACATTAAAATAACTTCAACAATGTAAATTCCCAAACGTCAAACATTAAAAAATTCACAATAGCGATTGCTTGAACGACGAACCTTACGCAATACCAAATTGTTTTTCGATCGTTCCGGCCACCGATGGTCGATCGAATAGATATCGATAACCGCAATAGGCCCCAAAATCCCACTTTTAAGTCAAACTTTTCTGATATGATTTTCAAATTCCTCTTTAAAGTCAAACTTTGTGCTATTTTTTTGAGATTCTTTGGTTAAAAATGTCCAAATTTATGCCCTAAAAACTAAAAATAAAAAAAAGTTGCTGGTTGACTGTTTTATATACGACAATTGCCTAAATTTTGGTTATAACTAATTGTTGCAATACGAATAAAAAATTTGGGGGTTTTTATTTCAAAATAGCCCGTTTCAGGGGGTTTTTCAGGCTATGACGGGGGGAAAATTTGCTGGCTGTCTGGCAACTCTGAGTACGATGCTGACTGCCGACGAGATGACAACCTCGATCGGGAGTAAAGTATTTTGGCGAGAGTTTTTGGAATTATATAGAGATTTGCCGCAATTATGGAAAGTGAAAAGCGAAGCATATAAAAATAAATCATTTAAAAATGCTGCATACGAAAAATTAGTGGAAAAATTCAAGGAAATTAAATCGAACGTAGATCGGGAAATGGTTCGCAGAAAAATAAATAGCATTCGCTGCTGCTACAGGCGGGAGCAGAAAAAAGTGGGAACATGCGAAAAATCCGGAGCAGGTGTTGATGACATTTACACGCCTTCCCTATGGTATTACGATCTTCTCGATTTTTTGCGTTTCTTGATTTTTTAAGCGATGTGAAAATCACTGTCGTTTTGCCAGCCAATCTTTTACCCCGTTTTCGTATTTTTGTTTTTCTTTTAGGGCCTTTGTAAGCATTCAAAAATTATGTGTCACAGTGTTTTGAAAGTCACAAAATATTATTACGGAAAACGCAACATACTCAATGATGGCCTATGCCAAACTAATGTATGCACAGTGGATGGGATATTTGCATGCACAAATTGGCATACGCCAACAAACAATCTATGTCATACATGTAGCCTTTACACTCAGGTTGACCCGGGTTTTATTGCTAGTTGTTTACGAGTTTAATTGCTATTATGAAAATACTTAGGTAGTCGTATACTGAAATGATTAATTAAAAAGGGGAAAATAACGTCTCTTAATTTCCAGTGGTGTTCGCTGGCGAGGCTGAGTAAAAGAACCGATTAAAATTCAGTGAGACCCAGCGCGAGAAAGTTGTCTGAAATATTATTTATTGAAAAACGTGCGATTACAGTTGTCATTTTTAAACATTTTTTATTCTTGTTAGACGTATTTTTTTACATGTTTAATATGTCTATCGAATTACGCAGTGCTACAAAAAGTATATTTTTGGTGGGGAATGTAAACCATCAAATAACAGGAGTTAAACTGCCATCTAATCGGCAAGTTCTTTCGGTTTTATTTTTTCACATTCGCGAAGTTAAAATAACTATTAGTGAAAGCTCGAATCGTGTGATTCGAGATTGTATAATATTTTGGGAAAAGGCAAGAATACCCACGAAACGTCTACCTGATTGTCTAACAAAACTTGTTAACCTGTATAACAAGCCTGGGCACTCCTTGGCTCGTCTGGCTCCTCACAACGATAACATTTTGATTCAAATTTTACGAGAATACAATCAATGTACATATGAACAGTTTTACTCGACTCTCCAACGCAATGATACGCGTTGGTAGACGATGGCCACTTCGGCAGCGGAATTCAAACGATTGACTAACAATCGATGGAGCGAGCCTACGACAGTCATTCAGTATAATTTCTGTTGTTGATGCGTGCGGATGTATACATTTGCTCCCCAAAACCCTAATTGCTTCCCAAAGTACACTGACGTACGAAATTTTTTTCAGAAATTCGATTTTTTTAGTTTTCATTTTCCATTATGAAGCGCTCATATTCAAATTCAAATACTATGTCGTGTGATTGGGAAAACAAATATTTAATAACCACAAATAATGATAACCGTCAATGTCTGCATGTCGAATAAAAAATTCAATCTAGAACGCCATTACAACAGCTGTCCTATCAGGTAACTTAATGCAATTTAGCGCATGTTTTTTCCAAGCACACAACCGAAAATACGTCCCAAAAGTTTTTTTTTTGCACAGCGGAACTTATTATTTTTTTGTAATCGCATCATGATAAATTGTGTAGTCCACTGTTCCTAAACGTCTCCATCAAAAGCGAAAGAGCGTAAAAAATGAAAAAGATGCGTTTTCTCATTTTGGGTTATAGTATATGAAGAAACATAAAATTTCTTCGAGTAATAGTAAATCACTACATACATGGTGCCCAGGCCTGCTGTATAACATGTGGCGCGATTTGCAAAAAATGCAAATAAAACAAGTGGTGTTTTCAAGCGACGTGAAGAGGATTTTAAAAATGAATTGGATAATTTGTTTGATATTGCACATGCCGATGCGCCTCAAAGAATTAAAATAGAAGAAGATAGAAACTTTTTACAGCGGCAGAGAGAGCCAGGACGACCTGGCTATCTAGCAGGTGCAGATAAAAAACTGACCGAATAAGAAGAAAGAGTGCAGCAAAAGACAATAAAAAAACATAACAAAAGCTATAATTGCCAATCTGGCAATCATTGGAGACCCGTATGGTGATATTCGTATCAAAATTCGAACAGTTGTACCAAAATTCCACTTTGAAGTCAAACTTTCCAATAAGATTTTTTTAAATTTATTCCAATCGGATTTTGATGTATGGAAGTTTTATGTAGAATCATATCCTAAATAACTTTTGTTCTTGCACTTTTTTGATAAGATGCACCGTTTTTGAGATATTCACAAAAACCGTTTTCGTTCGTATGGGGGGTACCCCCCCTAATGGTCCATTTTTGCCCATTAACGAACTTAGCCTCGCATTTTACGAAAAACGGATCTGTGCAAAATTTCAAGTCTCTAGCTCAATCCGTGCGCCCGCAATCCGCGCCACAGACGGACGGACAGACAGACGGACAGACAGACGGACGGACATGCAAAATTTAACTTTTTTTATCATTCTAAACACACTGGTGTAATTCATTTTTGTGTGTGATGACGGGATCTTGGCGTTACAAACGGTAAGGCAAAGTTAATATACCCTTTGGTTTCACCATACGGGTATAAAAAGAGGAGAGACGAATTAGATGTATGTCAACAGCATCAACCTCGTCAGCATCATACGAGTTTTCAATACCTCAAGAACTCGCGTCTGCATCCTCTAGTACTGGTGGAAGTAGTCACAGCCAGGAAGAAACTACGTCACCCAACAGCACACAAATTGAGACTGTTAAAAAACTTAATAAATAGTAGAAAAACAAAATATTTTTTTTCTGATTGAATTACTTTATAATACGTCGAATCATTTCATATTCAGATTACGTTATCAAAAAACAAACCAAAAATTTCTACTATTTATTCTAGTCGGCACGGGTTATCGTTATTCAAGACAAATTATCTTTTAAAAATAAGTGAGAGTAATTATTTGAAACATATTTAGAGGGTCTAGAAGTTTTTGTAAAAAAAAATTTTACCCCATATAAGGGACACCCTAATATACATATATGGAGAAAAATTGATCACAATAAAAAAAATGTTTACAATAATAAATAATAATTAAATTAAAGATTAATACAAAAAATAATTATTTAAGCAAATTGATATTAAAATCATTACATTGAAATAAATTGTTAAAAGTTCGAGCCATTGAAGAAAGAGGCTCATTATAATTATAATTTGTTGAGTGTAACCAATGATAAAAGAACTATAGATAAATCAGAAAGGTGAGTTTAGAAAGACGGGTATTTATATTTTTACTGGCAAAATGAGTGAAATGTCAGATTTCTTATGACTTTTCATAAAAAGGGAAAGGGACGGCAAGCCACTCAGTAAAAATTTTACTGGAAATTTCGCTTGCATGTAGTGATTTTACTATCCATAATATTCATCGACGATAGGAAAGTTATGGCAGTAAACAACAACAAACACTGACAATGCGAATGGTTTTCGACTGTGATTCAAATGAAATGAACATTTGTTTTTTTTTAGCTTTGCCTTTATCAGTCGTGAAAGTTTTTTCTGTTAAACCTGAATTAGGTTTCGTGAATTAGGTTTCGACAGACAGACGGACGGACATGCAAAATTTAACTTTTTTTATCATTCTAAACACACTGGTGTAATTCATTTTTGTGTGTGATGACGGGATCTTGGCGTTACAAACGGTAAGGCAAAGTTAATATACCCTTTGGTTTCACCATACGGGTATAAAAAGAGGAGAGACGAATTAGATGTATGTCAACAGCATCAACCTCGTCAGCATCATACGAGTTTTCAATACCTCAAGAACTCGCGTCTGCATCCTCTAGTACTGGTGGAAGTAGTCACAGCCAGGAAGAAACTACCTCACCCAACAGCACACAAATTGAGACTGTTAAAAAACTTAATAAATAGTAGAAAAACAAAATATTTTTTTTCTGATTGAATTACTTTATAATACGTCGAATCATTTCATATTCAGATTACGTTATCAAAAAACAAACCAAAAATTTCTACTATTTATTCTAGTCGGCACGGGTTATCGTTATTCAAGACAAATTATCTTTTAAAAATAAGTGAGAGTAATTATTTGAAACATATTTAGAGGGTCTAGAAGTTTTTGTAAAAAAAAATTTTACCCCATATAAGGGACACCCTAATATACATATATGGAGAAAAATTGATCACAATAAAAAAAATGTTTACAATAATAAATAATAATTAAATTAAAGATTAATACAAAAAATAATTATTTAAGCAAATTGATATTAAAATCATTACATTGAAATAAATTGTTAAATGTTCGAGCCATTGAAGAAAGAGGCTCATTATAATTATAATTTGTTGAGTGTAACCAATGATAAAAGAACTATAGATAAATCAGAAAGGTGAGTTTAGAAAGACGGGTATTTATATTTTTACTGGCAAAATGAGTGAAATGTCAGATTTCTTATGACTTTTCATAAAAAGGGAAAGGGACGGCAAGCCACTCAGTAAAAATTTTACTGGAAATTTCGCTTGCATGTAGTGATTTTACTATCCATAATATTCATCGACGATAGGAAAGTTATGGCAGTAAACAACAACAAACACTGACAATGCGAATGGTTTTCGACTGTGATTCAAATGAAATGAACATTTGTTTTTTTTTAGCTTTGCCTTTATCAGTCGTGAAAGTTTTTTCTGTTAAACCTGAATTAGGTTTCGTCACTCCCTTGTCACTCCCTTGAGCCCGAAACAAAACATGAACCTTCACGGTGATAACACAGTGCCACAGTTGTACTGGACCTAATTCAGGTTTAACAGAAAAAACTTTCACGACTGATAAAGGCAAAGCTAAAACAAAACAAATGTTCATTTCAACAACAAACACATTGGACTTCCCAGCCCTGCCAACAAAATGCCAACCCTTTATTGTGGCACTTTCTAGCCCTGCCAACAACATGACAACCCTGAATTATGGCAGCCAGCAAAAGTAAGGCTAAGTTCGATATTTATGTGAAAGCTACGCATTTTAGTTTCTTTAACTTCAGTGTTATCATCATCAGAATCAAATAACATGTCCAATAAAATACTTGTTTCTAGCGCATTCATTTTACACAACAATTCAACTTAAACTGCCAATAACTTTTTATTTCACTTTGACAGTTTGCCATAAAGTGGAAGGGAAAAGTATATGTGAGACACTGATGTGATCGACTTTTCGCGCACGATAATTTGAATATCCCTATCCCGCTCACTTTGCCAGTAAAAATATGAGTACCCGTCTTTCTAAACCCACCTTAAATCACGAACCCAGGTTCTCGTGCACTCGTTGTAGGCAGAAGAGCAACACTTTAGAAAATAAAGTTTCGGAAATCAGACGAAATGGTAATCCCTTTTACATCTAAATGAATTTCACGAATGAGACAAAAAAACTGTCGTTTTCGAAGAATCGTGCAGGGTCGATCAAAAGCAATTTCACTTGATACCAAAAACCAAAAACGCCCAGTAGAACTTTTATAAAAACAAATTGTCTACAAAGAAACTCACAAAATGCATTCGGATAACGCTGCCCTAATTATTTACAATAGCCAAATATTCACTGTTTCAGTATATACCCCTGCCAAGACCCTCTACATATAAAGCCATGCAAAAGTTTTTCTATGTATGCACTAGTAGTGTCAAGTAGCAACCCTACTGTCAGAATCACATGGGAAACCGCACGTAAAATTCGATTTGTTTTCTTTTTTATAAATAATTTTATCAAGTTTTCAGAGTTTAATCGGTGGAAATATATAAATTAAATGTGTGTAGTACGAACAATCGTTTGTGTTTTGTTTAATAATTGTGAAGATAAAAAGAAATATTGCTGAAATCTTTCCTAACTTCAGCAATATACTTAGTACCATTTTTGAATAGATGTAAATAATTTGCTGTTAGTTTTTGCGTTTTCTTTTTTGTGAAATTAATAAGTTTTGGAAGTTTTAAAAAAATGGAAATAAGAACTGGATAAAAGTAATGAATGTGAAATAAGTGCCAGATAAAATTTACGAAAGTGATGACGGCATTTTCAATCCAAGAATTGTAAAAAATTTATACGTAATGGACTTCGTTTAAAATCGTAACTAAATATTATGTTAGAGGCAACTTTTCTTTATTTTTATAGATTTAAATATATTTTGCAAGAAAGGACACAAGCAAAGAAAGTGTTCTGCAGTTTCTTCCTCTGCATCGCATAAGCTGCATGAAGGATCGCTCGAAAGCCTGATGTTGTAGAGATGGTAATTGAGTTTACAGTGGCCTGTTAGTACACTGACCAGCGGTTGTATACCAGACCTTCCCAGCCCTAGTACTTTTTTGGCAATGGTGGGATTGGGTACATAGCCAAACTTTTTAGCTTGACGTCCAACAGTTTCATTTGCCCACCTCGTTTCGTGTTGCTGTCTGCTGAAAATGCGTATCCTTGCTTTTATCGTTGCTACTGAGATTAGCTAACATCGGTAAGATCTCCCCAATTAGTATTCATAGATTCATCATTGGATCCAAAAGATTCATGTCTGAATAAATTAGCAGGAGCCAGTTCCTTCCAACAAATAAGCACAATGGACCCAACTGGTGGTCTAAGTGCTTATGGGCTGTACACATCAGCTTCATACATATATATAATCTTATCCTATTTTGCAAGAAAAAAAATCTTACATAAAAAAACATTGAAATTAATAAATTTTCCTTTCGAGTTTCATTTCCGGCGACTGAAAAGTGTTCGAATTCGAGTTAGCTGATACCGCTTTAAACATTTCCGTGCATCTCATTTTCGATTCGAGTTCCCTGATAAGGCCCCTGCTTATTACCAACAAATTGCACAGAAAAGTATAAATTTATTTAAAAAAATGCACGTATTGTGCGGTTAATTTAAGGATTGATTGGCTGATCAAAGAATCCACAACAAGAGTGTGAGCAGGGGCTGTGACAGGGGAAGCAACATGGGCTAGGAGACTCCTGAGACTTATTTACTGCAGCTTTTCAGCCAAGTGTATTTCGGTTTTTTTTTTAAACCCGTATGGTGAAACCAAACGGTATATTAGATTTGCCTTACCGTTTGTAACGCCAAGATCCCGTCATCACACAAAAAAATGAATTACACCAGTGTGTTTAGAATGATAAAAAAAAGTTAAATTTAGCATGTCCGTCCGTCTATCCGTCTGTCCGTCCGTCCGTCTGTGGCGCGGTTTGCGGGCGCACGGATTGAGCTAGAGACTTGAAATTTTGCGCAGATTCGTTTTTCGTAAAATGCGAGGCTAAGTTCGGGCAAACATGGACCATTAGGGGGGGTACTCCCCATACGAACGAAAACTTTTTTTGCGAATATCTCAGAAACGGTGCATCTTATAAAAAAGTGCAAGAATAAAAGTTATTTAGGATATGATTCTACATAAAACTTTCATACCTCAAAATCCAATTGGAATAAATTTTAAAAAATCTTATTGGAAAGTTTGACTTCAAAGTGGAATTTTGATACAACTGTTGGAATTTTGATACGAATATCACCATACGGGTTTTCAATATTTGCCAGATTGGCAATTATAGCTTTTGTTTTTCAAGAACGTTTACATTTTCAAGAACATTGAAAAAACCCATTTTACGAGCATTGCAAGCGCATTTGCGATTGATCCTGTTTTTGATTTTAACTAGAGGCCCTTTATAATCGTCAACTCTTTAAAAATAAATTTGAATTATTTTAAATTTTTTTCAGGTTTTTAAATAATATCACTCAGATTGTGTGCATTAATAGTATTTTATAATGTTATGTGAGTTATATAAAAATTAAAATTGTCGATAAGTCAAAATTATTTACGCAATATGTTAAGAAATCACATATCACGTACTCTACTATATTGAAATCTTCATAATGCTTAACTTCTGAATATTGAGATGTTACAACTCCCCCACATTGTAAACATTAAACATTTCGTTAACATGATCATTGAGCGTATAGTTATGTAAAATATATTCCTTTTTTCTATTATAACTTACCACAGAACATTTATCAACATTTAACAATAAAAAAAAATATCAGTTGTGGTCTACTCAAAACTTTCTCCTCTATATTTAGCAGAGATGCAAACCAAATGTTTTTTGAAAAAGGTTCGGTTTTGGTTTTGGTTTCGAAGTTTTGAAATTTATGGTTATGGTTCGGTTTTGGTTCAAAGGGAAATAAAATTCTTGGTTTTGGTTCGGTTTTGGTTCAGACAAAAGATCGATAAAAAAAATTTATTTTAAAAAAGTAAAACAAAAAAAAAATAACGTTCAGTCTTATTTAACCAAATAAAATAAACAATTCAATCTTTAGTATATGGATATGATATATCGTCAGCTTAAAGTGAATTTGTGCTAAATCCAAGCCTTGTTAAATCATTTTAATTTTCTTTAAAAGAAAACTGAGCTTCATTTAATTCTCAGTCAGTTTTCTTTAAATGAGAATTAAAATTATTTAACAAGGTTTTTAGCTCTTCGGTAAATTTTGATATTTTATATCGATATATGGATTAACGTTCAGTTATTTGCTTATTTGCTATTTAAAATTATTAATAAGATATCTTCAAGCAGAACATCTTCATTGTTGTTGAGTGGCACTCATTTAACATTATCAAACGAATGAATTTTAGCATCCATATTATTTTTTTGGTACCATTGGCATCATTTGTTTGATCCAAATTTAACAAACTTTGTTTTTCTTTGGGTTATTATCGACCATATTTAAAATCTAGGAACTTTCTATGTTAATCTTTCAATCCTAAATACAGTCAAACCTGTATAAGCCGGACCCTGTATAAGCCAGAAACCTGCCTTAGGCGGACAGTTTTAAAAGTCCCGTGATTTTGAAGACGATTTCCATACAAAATGAACCTGGATAAGCCGGACCTGCCTAACGCGAACCCGGACATCATTTTTTCTATATAAGCCGGATAATTTTTTTTCACTTTTATTATAAGTTTTTTTTTGTTTTATCTGAAAAAATTTTTGGCCGCAACTGTACACAATTCGCACTTAAGCAGGGTTTATACACAGCAAGTAACTTGCGGCAAGTAAAGAGAGGCAAGTAGTTTGCTTAGTTTACACGTTTCAAGTAAATCATTTCAAGTAGAATGACAGCCGAAGGAAAACATAACCTAAAATTTTCTGAGAAAAAATATCACGACTCTTTTTTGTGGAAAAATTTGCGAATTTCGACCTGAAACTGTTTGTTGCCGACGAGTTTTTTTATATCCGTGTCGTTTTTTCCTTAAAATGTTACGACGTTTTCTGGCAAAGCAGCAAATATAAAATGAACCGAAACACACACACATAAAACCACCTCTTGTGTACACGGTTCCATGTTCTTGTATTGGTTTTTACTTGCCACAAAAATAGAATGGCTTTCTATTATTTTCGAGAGAGCGGCAAGTATTCTCACACATATGCGAGCGTCGCACACTAGGTCAAATCGCGTGTATTTACGTCTACTTGCCGCAAGTTACTTGTCTCGTCTAAACCGAGCTTTAGTGACAAAAAAAAGTACAGTTACTCAACTTGTAAGTCAATACATAGGTATGGAAAAATTGGTGGTATGTGTGGTGTGCTGGCTAACAATAACAAATACTAATAGCCTTCCTGATTGCGTTGACAGCCAACGATTAGTGATTTCTACCAACTAAAGGTTGGTGTAGTTCGTAGAAATCATTGACACATATGCAATTGGGATAATCCAGATTTTTCATTTTTTGTGAAGAAAACACCGACGAGGAGAATTTTTGTCTGCAGTCTCCATTGCAAGTGTCTAGTGCATATTTTTTATTTACATTTTGTTTCGTTTGAAGTGTTCAATTTTCGATTATTTAGGTAAGAAATGGATAAATTTTATAGCAATATGTGAAAATATTTAAATTTCCAGATCTTATTCACAATGAAAACATTGACTTTAAATAGGGTTACCAGACGTTAAAACCGAAAAAGTGTCTTTGAAGATAATAAAAGTGATTATTGCGTACAAAAAAGTGACTTTTACAAATCAAAAAGTGATAACAAAAAGTGACATATATATTAAAAGAAAAATAAATATAATATGTGGTTTATTTCAGTTTTACATTACACTTTGGTCCCATAATTAAACTTTTATACATAGTATTTTTCTAGAATCCTTATTTTTTTTTAAATTTCCTTTTCTTTTTGAACGAATTCATAAAATTGCATACAATTTAAGTCTTTAAAATTATATTTTGTTAGCAAAATTTCAAAAATAGGTGGGGTTATTGGGAAACCCTATATTTAGAAAGTTCTTTATGTTAATTACAACATTTAACACAATAAACTTGTTTTGTTGAAAATGCTATAAATGCGAAATGAAAAAAGTGGAAAAAGTGACTAAGAACAAAAAAAGAAAGAAAAAGAAAGAAATTGGTCGAAAAGTGACAATTGTCACTTTTATAGTGACGTCTGGCAAGCCTAACTTTAAAGGAAAAAATTCAAGTGATCGAAGATATAGAGAAAAAAAAGCTAACCATTCGACAAACTTGTGTTAAGTTTAATTGCGGAAGAACTCAAGTTTATCAGATTTTTAAAAAAAGAGCAAAAATTAGGATGGAATGGTTGGCAGGACATAATTTGCAGATGAAAAGAAATACAAAAAATACTGCAAATCATGCGCTCAACAAAAAAATTTACCAATGGTTTTTAGCGGCTAGAGCATAAAATCTTCCGATTTCAGGACCTCTTTTGCAGGAAAAAGCCAAAGAAATTGCCGGGAAACTACAAATTTCAACTTTTAAAACCTCAAATGGTTGGCTCGAAAGTTTTCGAGTGCGTCACCAAATTAATTTTGCCACAATTTGTGGAGAAGCTAAAGATGTTCCTCAAACAACAGTTGACGATTGGATGCAGAAGTTACCTGAAATACTGGCAAACTTCAATCTAAAAGACATAGCGAATTGCGACGAAACAGCACTTATTTTTCGTGCTTTGCCAAACAAAACTTTGGCTTCCAAAAATGAAAAGTGCATCGGGGGAAAACAGTCAAAAGAAAGACTAACAATTTTATTATGTGCCTTCGCGGATGGAAAATTCGAAAAGCCGTTAGTAATTGGAAAAGCCCTAAAGCCACGTTGCTTCAAAAATGTTGATCGTTTTAATCTTCCTGTCTTCTGGCGAGCTAACAGAAAGGCATGGATGACCACTTTTATAATGGCAGAATGGCTCAAGGAACTTAATCAAAAAATGGTTGCTCAGAATCGACACATTTGTCTTTTCATAGACAATGCCTCATTTCATCCCCATTTACATTTATCTAACATAAAACTAGTGTTCTTTCCGCCCAATACAACTAGTGTATGCCAACCTTTAGATGCAGGAGTAATACAATGTTTCAAAGTCCATTATCGCAAACAAATTCTGCGCCGAATGATTTCTTTGATGGCCAAATACGACAATATATCAGACATTGCTAAAGAAATTACATGCATAGATTCAATTTACTGGATACAAAAAGCAATATCTAGTATACCTGAAAATTGTGTAACCCATTGCTTTCAAAAATGTGGCTTTAGAACAGAATCAAATAGCGAACCCGCGACAAGAATCTCTGCGGAAATTTTTCCTCTTTTGGTCGCGGCTGGTGTTGACGATGTAGCTGCCATTGATTATGTTAACATCGATGCAACTCTTCTTACCGAAACAGAAGACATAAACCTGGTTTTTGATATGGAAGATCAAGAACTTCAATTTTCATCAGACGAAGACCCTAGTGTACAGGAAGCAACATCTGAAATTGTAACAGCCGAAAAAGTTTTGGAAGCCTTCCAGGTTATCAGAAATTATGCCACTCTTCAAGGTGATGAAAACATGTTTGCCCAGATATTTTCATTGGCCACAAAGATCGAAAAAGAAATTGCTCTCAACAAAAGCCGGCAAACAAAAATTTCCGAATTTTTCAATATGTAGTTTTGTGATTTCTGTATGATCATAGAGCTTTTGCTATAATTTGTTCACCAAAAATGCTTTGGAAGCAATTTTTATTTTTTTATTTATATTTTCGGAAAATTTGTTTTTTTAGTATGGAAATTACATTTACAGTATCAATAAAAGAAAATAATACGTAAAAGTGAATTTTTTTCAGTCCACCTGTATAAGCCGGAAACCTGTCTAACCCGGACAAATTTCCCGGCCCCGTGCGAGTCCGGCTTATACAGGTTTTCCTGTATTTAAAAAATTTCAATCCTAAATATTTAAATATAAACCGAACCGAACCGAACCGAACCAATAAAAAAAAATTGGTTTTTGAACCGCAGCTTGTTCAAAAATGGTTTGGTTTTGGTTTGGTTCGGCCATTTTTTTTTCATAGAGGTTCGGTTTGTGGTTTGGTTTTGGTTCACTAAAATTTCAATGGTTCAGTGGTTTTTGGTTCGGTTCAAAAACCGGTTTGCATCTCTGAAAAATAATACCCTTAGCGAACTTTCCAGATCGTTATTTATCGAATTTGCCAAGAATCCTACTGGATTATTAAAAAGCTTGAAAACAAACCGGCACTGTGCGTACCTACCAGCTTGGCTGATATTATGAAAAAGCAAAGCTTCCAGCACAGCATAGCTTCTAGCACAAACCAATCAGAAGCAGACTAACATTTTCATTCAATCCATTCTAGAACAAAATTGAATTTCCACTTCCAAAAAATAAATACCCATAGCAGCCACTCCAGCTGTAGCAGCCATGAGCTTTTCTGCCAGCAGCACAAGACTTCAAACAAAACGAACAGATTTATCGGACTTTTACTTCTATAAAGCTTGCATCACGCACACCGTGTCTTGATGGGCGATATCGCCGTCAACTCGAGCTCTGATTGGTCAATCAAAAATCTCTGCGATGAAAAATCCCAAGTGAAGATACGGTGGAAGTCTTGTGCTGCTGGCAGAAAACTCATGGCTGCTACGGCTGGAGTGGCTGCTATGGGTATTTATTTTTTGGAAGTGGAAATTCAATTTTGTTCTAGAATGGATTGAATGAAAATGTTAGTCTGCTTATGATTAGTTTGTGCTTCTAGCTTTACTATCGGGTCGGGTGTTCCAACTGCTTAGACCGATGTTAAAAGTGATTGAGGCTTAAACGTATAACGATTTTTGACTTCTGTTTTCAGGTTTCACAAGTACTGAAGCCTTTTACGAAAA
Source organism: Chrysopilus asiliformis (assembly GCA_964034945.1). Lineage (NCBI taxonomy): Eukaryota > Metazoa > Arthropoda > Insecta > Diptera > Rhagionidae > Chrysopilus > Chrysopilus asiliformis. The sequence goes on from OZ035962.1 coordinate 57,168,257, forward strand.
TGGGCGTTCAAACAAAAATGCATTTCGCGTAGTTCGTAATTATTTTGGTCAGTATAATCGACCAATCGACAGTGCAGTTGAAAAAGTTTTTGAAAAATTCAAACAAACTGGGTCGGTGGCAGAAGTGAAAACACCATTGTGTTCGTATACGTCGTTCAGCTGAAAACATTGGTACAGTACGCGAGAATGTGACTGAGAGTCAAATCACGTCTATTCGTCAGCGCGTGCAGGAATTGAACTTCTCCGCAACCACGTTACATCGAATTTTAAAGAAAGATATGTCTCTACACGCTTACAAAATTAAATTGGCATAAGAACTGGATCCTGCTGACCATTTGATGAGATAATAAAGCATATTCGTGGGATCGAAGAGCAATCATGTAGAGATGTCAGATGTCTTTCACATATAATTGCATGTGCCAAATAACATGAACATTTGGAAAGACCTATTAAAGAGTTTGTCTCAAATATCTAATTCTAAAAGATTTCTTAGTTCTACAAGTAAAAATTATTGCGCCTCAGGCAAAAAATTTTAACGGCCAAGGTCAAATACAAAATAGGGTTTAGATCCCGTCCTCTTTTTGTCTGTACGCCCTTGATAAGAGATATTGAATTACGGTGAAAGGCAAAAATATAGAGAATTTTATTTTCTTTACTTTCTATATAATTAATTTTTCACTAAATTTTCAAATTTTTCAAACTGCCAAAAGCAATTTCAAAAGTTAGCAGCCACTAAACTGTCACTACATTAGATGGCCGATTTTCTCCAACTAATTTTTAGTTGGATGTTTTTATGCATTTTGAAAGATTAGCCAAAAGTTTTAATCAAATTATTTCTAAAATATCGCAAGTGAGTTTGTTTTTGTTGTCGAAAATCATAATCTAATAATTCAGATTCATAATCCGAGTGGTGCAAAGTAACATATACCGCGAATACGATTTAATTCAGAAACGCCCAATATTTTCCAAAAAACTTTCTGATGCAGTTTTGTGACCGATTGAAATTGCAAGAAAATACAATGATTTTCAATAAAGACATTGATCTTCGATAAATCTTGTATCGCAAAAAAACATTTAAAATGTTAAAATTTTGTGTTGAGAACTGAGCGATGGGGTCTTTTGGTTATATTCAAAATACTTTAATAAAAAAGAGCCATATCCAGCCCCAAAGGTCAGTTGATGACAGTAACTGAGACATGATTGATCTTATCAATTGCCGTGTGCCTGACGATTAGACTTGCGCGACTAAAAATATGAGTTTTGTGTACTTGACATTCGTTTCATAAATTTGTACATTTTTTCGCAAAAATTTTCTTGCGGCCAAAAAACACAGAAATAACTTAAAAACTTTTCGTTATGCCTAGTTCTGTAACTTCCCGTTCCGAATTTTAGAATTCTAACACCAGACTCGTGATCAGCGACACCAAAAACCCCTCCCCGCGATATGGTCAGAAGAGAAACACGTTCTGGAAAATTCATTAGATATTTTTTTCAAGAAAAAAATTTTCCGAGTTCCAACCAAAGTTTAGTAGTTTTTCTAAAAATGGTCCATGCTAAACTTTGGGCACGAAACTTGGCTGACGCGTCCTTGTTGTTTCAATTGAATTAATTTAAAACATGCTGTTCGGGCTCAGACCTTCTTGAGTCGGTCTAGCTCGCAATAAATGAGAGGTGCCGGGTCAAAAGAAACAGTGCAATTCTACTAATTCTAATTAACTTTATTACAATTCAAAATAATTCACAATAGTTCAATTTTGTGGTGAAGTTGCTTCTTTCTAGTCCAGTCGCAGTAGTTGTCTGATGTTTGGATTCTCCGTTGGTGTATTTGATGTGCTGTAGTCGTCTTGTTGCTGGGATCTCGTTGGACTTTTGTTGCCTTGAGTTGCAGCGCGTATTTGGATTCCGTATAATCGCACCGTAACCTGTGCCTAGAGTTTGTAAAGGGTGGTAAAATTTTAAGGGCCGATGTTGAATGTGAACCGCACCTAAACGTGAAGTTTTTTCTGCATTTCATTTGACATTTCTCAATTTCAGACTAACTCAATTTGAACCATGGAAAGATACACAATCGAGCAACGCGTTAAAGTTATTCAGGCTTATTATGAAAATGGGCGTTCAAATCAAAATGCATATCGTGCACTTCGTGATTTTTTCGGTCAATTTAATCGTCCAAATGTGCGTACAATCGGAAAAATCGTGCAAAAATTTGAGCAAACCGAAACAATCGCTCTTTTGCGCGACAAATTTAATGGCCGTGTTATCTCACGTGGTGGCGATGTCAATTGGCCGCCAAGATCATGTGATTTGACACCGTTGGACTTCTTTCTTTGGGGTTATTTGAAAGAAAAGGTGTACGTCGATAAGCCAGCAACAATTCAAGAGCTAAAGGATGAGATAATTCGGCACATTAACGGCATAGAACCTCAATTATGCCTCAGCGTCATCGAAAATTTTGACCATCGGATGGAGGTGTGCCGCCGAGGTCGCGGCGGCCATTTGGCCGATATTTTGTTCCATACATAATTGAACCATAGCAATATTATCATAATAAAAAGAAATGACAATAATTTCCTAAATCGTGTTTTATTCAAAATCAACATCGGCCCTTAAAATTTAACCACCCTTTACCTTATCTTGTACAATCGCACCGTAACCTGTGCCTGTAATTTGGACCTTATCTTGTCCTGTCGCACCGTAACCTGTGCCTAGAATTTGGATCTTATCTTGTCCTGTCGTACCGTAACCTGGGCCTAGAAATGGACCTTAACCTGTGCCTGATGCAGTGGCGTGCGGTGCAAACCACATAAGGGTGCGCAGACTTGTCTAAACTTTGTACACCAAATCGATTCTGCGTTCTGATTTTGCAAAATCGTCAATTACATTGTCATAGAAAGAGCCGGAAACTTTTAGTGTGGACAACAAAATAATATTTTACTCTCAGCACATGCCGTCAACCAATTAAATTTAGAATAATTTTCTACCTTGAAATGTCGCTCACAAATTTTCCCCTTAACACTACTTTTCTGAGTCAAATCAATTTTAGGAATAGGACGACTTTTCTTGATAAAAATATTTTTATCTTCTAAATTTAGCCTTGAGAAAGGCTGTTTTAATAATAAACATACGTCACAGGTATGAATACTCATATTTTCCAAAGAAAATCAACACGCAAATCGCAAATTTAGTAATTATTCAACAAAGTCTAACCAAAGAATGAGCTTCCACCAAAAAATTCATTCGAAAAACGTTTTCCCATTTTTTACATATCCCCATTCAAGTTGCGGCAGTTTATTCATTGAAATCGACGGATCGTGCGCATTTAAATCGCTGCGCCTGAAACATGAATGATACACGAACAAAACCACTTTCTGTGCGTCAAAAAATTCATTGAAACATGCGTTGATGTGCGATAGCTTCTCATGTAGAGTCGAGCGCAGCAACTCTACAGCGCTTATGAAGAAAAATCGAATGATATGCCTGATGCTAAGTTCCCCCTTACGGAAGGGGAGGGGAAGAGGAGGGGAAGGGACGGGGAAGGGGAGGGGAAGGGGAAGGGGAAGGGGAAGGGGAAGGGAAGGGAAGGGAAGGGAAGGGAAGGGATGGGAAGGGAAGGGGAAGGGGAAGGGGAAGGGGAAGGGGAAGGGGAAGGGGAAGGGGAAGGGGAAGGGGAAGGGGAAGGGGAAGGGGAAGGGGAAGGGGAAGGGGAAGGGGAAGGGGAAGGGGAAGGGGAAGGGGAAGGGGAAGGGGAAGGGGAAGGGGAAGGGGAAGGGGAAGGGGAAGGGGAAGGGGAAGGGGAAGGGGAAGGGGAAGGGGAAGGGGAAGGGGAAGGGGAAGGGGAAGGGGAAGGGGAAGGGGAAGGGGAAGGGGAAGGGGAAGGGGAAGGGGAAGGGGAAGGGGAAGGGGAAGGGGAAGGGGAAGGGGAAGGGGAAGGGGAAGGGGAAGGGGAAGGGGAAGGGGAAGGGGAAGGGGAAGGGGAAGGGGAAGGGGAAGGGGAAGGGGAAGGGGAAGGGGAAGGGGAAGGGGAAGGGAAGAGGAGGGGAAGGGCCGGGGAAGGGGAATGGGAAGGGGGGGGGGGTGGAAGGGGAGGGGAAGGTAGGGGAAGGGAAAAGGAAGGGGAGGGGAAGGGGAGGGGTGGAGGGGGGGATGGAGAGGGGAAGGGTGGTGGGGGAAGGGGGAGGGGGAGGGGATAAATTATCGATGTTTCGTCACACACACACACACACACACACACACACACACATATATATATATATATATATATATATATATATATATATATATACATATGTATATGTATAGGTATAGGTATATATATAACGTAAACATTTTGTCGTAAGGAATATTATTTTTACAAATTCGGGCGCCCGAATTTGTAAAAATAATATTCCTTACGACAAAATGTTTACGATAAATTGTCTTACGATAAATTGTTTTACGATAAATTGTCTTACGATAAATTGTTTTACGATAAATTGTTTTACGATAAATTGTTCTTACGATAAATTGTTCTTACGATAAATTGTTCTTACGATAAATTGTTTTACGATAAATTGTTCACGATAAATTGTTTTACGATAAATTGTTCACGATAAATTGTCCGCGAATCCATGGGATTTTGTAGTGGTATTCTAATGGTACTCTAGTCGCGCTCTTTAGTGCAAAGGTTTTGAATGCAAAGTTAATGGTCTTTAGTGTGAAGGTTCCAGATTTGATAGTTGAAGCCTTTGCGCATCTAAGTCAATGATGTCTGCGCATGGATGTTAAGTGTCATGTTTCTTTTGATTTGTGATGTGATAGACCACGATTACACAGGCTTAGGCCTACCCTACACGCGGCAACTTTAAGCGGCGACTTTTCCTAAGTATAGGCGCAAGAAGTGAGGGAAGCGGTGGCTAATGTCGCCAGTTCCGAAAGTAGAAACAAGGCGACAAAATACGCACACAAGCACAAAATCACAAAGGACGGGTTCGTTCTTCACACAACTTCACACACACATAAAACACTCACTGTGTAATATACAGAAGTCTCCGGCAACTTGTCTCCGCGTGTAGCACAAACGAGCAACTTTTTGTATCGAGTATCGGTTTAAAGTTGCCGCGTGTAATGTAGGCCTTAGTGTGGCGCCACAAATCGACTCTTTACGGGCGAGGGACGAAGTGGGAACGATGACACGAAAAGTCGAACTCAAACTAAAAATTTCAGTTGCTCAAGAAGCAGAACGAATGCTGATTGGCTGATTCATTTCCACTTGTTACAAAAAAATCATTTACTCCGTGATCGTCGTAGAGTGCGTACATGTTGTTTAGCTAAAATTTGTTTATTCAATGGCAAGCTGGAATAAAAGTCAGACAACGGTTTTGATTGATAGTGGAACCACAATAGCGCTTTGCAACTTGCTTCAGCGTTGACAGTTCGACGCTCAAAAGTAAAATCAAAGCGATTGTATGAAGTCATCTACAATAGCGCTTTGCCAGCGAGCTTCAAAGCGCGCTGACGCCGAGAGTAGACCTACTTTCTACTTTCAGACGCGTTGGCACTTTGACAGTTGTCATTCGGACGTAAATAGAAGTTCATCGATTCCAATAAAATGGATAATATTAATTTTGAGGAAATGTTAATTGAAAAGGTGAAAAGTTATGAGTATTTATATAACATGAAATCGAAATTATACCGAAATACCATAAAAAAGAGTTTGCGTGGGCTAAAATTGCCGAAGAAACAGGACGGCCGAGTAAGATTCTTGTTCACATTAATTATTTAACTTAATATTTACTTTTTCCAAACCAAATTGTAGTTGAAACTTGCAAACAACGATGGAAAAGCTTAAGAGATCGATTCGTCCGAGAAATCAAGAAGAAAAATTTGCCATCCGGTAGTGCAGCTTGCGAAGATGAAAAGTGGAGTTATTTCGGTCAATTGGTTTTTTTAAAAGACAGTCTCGATACTCGAAAGTATGAAATATTAGTTGAATGGTAACCAAAATGACCTTAACTTTATTTCAGGCAAACAGGAAACTTTTCTACTACAACATCGACTGCACTTCAAGAAGAAATTTGTCAGAATTAACACCTTTTTCAAGAAATAAACACCTCAATTTTTGAAGAAATAAACACCTCAACACCGGAGCCCCAATTCCTGGATGAGACTGACGAAGTTTTTTTTATAGTAGCAGCGAAAATGTGAACAATTCAAATCCAAGGAAAAGAAAGAAAAGCAGCGTAGATGTGCATGAAAATTTTTGGCAAGGATTATCACAACTCGTTGACAAACGATTCAAAAGTCCGGAAACAGAATCATCAAATGAATTGTTCATGAAAATGATAGGTAAAAAAATGGATATTCTACCGTCAGAGATACAAGAGGAGCTGCAGGGTGAAATTTTGGGAATAGTTAACTTCCAGCTTAGATTGCATAGAAATAGAGATGTTAATATGTGAAACCTAATAATAAAAATACTTTTCAGGGAAAAAACTATATTTCATGTTGAGTTCCCGAACCCACCGGCGTCTTTCATTGGTTTTTTTAAATAATTGTTGAGCCTTGTACGGTGCTTCAGCTACTAAAGCTATAAAAACCATGTCTTGCAAATCCCGTGACGACATTTTTCAATTCGAAATTCACAAAAAAATATTTTACCGTCAAAGCGTTATTGTGGTTTAGCACAGATGATTCATGGCGTCCCAGCGTCAAAGCTCGGTAGGTGCACTGAAATGTCAACGCTGACGCAAGCGGCAAAGCGCTATTGTGGTTCCACTATGAAGCATACGAGCAGCACCCCGGTTTATCTGACATTCACAAACACGAAATTAAATACAAAAAAAAAACTTTTCACAAACACGAAATTAAAGACAAAATGGCCCAATTTCCATTCGTTTCATTTTCGTTTGGGTTCAGCTCAACCTGTGTAATCACGAGAGGTTCAGTGTGGAAGTTCAGTGTATCTGCCTCTAATCGTGGTCATAATGTTTATTGGTTTTTTATAGTCGACGAAGGGAGAGGGTGGATTGGGAAGCAGCTGTGGGTGGAAACATGGTGGAAACATGGGAGGCAAGGTAAGTTTCAAGGCAGCTTGCTCTTACTTGAGCGACTGCCCCAATAATGATCTACGTTTGATGTTTTCCATCTCTTTTATAGGTAACCGGTGGAGCCCCTTTACCCCGAGGGGGTGTTCCACTTAGTCTTTTTTCGGGAAGTTTTCTGGGATGTGCGACAAGAGGTGATTATTTTTTTGGTTTTATGATTATTCATTTTTGATTTTTTATTTATTTACTTTTAGATCAGTACAGGGATTCTGAGGGAACTGTCGATAATTATCCACAAGCGAGTTATGTGCACATATTCAACATTCTTTTAATTGTGTTGGTGGATACAGCACACTAATGCAGGTTTGACTTCCAATGCGATTTCCTTCACTCGGGTAACACTAATGTTTTGACGTCTGGAAATCCATTCCACATTTCCAACGTTTTTATCGACCAATATAAGTCACTTGCTTTATGAGGTAGTGAAAACAGTTTGTGTGTTTTACCAATCGGTGTTAAAGAAAAAAGAATTAAAAAAATATGCCACGGGTAAATATAATATTATAAATGTGAAGAAAAAATTAAATATATAGCTTGTTTGTTTAATTTTGTACAAATCAATTCAAATATAATGATGTTTAAATAGATATACACTGTATTAACAGTGTAACATTCAAATTTCAGATTGTATAATACAATTAAATAGTTTAGTTCAATTATTATGAGTAAAGTAAATAAGAGATAGGTTAGAAAAAATTTACACTTTCAACTTATAAAATTCACATCGGGTAAGTAAAGAATTCTTGATCGCTGCGGATCTCAAGATAATTTCCTAACTTTAAAAAAAATTCCCCTTTTTCGATATTCCATTGGTGAAAAGTTTCGATTATGCTCAGAATCGGTGTGCAGATGGCCTTTATGAGAGGCCAGAACATTCTCCCATCCGCTGAAATATTGATTTCAGAGAAAGACTTGTAATTCAAATAAAGATTTTGTTAAATTCATTTTCTTTTGTTATAATTCATAATTTATTTTCAATTCATTTTTATTTGATTCAGATTTAATTTTTAGCTTAACGTTTTTTCATTGATGGTGTGTGGAGAATTTTCAAAGGGAAGGGATATTATTTAAAATTGTATCCCAGGATCAAAAGGTTTTGTTAGTGTGGAGGCTATGAACCTTTTGGTAATTTTCTGAGGCATTGGATTCATTGAAATTTTACATTTGAGTATATTGAACTGTGGACTCCATATCATGCCTAGAGTTTTAACTTCTTTAAGTTTTGGTTCTGGTGTGTCCAAATATTCCTTCGGGATTTTGGAAAAAAGAACTTTAGAGTTAGAAGCCCAGTTTCTCAGTGGAAGACAACCTGAATTTAATAATTTTATCATTTGATGATATTGAGTCAGAATTTCCTCATGGGTATCGGCTCCTGCTAAGACATTATCCATATAAAAATTCTTCAAAGTAATTTTAGAGGCGGCTGAACATTTTTCCTTTTCATCTTGGGCTAATTGATGCAGAGATCGGATGGCGAGAAAAGGAGCTGAGGTTGTTCCGAAGCTGACCGTAGTGAGGTTGTATGCTAATAGTTCTTTGGTTGGATCCGTTCGCCAGTGGATTCGTTGATATGGTTGATGTTCAGATGTCACTAGGATCTGTAGATACATTTTTTCGATATCTATTGAATAAGCGAGGTTATAAGTTCTCCATCGTAGTAGAATAGTGCGGAGATCTAGTTGGTCCTACCAAAAGTAAATCGTGTAATGATTTACCTCCTTTCGTTCTTTGTGATGCGTTGAATACTACTCGTAATTTTTTGGTAGTGCTATCATTGTTTATCATTGGATGATGGGGAAGATAATAGGACTCACTGTTTGATTGGTCATCCGTGGTTGAAATGATGACCATGTGTGTGGAATGCAAGTATTCTACAATCCATTTGGATTATTCCATTCTAGAATTGAGATTTGATGTAAAACGACGTTCTACTTGATAGAATCGTGTTACAGCAATGCTGTATGAATCTTCTAGATATATCGGTACGTTTGGGTTGAATGGAAGATGTACTTTGAATCTTCCTTCTTCATTTTGAGAATGAGTGCTTTGAAACTGTTCTTCGCAATGTTGTTTATGTTTAGTGAGAAATGGATGAGTTGAGGATTCTGGTAACTCCCAGGATTGGTTTAAACGTGGTTTTTGTGGGTTGTATGTTGAACCTAATTTACTCAGGATTTCTTGTGATGTTTCGGATGCCTGTTTTGAACTATGTTTGTTGGCAGTAACGTCTGTAAAATTCGTTGAATTGTTCAGATCGGAATTTTGAGTGGAATGAGTTAATGGTTGAATAAGTGATCCACTAGTTGTTTCTGTGTCTGTAGTGGCCGTTGTAACTGCTTTTCGTTCTTTTTGAAGTTCTCCTAGATAATTTCCAAAAAAACATTTTTTTTGCGATTATCTCGAAAACTAACGGGTTTTTGCTGACTGAATGTATGAAGTGAATTAATGAGAATGGCATTCTGCACAATTTTGTTTCTTATGCTACATTTACACGAATGACAAATTTGTCATTTTTTTCTTGTCATTATGTTAATTCCCGTGTAAATGGCATAATTTTTGTAATTTTCTCTGTCAGAAAATGTCAATCTCTCATAAAAGAATGAACTTGTCCATTCTTTTATGCCGGATTGTCATTCGTGCAAACGCAATATTAGTTATGACAACTTGAGTATTCAACTTTTGTCATAACTAATATTACGTTTGTACGAATGACAATCTGGCATAAAAGAATGGACAAGTTCATTCTTTTATGAGAGATTGACATTTTCTGACAGAAAAAATTACAAAAATTATGCCATTTACACGGGAATTAACATAATGACAAGAAAAAAATGACAAATTTGTCATTCGTGTAAATGTAGCATTACCGTTATCCGTTATCTTTCACCAACAGACCATATTTTATCAATTTCATTCAAGATATTTCCTTATAAAATAATTGTAATTGAAATCTTGTAAAAGTAACATAACCTTTTTATATGAAAAAAAACTTGAATCAAAAAAAAAAAATTTTAAATTTTATACTAAAACTAACATAAATGTTTATAATTTATTTAAAAGTAAAGTTTGTCATTTGCTGCGCGCTTAGCAGTTCGGTTATGAGACTATTATTCTTTTTTATTTGAGCCACCGTTTCCTCCTGAAGAGCCAGAGAGCTTTCCATTCGAAGGATTTGGTTCTCCGTGCGCTTTGATTTTTGACGTGGATACGTCTTGGATTTTGGTTATGGGGGTACAAATTAGAAAATCGGCTTGCTGCCATGATAACAAATTTGCAATCGATGATACTCGATAGTTTGTGGTGACATCCGAACAGAAACTGTGTTATAAGATAAGGCCTCCATTAAAGCATTGTTTAGGGTATTTTGTTATGTTAAACTATGTTCAATTATTTTTTTAAAGATCAAAATCAAAATTTTTACTGCCGCTGCTATGCTGTATTTGCTGCTTGTAGTACAGATTTTACATTTATACTCTTTTTATGCTTTCTTTCTTTGTGTGCATTTTTTATGCTTTCTCTTTCGATCTCTAAAGAGAGAAATTCGTAGCAACGATCGATGCACATTTTTCGTTCTCCCCCCAAGTTAAGAACGAACTTGTTTCTATTTAAGTTTTCGCTCCTTGTTCAAGCGGTTTGTGGGTCTCGCATAAAAATGAATGAAAGCTTCGAACGATGGCTGTTGGGTATGATGCACACACACATATAATTATGTATTTTACTAGTGAAAGAACGATATTTCGCTCCCAGCATTAAAGTTCTGTTCTCGAAAAACGTAGAAACAAGAGCAAGAACGTAAAAACGATAATTTCGCTCTTGTTCTTTGGGGCAGAACGTAAGACTAGAAATGGGAGCGTTTTGAACACTGTATATATGATATTTATTTCATACTTCGCTTATCATAAAACAAATTATAAATAAAATTATGAGACTTGTATGGTGAAACCGAATATCTCAAAAACGGTGCATCTTATCAAAAAAGTGCAAGAGCAAAAGTTATTTAGGATATGATTCTACATAAAACTCCCATACATCAAAAAAAATCTTATTGAAAAGTTTGACTTCAAAGTGAAATTTTGATACTTAAATCACTATACGGGTTTTCAATGATTGCCAGATTGGCAATTATAGCTTTTGTTCTGTGTCGTGGATTTTTTTAAAACACAAAATAAAATAATTTGTAGGTTTATGTTTGGACCAGTGTTGTTCCTCTACGCGTAGACTTTAATTGTCTACACTTTAGTGTTAAGCTGCCATGTGATACCAGATGGTGTTCCTATCGAGATTCGTACCAATGTTTGGTGCAGAATTTGTCATACATGAAATGCATAACAGCCGAAAGAATAAAAAAGTGAAGCAAAGTGTTGCTAAATTACTTTTTGACGATGAATTTATCGAAGCTGTTAAAGAGAACATCAAACTTTTTGATCCCATATGTAAATTAATAAACACTTGTCAGCAGGGTTGGGATTTTAGTACATATGTACTAGATCTAGTACCTTTTTGACTCATTTAGTACCCTAGTACCACAGCCCATGAATCTGGTAACTTTTCATGGTTTATATAAAAAATGATTTTATTGATAGCTCCCTTTAAAAAGCCATCACTTTTCTATGTATTAGAAAAAAAGTACTTTTTAAATGATCCCGCTACAAATCTTTAATTAAAGACTACTGAATTCGTCTTATTAAGGGAGATATGAAAATTAATCGCAAGCCATGGAAATATGATTTATATTAGCAATAGCTCAAAATACTTCTCGAAATTTAAGTTTTTAGATTGAATTTGTACAAAAGTTTAAAATTGAAATAAAAGCGAAAATTTAAAACAAATACATCTAGACAATTTTTATTGGTTTTTTGGAGTTTTTCTAGAGTATTTTTTGACCGAGAACGGTTATATTCACAGCGCAAAAGTCAATCCATATGGATTAAGGATTTTTTTCTAAAATTACGAAATTTAGATTTTTCTTGACTCCAATGTAATAAGCATAAAAAAACGATTTTGGTTGCACGATAGTTAAAAAAAATCTAGTACCACATTATCTCAACCTAGTACCCTTTTTGGGCAAAAATAGTACCTTTTACACATCCTCAAGTCCCAACCCTGCTTGTCAGTCATCTAAGATTTCAGTTGCCGATGCTGTCGACCTTTGGTTAAATATAAAACTTCCGGAGAAGTTTGAATCCAAATTCGGCGAAAGCTTGAAGTTACGGCTAAATATGGCATTGATCAAATATGCCCTGGCGGCTTTTTATCTGCATCCTACATACGATAATACTCTATTGAGCAATGATTTAATGGACAAAATTAACCTTTTTTTATTTAATCAACTTAATAGAAGAATGGGATAGTTTTCAACGAAAAACTGGATTTTTCAAAAAATTATACGAAAAAGACATAAAAAAGCCATTGGTATTTTGGAATATGGCAGCGATGCATCATCCAACTCTATCGCAGTTCGCCATAAAACTATTGCAGATTCCAGCTTCATCTGCGCAAATAGAAAGACTGTTTTCCAGCTGGTCACAAGTCCATTTTCAAAGCAGAAATCGACTGACTTTTGAAAGATCTAAAAAACTACTCCATATTTATTATTCTTTGCGAATAAGTGATAATTTGTATTACGAAGAAGACAATGATTCTGATTAAGGTTGACTTATGTACAATAAATATAAGCGAAAAAAATAAATTCTTTAATTAGTTTTGGTAGTTTTTATTTTTAATATTTTTTATACTCCACTAGGGGTATTTGATTTACTTTATTAGATTTGAGTTACTTCCGTATAGTGTGAAGCAAAAAGATTTTAGAATTCAATGTGATTTCAATTGCAAAAATTAAAAATAAAGCCGCTTAGATTGCATGAAAAGAATAAGAATTGCCATTAAAGTTTGCTACGAAGTTCTTATGTACAGTATTTGGCAATTGCTTCGTGGAAATTGTGCTTTATTATGTTAAAATTAATTGAAGAAAATGAGATTTTAAAACTAAATCAGTTATCCTTGATTGTCTACATTGTCTACGCGTAGACAATAGACCATTGTCTACAGTAATAGTCTACGCGTAGACAATGGTGTATTCTACATCACGTAGACTACGCGGCACAACACTGGTTTGGACAGCGGATCCTACCGGCTGCGCCAATTTTATGTCGTGGATTTTTTTAAAACACAAAATAAAATAATTTGAAGGTTTACGTTTGGGTGGCGGATCCTACCGGCTGCGCCAATTTTATGTCGTGGTTTTTACGAAATAAAATAAAAATAAAACGAAATGTTTTTTTTTCTGTATTTAATTTTTTATTTATTCACTTAATTATATGTTTATTTTTTAAGTTTATACATACTTGTACAATTTGTTACTTCCATTTAATATTTTACTGAAATATTGTCTTAATTTTGTTTAAAAATTGTTAAGTTATCTTTCTTTCTTGAAATTTTCCAAATAATATGACACATGAGTTGTTAGAATCTATACATTTAAAAGGCAAAGCGATTTTGTATGGATTTCTTTCGACAGAGCTCCTGCAGTTCCTATTGAACCGATTTTGATGATTCTTTTTTTAAATGAAAGCTTTATAGCTGTAGATATGTCCGTTTTACTTTTTTTCCAATTTTTAATAATACTTTATTAGTGATTTGCCTTTCAAAATTATCAATATGCCGCTAACTAAGTCTTCAATGTTAAAACGACATTTCGTACTGTTCGATTAGTGCAGTGAGTTAGAAGTTGGACTACCATGCGCCAGCACCGGGTTCAATTCTCATCGGTGACAAAGTTCTTTTTTTTTCAATTTTTTTTTTTGATTTTTTTACTTTTATTAATATTTTATTACTTAATTTATCTTTAAGTTTACATTTTTACTCCTGAATAAGTGTTAGACTAAATGTTTTTTTTAATTTTTTTTGACCTTAAATTACTTATTTTATTTATATTATACTTCTTTAGGTGCGTTGGGCGATTTTTGGATGGGTAAAATCTCATGAGTTCGCGTCACCGATATGCTAATTTAACAGCTTAAGAATGCTGATTTGCTTTTATTTGATTTTTTTATACAGAAAAAAATCGAATTTTTTTTTGAAAATATACAGCAAAATAAAAAATTACACAGAAAATTTCTGAACAGCACGTGGCATTGTTATACAGAAAAAATTAAATATCTCTAGCTATTTGTTGTATAAGAAAATCATGTGCTGCTCAGGAATTCAAACCTTAATATGCATATTGACTTTTATTTGAAATTTACTGTTTATTAACATATATTTTCGAAATTTCAGGTTGAAAAATATATAGGTATAAATACACGACAATATAATTATTACCTTACATATAATATCGTTTTCATTTCTGTTGGCAGTCCCCAATGACTACCTGTTTTTTATTACTTCATTTATCTTTAAAATTTATATTCTTACTACTGAATAAGTGTAAACTACATCGCGCCAGGTACGGGTTCAATTCTGAGCGGTGGCAAAATATATATTTTTTTTTTTTGTTAAAATTGAGTCTTTATTGGAAAAAGTGAAAACCATCTTCTCTATATATAAAATCGTTTATTCTGACGCCCAGCCCAAACCCCTGAAGATAGAGACTTGAAACTTTCAGAATATGTCCCACCATCGAGATTTTTCGAAATTTTAGCGCTAAGGGGGTGAACGGGGGGTAAAGGGGGTTTGGGTATTTTTAAACCGTGATTTTCGCCATGACTCCTGCTCAATAGGAAGCTGAAAAGTATCACTCGGGGGTTTTTGGGGTCGCTGATCCCGAATCCGGTTTTTTCAGATTTTCAAAATTCAAAACGGAAGGTCCTGTAAGGATAATGCAAATGCAAGAAATAACTTTTAGAAAATTATTTTTAGATGTGTCCATTTTACTTTTCCACCAATTTTTAATAATATTTTACTAGATGCAGACCCATCATTGTCGGGCTAAAGTTTTTTTTTGCACAAAAAACTTCCAGAAATAACTTTTAGAAAATAAACGTGTTCGCTTCAAGACTTTCGGTTTTGAATTTTAAAACTCTAATACCCAA
Source organism: Chrysopilus asiliformis (assembly GCA_964034945.1). Lineage (NCBI taxonomy): Eukaryota > Metazoa > Arthropoda > Insecta > Diptera > Rhagionidae > Chrysopilus > Chrysopilus asiliformis. Next base: position 57,183,369 of record OZ035962.1, read on the forward strand.
TTAGTTTTTCCAGCCTCCTTATGGGCAAGCTAACTTCAGTCATAAAATATTATCATCACGGACAATGGTGAAAATCTGATCAAAATTGTTTTCGGTTTATAATTAGTGTCTCTATTTTTGTTTTAAACAGTTTTCACATACAAAAAAAAAACACAAAAATCACAAAGAAAAAAAAAATTGTTTTAACTAAATGGAAAAAAAAATTAAATTAAAAAAACAAAACCTTGGCACCAGCATCCCTGGCTTCGAGCATGGGTATTTTACCCCTTCATTAAACACCCAGCTGCGATCCGTGTTGTTAAGATCGAAGACTCATCTATATATTTAAAAGGCAAAGCGATTTTGTATGTATTTCTTTCGACACAGCTCCAGCTTAGAATCGATTTTGATTATTCTTTTTTTAAAGGAAAGCTCTCTATCTGTAGACGTGTCCACTATACTTTTTTCCCATCTATATAATAAAAACTGTAAGGGGGATAATTTTTGTAATTTTGGATTTTCTCAAAAATATTGACATACATTGATGTATTTGGTCGTATAATACTGATGGCAAAAATTACATTTTTATACCCGTATGGTGAAACCAAAGGGTATATTAATTTTGCTTTACCGTTTGTAACACCAAGACCCCGTCACCACACATAAAAATGAATTACACCAGTGTATTTAGAATGATAAAAAAAAGTTGAATTTAGCATATCCGTCTGTGGCGCGGATTGCGGGCGCACGGATTGAGCTAGAGACTTGAAATGTTGTGCAGATCCGTTTTTCGCAAAATGCGAGGCTAAGTTCGTTAATGGACAAAAATGGACCATTAGGGGGTATCCCCCCATACGAACAAAAACGTTTTTTGCGAATATCTCAAAAACTGTCCATATTATCAAATAAGTGCAACAACAAAAGTTATTTAGGATATGATTCTAAATAAAACTCCCATACATCAAAATCCAATTGGAACAAATTTTAAAAAATCTTATTGGAAAGTTTGACTTCAAACTGGAATTTTGATACAACTGTTCCAATTTTGATAGGAATATCACTATACGAGTTTCTAATAATTGCCAGACTGGCAATTATAGGTTTTGTTATGCTTAAAATTTATGTTTGTCCGTCTGTCTGTATGTCGGTCGGTATTTCTGTCTGTTTGACTGAATGTTTGTTCCGGCATCACGCAAAAACGGCGCGGCCGATTTTGATCAAACTTTGCACACAGGGACAGTTATGGACAGAATAAGGGATCTGATTCTTTTTGATGTCAATCCCCGTTTCTTCTGATATCTCTTACTCAAGGGTGTCGGATCCAGTTTAATAGCAACCCCTTTCCCTCTCTTGAAACCTCTTTATGCGCTTAAGGGTTTCGGATCCGGCTTTCACCATGAGAGAGGTCAGCCCGCAGGGGAAATTTTTGCTCACTAATATCTACCCCTCCTTTTTATGTATAGCTAACGATGGTATCTTTTTTCGGACAAAAAACAGTTATTTCACCTAAAAATTTAAAAAAGCAGTAAATTGATTTGAAAAAACAGTATTTTTCGCAGTATAAATTTTATTCAATGAAAATTTGTGTCTGCTTTTAATTTCGACATTTTTATTCTTTTAAATTAACAATGGAAAGCAAAATCAAAGTAACGCGTTCTGAAGAAGACAGTAATCGATGGGGAAAGGAAGAAGCGAATCTATATGACATGTTGCCTTCAATACTTCGCTGTTCGTCGTTTGAATGTATTTACACTTGCCATGTGATGCAACTGTTTTGTGTTGCCACTGACGTTTTGCATTGCTATTAATAAATTTGAATTTCGAAACGTTAAAGAATTAAAGTTTTCTGAGTATTTAAATACAGTATTTTGGGGAAAAAAGCAATTATGCAGTATTGGAGTCTGAAAAACAATATAATACTGCGAAAAACAGTATAGATACCATCGTTATGTATAACCCTCACCTGCTATCTTCTGCAATTCTAAAGGGATTTGGTGCTTCAATATATGACATGAATTAAAAAGAATAACATTTCCCACAATATTGTCTTTCCCCGTGTGGATAACCACCTTTTACCGTTATTGAATATATTGTAAGTAAACAGTACGATTTTGTAATACACCGTTGGGTCACAAAGAAAAATGTCTCTAAAAAAATTTCCCTTTTTTGGGTTTATATGAATTTGAGTCGAGGCCGAAGGCCGAGTAAAGAGGAAGGCGAGAGCTGAAATATATTTAAATAATTTTACGTAACATCTCCATACATCAAAATCCAACAATTCACGCGCGAGGGGCGAGGCCGAAGGCCGAGTAGTTGTGGAGGCCGTAGGCCGACGGTGGCAGGGAGGCCGAAGGCCGACCTGCGGAAGGGGGATGAACCGCGAAGCGGTTCGGGGCGCAGCCCCTAGTCTATATATTTAAAATGCAAAGCGATTTTGTATGGATTTATTTCGACAGAGCTCCTGGAGTTCCTATTGAACCGATTTTGATGATTTTTTTTTAAATGAAAGCTTTATAGCTGTAGATATGTCCGTTTTACTTTTTTCCCCATTTTTAATAATACTTTATTAGTAATTTGCCTTTCAAAATTATAAATATGCCGCTAACTAAGTCTTCAATGTTAAAACGACATTTCGTACTGTTCGATTAGTGCAGTGAGTTAGAAGTTGGACTACCATGGCCCGGGTTCAATTCTTATCGATGACAAATTCTTTTTTTTTCTTTTCAAATTTTTTTACTTTTATTAATATATTATTACTTAATTTATCTTTAAGTTTACATTTTTACTCCTGAATAAGTGTTAGACTACAATGCGCCAGATGTGCAGGTTCGATTCCGAGTGGTGACAAAATGTTTTTTTTTAAATTAAATTACTTATTTTATTTATATTATACTTCTTTAGGCGCGTTGGGTGATTTTTGGATGGGTAAAATCTCATGAGTTCGCGTCACCGACATGCTTATTTAACAACTTAAGAATGCTGTGATTCGCTTTCATTTGATTTTTTTATACAGAAAAAATTGATTTTTTTTGGTAGACAGTACAGAGCAAAATAAAATTAGCGAGGAAATTTCTGAACAGCACGTGACTTTGTTATACAACAAAAAATCGATTTTTTTTTGGAAAACATATAGCAAAATAAAATGAGATAGAAAATTTCTGAACAGCACGTGGCATTCTTATACAGAAAAAATTAAATATCTGGCAATTTTTTGTATAAGAATATCATGTTCTGCTCAGGAATTCAAACCTTAATATACATATAGACTTTTATTGAAAATTTACTGTTTATTAGCATATATTTTCAAAATTTCAGGTTGAAAAATATATAGGTATAAATACACGACAAAACAATTATTACCGTAACATATATTATTGTTTTCACTTCTGTTGGCAGTCCCCAATGACTGCAGTTTTTTATTACTTAATTTATCTTTAAAATTTATATTCTTACTACTGAATAAGTGTAAACTACATCGCGCCAGGTACGGATTCAATTCTGAGCGGTGGCAAAATATTTTTATTTTATTTTATTTTGTTGAAATTGAGTTTTTTAAACGTAAAATTAAAAATATCTGTTACGCATCGTCTTTTATTGGAAAAAGTGAAAACGATCTTCTCTATATATAAAATCGTTTAACCTGAAGATAGAGACTTGAAACTTTCAGAATATGTCCCAACCATCGCGTAGGCGCTCACTAAGACGAGATTTTTCGAAATTTTAGTGCTAAGGAGGTGAACGGGGGGTAAAGGGGGTTTGGGTGTTTTTAAACCGTGATTTTCGCCATGAATCCTGTTCAATAGGAGGCTGAAAAGTATCACTCGGGGGTTTTCGGGGTCGCTGATCACGAATCTATATTTAAAATGCAAAGCGATTTTGTTTGGATTTCTTTCCGCAGAGCTCCAGCGGCTCCGATTTTGATGATCCTTTTTTAAATGAAAGCTCTATAGCTATAGATATGTCCGTTTTACTTTTTTTAAAATTTTAATAATACTTTATTAGTTATTTGCTTTTCAAAATTATAAATATGTCGCTAACTAAGTCTTCAATGTTAACACGACATTCCGTACTGTATGATTAGTGCAGTGAGTTAGAAGTTGGACTACCATGCGCCAAGCACCGGGTTCAATTCTTATCGGTGACAAAATTCTTTTTTTTTTCTTTTCAAATTTTTTTTTGTTGATTTATTTACTTTTTTAATATTTTTTTAGGTACTTAATTTATCTTTAAGTTAACATTTTTAATCCTGAATAAGTATTAGACTACAATGCGCCAGATGTGCGGGTTCGATTCCGAGTGGTGACAAAATGTTTTTTTTTTAATTTTTTTTTACCTTAAATTACTTATTTTATTTATATTATATTTCTTTAGGCGCGTTGGGCGATTTTTGGATGGGTAAAATCTCATGAGTTCGCGTCACCGACATGCTAATTTAACAGCTTAAGAATGCTGATTTGCTTTCATTTGATTTTTTTATAAAGAAAAAATCGATTTTTTTTTGGAAGACAGTACAGAGCAAAATAAAATTAGCGAGGAAATATCTGAATAGCACATGACTTTCTTACACGATTTTTTTTTGGAAAATATCATACAGCAAAATAAGATTACACTGAAAATTTCTGAACAGCACGTGGCATTCTTATACACATATCTCTAGCTATTTGTTGTATAAGAAAAGCATGTGCTGCTCAGGAATTCCAACCTTAATATTAGGGTGGATCGCGGCTCGAACAAAAAAAAAATGTGGCAATGTGAACAGCGCCGGGTATGGAAAAGATGTGAATATATGTAAAAATGAAATTTGGAAAATTTCAGCTCGATCGGAGGTCATTTTCAGTTTCCGCTTTTCATTTGAAATTTTGAAAATCTGCCATTAAACTAAAAATTTCAACTTTCACCAAAAACAAGGAGGATTTCCAAAAAAGCTTGAATTAGTTAACAAATAACAAAAAAAAACAAAAAGGATTTCGAATTACAAATGCATCCACGCGGCGACACAGCAAAAGTGATTAGCGAAAATTTGTAAAATACATAGAAATTCACTTAGCGCATACACACTGTTATGCCAAATTTTCAAACAAAAAGCGGAAACTGAAGATAACCTCCGATCGAGCTGAAACTTTCCACAATTTGTTTTTATATCAATTCACAACTTTTCCACCCCCGGCGTTTCCGAAATCCCAGAAAAAAGAAAAGCGATTCACCCTACTTAATATGCATATTGACTTTTATTTGAAATTTACTGCCTATTAGCATATATTTTCAAAATTTCCTTTTATTTTCAAAATATACGACAAAATTACCTTACATATATTATTGTTTTCACTTCTGTTGGCAGTCCCCAATGACTGCCTGTTTTTTTATTACTTAATTTATCTTTAAAATGTATATTCTTACTACGGGTTCAATTCTGAGCGGTGGCAAAATATTTTTTTTTTATTTTATTTTTTTTTTGTTGAAATTGAGTTTTTTAAACGTAAAATTAAAACTAAGTCTTCAATGTTAAAACTACATTCTGTACTGTCTGATTAGTGCAGTGAGTTAGAAGTTGGACTACCATGCGCCAAGCACCGGGTTCAATTCTTATCGATGACAAAATTATTTTTTTTTCTTTTCAATTTTTTTTTGTTGATTTATTTACTTTTTTTAATATTTTATTACTTAATTTATCTTTAAGTTTACATTTTTACTCCTGAATAAGTGTTAATGCGCCAGAGTGCGGGTTCGATTCCGAGTGGTGACAAAATGTTTTTTTTTTTAAATTTTTTTTTTAACCTTAAATTATTTATTTTATTTACATTATACTTCTTTAGGCGCGTTGGGCGATTTTTGGATGGGTAAAACCTTGAGTTCGCGTCACCGACATCCTAATTTAACAGCTTAACCCATTTTGCGCCGCTCTTAGACGCGTGGGAATTTTTCCATCAAAATTTGTGTGGAAGCTACTTTTGGGTCGAATATGACTTTCAAAAAGTTTCAGAATTTTCCGACCCACAGTTTTCCGGAAAATTGTGGTAAAAATTCTTAACCACGGCAAATAGCCAATACTCTGATATGCTCAATATGTGGTATTTTTTCTAGAAAAACGTGAAAATTTTTATTGATTTTGGAATAAAAATGATCTAAGGGCTCCACCCCTTACCGCTTTGCGGTACATTCTTCGAAAAAATAAACAAAAATGTGAAAACATAACAAAAGCTATAATTGCCAATCTGGCAATTATTCAAGACCCGTATGGTGATATTCGTATCAAAATTCGAACAGTTGTATCAAAATTCCACTTTGAAGGCAAACTTTCCAATAAGATTTTTTAAAACTTATTCCAATCGGATTTTGATGTATGGGAGTTTTATGTAGAATCATATCCTAAATAACTTTTGTTCTTGAACTTTTTTGATAACATTTACCGTTTTTGAGATATTCGCAAAAAACGATTTCGTTCGTATGGGGGGTACCCCCCCTAATGGTCCATTTTTGCCCATTAACGAACTTAGCCTCGCATTTTACGAAAAACGGTTCCACACAAAATTTCAAGTCTCTAGCTCAATCCGTGCGCCCGCAATCCGCGCCACAGACAGACAGACAGACAGACGGACAGACGGACAGACGGACGGACGGACAGACGGACGGACAGACGGACGGACATGGAAAATTCAATTTTTTTTATCATTCTATGTAATTCATTTTTGTGTGTGATGACGGGATCTTGGCGTTACAAACGGTAAAGCAAAGTTAATATACCCTTTGGTTTCACCATACGGGTATAAAAAGGTTTTGTAGTACGAATTCTTACCAATGGCGAGAAACGAGTATTTTTACGTTTCTGGGCGGGTTTTTGTCTGTTTTGTGGCCAAAAATGGGAAAATCCAATTACCCAATCAACGAAAAAGTAATTTGATGAGCTTTGATGAACATTCAAAGTTGTGGTAAGAATTCTTACCGGGTGGCGAATAAATGGGTTAAGAATGCTGATTTGCTTTCATTTGATTTTTTTATACAGAAAAAACGATTTTTTTTTGAAGACTGTATAGAGCAAAATAAAATTAGCGAGGAAATTTCTGAACACCAGTTGACTTATATAACAAAAAATCGATTTTTTTTGGAAAATATACAGCAAAATAAAATTACACAGAAAATTTCTGAACAGCAGGTGGCGTTCTTATACAGAAAAAATTAAATATCTCTAGCCATTTTTTGTATAAGAAAATCAAGTGCTGCTCAGGAATTCAAACCTTAATATGCATATTGACTTTTATTTAAAATTTACTGTTTTTTAGCATATATTTTCGAAATTTCAGGTTGAAAAATATATAGGTATAAATACACGACAAAATTACCTTACATGTATTATTGTTTTCACTTTTGTTGGTCCCCCATGACTGCCTGTTTTTTATTACTTAATTTATCTTTAAAATTTATATTCTTACTACTGAATAAGTGTAAACTACATCGCGCCAGGTACGGGTTCAATTCTGAGCGGTGGCAAAATATTTTTTTTTGTTGAAATTGAGTTTTTTAAACGTAAAATTAAAAATATCTGTTACGCATCGTCTTTTATTGGAAAAAGTGAAAACCATCTTCTCTATATATAAAATCGTTTAACCTGACGCCCAGCCCAAACTCCTGAAGATAGAGACTTGAAACTTTCAGAATATGTCCCAACCATCGCGTAGGCGATCACTAAGGCGAGATTTTTCGAAATTTTACCGCTAAGGGGGTGAACGGGAGGTAAAGGGGGTTTGGGTGTTTTTAAACCGTGATTTTCGCCATGAATCATGCTCAATAGCAGGCTGAAAAGTACCACTCGGGGATTTTTGGGGTCGTTGATCACGAATCTATATATTTAAAAGGCAAAGCGATTTTGTTTGGATTTCTTTCCGCAGAGCTCCAGCGGCTCCGATTTTGATGATCCTTATTTTAAAACATGAAAACCCGTATGTTGATATTCGTATCTCAATTCGAACAGTTGTACCAAAATTCCACTTTGAAGTCAAACTTTCCAATAAGATTTTTTAAAATTTATTCCAATCGGATTTAGATATATGTGAGTTTTATGTAGAATCATATCCTAAGTAACTTTTGTTCTTGCACTTTTTTGATAAGATACACAGTTTTTGAGATATTCACAAAAAACGTTTTCGTTCGTATGGGGGGTCCCCCCCTAATGGTACGCGTGGCCGATTTTGATCAAACTTATATAGTTATATAGGATATATATATACTCGGGGATTTTTGGGGTCGTTGATCACGAATCTATATATTTAAAAGGCAAAGCGATTTTGTTTGGATTTCTTTCCGCAGAGCTCCAGCGGCTCCGATTTTGATGATCCTTATTTTAAAACATGAAAACCCGTATGTTGATATTCGTATCTCAATTCGAACAGTTGTACCAAAATTCCACTTTGAAGTCAAACTTTCCAATAAGATTTTTTAAAATTTATTCCAATCGGATTTAGATATATGTGAGTTTTATGTAGAATCATATCCTAAGTAACTTTTGTTCTTGCACTTTTTTGATAAGATACACAGTTTTTGAGATATTCACAAAAAACGTTTTCGTTCGTATGGGGGGTCCCCCCCTAATGGAACGCGTGGCCGATTTTGATCAAACTTTGCACACAGGTACAGTTATTGACAGAATACAGGATATGATTATTTTTGATGTCAATCCCCGTTTCTTCTGATATCTCTTACTCAAGTGTGTCGGATCCAGTTTAATAGCAACCCCTTTCCCTCTCTGTAAACTCCCTCTCTTGAAACCTCTTTATGCGCTTAAGGGTTTCGGATCCGGTTTTCACCATGAGAGAGGTACCGCAAGAAAAATTTTTGCTCATTAATATCTACCCCTCCTTTTTATGTATAGCTAACGATGGTATCTTTTTTCGGACAAAAAACAGTATATTTCACCTAAAAATTTAAAAAAGCAGTAAATCGATTTGAAAACATAACAAAAGCTATAATTGCCAATCTTGCAATTATTGAAAACCCGTATGGTGATATTCTTATCAAAATTCGAACAGTTGTACCAAAATTCCACTTTAAAGTCAAACTTTCCAATAAGATTTTTTAAAATTTATTCCAATCGGATTTTGATGTATGGGAGTTTTATGTAGAATCATATCCTATATAACTTTTGTTTCCTGCACTTTTTCGATAAGATGCACCGTTTTTGAGATATTCGCAAAAAAACTTTTTCGTTCGTATGGGGGATACCCCCGCTAAGGGTCCATTTTTCCCATAAACGAACTTAGCCTTGCATTTTACGAAAAACCAATCTGCGCAAAATTTCAAGTCTCTAGCTCAATCCGTGCGCCCGCAATCCGCGCCACAGACGGACGGACGGACGGACGGACGAAAACATACTGGTGTAATTCATTTTTCTGTGTGATGACGGGATCTTGGCGTTACAAACGGTAAGGCAAATCTAATATACCCTTTGGTTTCACCATACGGATATAAAAACAGTATTTTTTGCAGTATAAATTTTATTCAATGAAAATTTGTGTTTTTGCTCTTGATTTCGACATTTTTATTCTTTTAAAATTAACAATGGAAAGCAAAATCAAAGTAACGCGTTCTGAAGAAGGATTAATAATGACAAGAGAGTAATCGATGGGGAAAGGAAGAAGCGAATCGATATGACATGTTGCCATCAATACTTCGCTGTTCGTCGTTTGAATGTATTTACACTTGCCATGTGTTGCCACTGTTTTGTGTTGCCACTGACGTTTTGCATTGCTATTAATAAATTTGAATTTCGAAACGTTAAAGAATTAAAGTTTTCTGAATATTTAAATACAGTATTTTGGGGAAAAAAGCAGTAATGCAGTATTGGAGTCTGAAAAACAATATAATACTGCGAAAAACAGTATAGATACCATCGTTATGTATAGCCCTCACCTGCTATCTTCTGCAATTCTAAAGGGATTTGGTGCTTCAATGTATGACATGAATTAAAAAGAATGACATTTCCCACAATATTGTCTTTCCCCGTGTGGATAACCACCTTTTACCGTTATTGAATATATTGTAAGTAAACAGTACGATTTTGTAATACACCGTTGAGTCACAAAGAAAAATGTCTCTAAAAAAATTTCCGTTTTTCGAGTTAACTATATGCATTTGACTCGAGGCCGAAGGCCGAGTAAAGAGGAAGGCGAGAGCTGAAATATATTTAAATAATTTTACGTAACATCTCCATACATCAAATTCCAACAATTCAAACGTGAGGGGCGAGGCCGTAGGCCGACGGGGGCAGGGAGGCCGAAGGCCGACCTGCGGAAGGGGGATGAACCGCGAAGCGGTTCGGGGCGCAGCCCCTAGTTTATCTTTAAAATTTATATTCTTACTACTGAATAAGTGTAAACTCTATCGCGCCAGGTACGGGTTCAATTCTGAGCGGTGGCAAAATATTTTTTTTTTATTTTTTTTTTGTTGAAATTGAGTTTTTTAAACGTAAAATTAAGAATATCTGTTACGCATCGTCTTTTATTGGAAAAAGTGAAAACCATCTTCTCTATATATAAAATCGTTTAACCTGACGCCCAGCCCAAACCCCTGAAGATAGAGACTTGAAACTTTCAGAATATGTCCCAACCATCGCGTAGGCGCTCACTAAGACGAGATTTTTCGAAATTTTAGGACTAAGGGGTGAACGGGAGGTAAAGGGTGTTTGAGTGTTTTTAAACCGTGATTTTCGCCATGAATCCTGCTCAATAGGAGGCTGAAAAGTATCACTCGGGGGTTTTTGAGGTCACTGATCACGAATCCGGTGTTAGATTTTGAAAATTCAAAACGGAAGGTCCTGTAAGGATAATGCAAATATCCTTTTTCCCATTTTTTCCGGGAAAAAATGTCATTAGGGGGTTTTCGAGGTCTCTGATCACGAATCTATATATTTAAAAGGCAAAGCGATTTTGTTTGGATTTCTTTCCGCAGAGCTCCAGCGGCTCCGATTTTGATGATCCTTTTTTTAAATGAAAGCTCTATAGCTATTTTTTTTTAATGAAAGCTCTATAGCTGTAGATAAGTCCGTTTTACTTTTTTCCCCATTTTTAATAATACTTTATTAGTTATTTGCTTTTCAAAATTATAAATATGCCGCTAACTAAGTCTTCAATGGTAACACGACATTCCGTACTGCCTGATCAGCGCAGTGAGTTAGAAGTTGGACTACCATGCGCCAGGACCGGGTTCAATTCTTATCGGTGACAAGAAATTTTTTTTTTTCTTTTCAAATTTTTTTTTGTTGGTTTATTTACTTTTTTTAAATATTTTTTTAGGTACTTAATTTATCTTTAAGTTTACATTTTTACTCCTGAACAAGTGTTAGACTACAATGCGCCAGATGTGCGGGTTCGATTCCGAGTGGTGACAAAATGTTTTTTTTTTACCTTAAATTATTTATATTATACTTCTTTAGGCGCGTTGGGCGATTTTTGGATGGGTAAAATCTTATGAGTTCGCGTCACCGACATGCTAATTTAACAGCTTAAGAATGCTGATTTGCTTTCATTTGATTTTTTTTTTAAAGAAAAAATCGATTTTTTTTGGAAGACAGTACCGAGCAAAAGAAAATTAGCGAGAAAATTTCTGAATAGCACGTGACTTTGTTATACAACAAAAAATCGTTTTTTTTTTTGGAAATTACATACGGTAAAATAAAATGACAGAAAATTTCTGAACAGCACGTGACTTTGTTATACAACAAAAAATCGATTTTTTTTTGGAAAACATATAGCAAAATAAAATGAGACAGAAAATTTCTGAACAGCACGTGACTTTCTTACACAATAAAAAAACGTTTTTTTTTTTTGAAAATATCATACAGCAAAATAAAATTAAACAGAAAATTTCTGAACAGCACGTGAGTTTCTTATACAACAAAAAATCTATTTTTTTTTTGGAAAATATACAGCAAAATAAAATGAAACAGAAAATTTCTGAACACCAGTTGACTTATATAACAAAAAATCTATTTTTTTTTGGAAAACATATAGCAAAATAAAATGAGACAGAAAATTTCTGAACAGCACGTGACTTTCTTACACAATAAAAAAACGTTTTTTTTTTTTGAAAATATCATACAGCAAAATAAAATTAAACAGAAAATTTCTGAACAGCACGTGAGTTTCTTATACAACAAAAAATCTATTTTTTTTTTGGAAAATATACAGCACAATAAAATTAAACAGAAAATTTCTGAACAGCACGTGGCATTCTTATACAGAAAAAATTAAATTTCTCTAGCCATTTTTTGTATAAGAAAATCATGTGCTGCTCAGGAATTCAAACCTTAATATACATAATTGACTTTTATTTAAAATTTACTGTTTATTATCATATATTTTCGAAATTTCAGGTTGAAAAATATATAGGTATAAATACACGACAAAATTACCTTACATATATTATTGTTTTCACTTCTGTTGGCAGTCCCCAATGACTGCCTGTTTTTTATTACTTAATTTATCTTTAAAGTTTATATTCTTACTACTGAATAAGTGTAAACTACATCGCGCCAGGTACGGGTTCAATTCTGAGCGGTGGCAAAATATTTTTATTTTTAAAAGCTTTTATTTAGCTTGCCTTCGTGTCTGTCTGTTTGTTTGTCTGTCAGATCAAATATTGCATCCCAATTTTGACCCACTTCCACTTGTCCGATTGACTTGAAATTTTGCACACTTATATAAGTCCGATGACAATACAATATTTTCACTACTTCGTCCTTGTACGGATAACAGAAGGTCCTGTAAGGATAACGTGATTATCCTTTTCTCCAAATTTTCCGGAAAAAAATCTATTCTGGGGGTTTTTGGGGTCGCTGAATCCAAATCTGTCATTAAAAAGTCTGTAAGGATAACGGAAGGTCCTGTAAGAATAGCGTGATTATCCTTTTCTCCAAATTTTCCGGAAAAAAATCTATTCTGGGGGTTTTTGGGATCGCTGAATCCGAATCTGTCATTAAAAAGTCAGTAAGGATAACAGAAGGTCCTGTAATGATAACGTGATTATCCTTTTCTCCAAATTTTCCGGAAAAAAATCTATTCTGGGGGTTTTTGGGGTCGCTGAATCCGAATCTGTCATTAAAAAAATCTGTAAGGATAACGGAAGGTCCTGTAAGGATAACGTGATTATCCTTTTCTCCAAATTTTCCGGAAAAAAATCTATTCTGGGGGTTTTTGAGGTCGCTAAATCCGAATCTGCCATTAAAAAGTCTATAAGGATAACGGAAGGTCCTGTAAGGATAACGTGATTATCTCTTTCTCCAAATTTTCCGGAGAAAAATCTATTCTGGGGGTTTTTGGGGTCGCTGAATACGATTCTCAAGTTAAAAAGCCTGTAAGGACATCTCAAATGTAAGGATATATCGCACATGGTCCCGTAGACTGTAGTATCTCAAAATCGGCCATTTTGAGAAAAACGCATTCAAAGTTTTCATTTCAAAATAATTGTTTATGAATAATTGTTTTTTCTGTTGTCTGTACAGTAATATTTCAATTTATTACTCTTTTGATAATAATTTACAGATCATTTGCTTCATTTTTTTTTTTTTTTGCAATAATAAAAGATAGAGATAGGTTTGTTTTCCACAAAATCAATTTAAATTTTAAAAAATGGGAATTTAAAAAACCAAAAAAAAATAAATGTTAGGACTACGTTTACATTTAAATTTGTTTTTCATTTGATTCAGTCAATTTTCCTTTACATAATGGAATAATTACTCGAAAACACATTTTTTTGAGATACTACAGTCTACGGGACCATGTGCGATATATTCGAAGACTAAAAAGAACAAAATAAAAAAAATTAAAAAATTTTTTTTAAAAAAAGCTTTTATTAAAAAAGAATGCACTAAAAAGAAAAAAAATAATTTTCTGGACGCTGTGTATCACAAATATAAAAGCTTTTAAAAAGCGAGATAAAGCATAAAACAATAAAATAAAAATTTATCTCGCTTTTTAAAAGCTTTTATATTTGTGATACACAGCGTCCAGAAAATTATTTTTTTCTTTTTAGTGCATTCTTTTTTAATAAAAGCTTTTTTTAAAATTTTTTTTTTAATTTTTTTTTTTTTTGTTGAAATTGAGTCTTTATTGGAAAAAGTGAAAACCATCTGCTCTATATATAAAATCGTTTAACCTGACGCCCAGCCCAAACCCCTGAAGATAGAGACTTGAAACTTTCAGAATATGTCCCAACCATCGAGATTTTTCGAAATTTTAGGACTAAGGGGGTGAACGGGAGGTAAAGGGGGTTTGGGTATTTTTAAACCGTGATTTTCGCCATGAATCCCGCTCAATAGGAGGCTGAAAAGTATCACTCGGGGGTTTTTGGGGTCGCTGATCCCGAATCCGGTGTTAGATTTTCAAAATTCAAAACGGAAGGTCCTGTAAGGATAATTAATGCAAGAAATAACTTTTAGAAAATTATCTTTAGATGTGTCCATTTTACTTTTCCACCAATTTTTAATAATATTTTACTAGATACAGACCCATCGTTGTCGGGCTAAAGTTTTTTTTGCACAATAAACTTCCAGAAATAACTTTTAGAAAATAAACGTGTTCGCTTCAAGACTTTCGGTTTTGAATTTTAAAACTCTAATACCCAATTAGTTTTTCCAGCCTCCTCATGGGCAAGCTAACTTCAGTCATAAAATATTATCATCACGGACAATGGTGAAAATCTGATCAAAATCGTTTTCGGTTTATAATTAGTGTCTCTATTTTTGTTTTAAACAGTTTTCACATATAAAAAAAAACACAAAAATCACAAAGAAAAAAATTTGTTTTAACTAAATGAAAAAAAAATAAATTAAAAAAACAAAACCTTGGCACCAGCAACCCTGGCTTCGAGCATGGGTATTTTACCCGTTCATTAAACGCCCAGCTGCGATCCGTGTTGTTAAGATCGAAGACTCATCTATATATTTAAAAGGCAAAGCGATTTTGTATGTATTTCTTTCGACACAGCTCCAGCTTAGAATCGATTTTGATTATTCTTTTTTTAAAGGAAAGCTCTCTATCTGTAGATGTGTCCACTTTACTTTTTTCCCATCTATATAATAAAAACTGTAAGGGGGACAATTTTTGTAATTTTGGATTTTCTCAAAAATATTGGCATACATTGATGTATTTGGTCGTATAATACTGATGCCAAAAATGACATTTTTATACCCGTATGGTGAAACCATATATATTAACTTTGGTATATTAACTTTGCCTTACCGTTTGTAACGCCAAGACCCCGTCATCACACATAAAAATGTATTACACCAGTGTGTTTAGAATGATAAACAAAATTGATTTTTGCATGTCCGTCTGTGGCGCGGATTGCGGGCGCACGGATTGAGCTAGAGACTTGAAATGTTGTGCAGATCCGTTTTTCGCAAAATGCGAGGCTAAGTTCGTTAATGAACAAAAATGAACCATTAGGGGGTACCCCCCATACGAACGATAACGTTTTTTGCGAATATCTCAAAAACGGTGCATCTCACCAAAAAAGTGAAAGAACAAAAGTTATTTAGGATATGGTTCTGCATAAAACTCCCATACATCAAAATCCTATTGGAATAAATTTTAAAAAATCTTGTTGGAAAGTTTGACTTCAAACTGGAATTTTGATACAACTGTTCCAATTTTGATAGGAATATCACTATACGAGTTTCTAATAATTGCCAGACTCGCAATTATAGGTTTTGTTATGCTTAAAATTTATGTTTGTCCGTCCGTCTGTATGTCGGTCGGTATTTCTGTCTGTTTGACTGAATGTTTGTTCCGGCATCACGCAAAAACGGCGCGGCCGATTTTGATCAAACAGGTACAGTTATTGACAGAATAAAGGATATGATTCTTTTTGATGTCAATCCCTGTTTCTTCTGATATCTCTTACTCAAGGGTGTCGGATCCAGTTTAATAGCAACCCCTTTCCCTCTCTTGAAACCTCTTTATGCGCTTAAGGGTTTCGGATCCGGTTTTGACCATGAGAGAGGTCAGCCCGAAGGGAAAATTTTTGCTCACTAATATCCACCCCTCCTTTTTATGTATAGCTAACGATGGTATCTTTTTTTGGACAAAAAACAGTATATTTCACCTAAAAATTTAAAAATGTAGTAAATCGATTTGAAAAAACAGTATTTTTCGCAGTATAAATTTTATTCAATGAAAATTTGTGTCTTTGCTCTTAATTTCGACATTTTTATTCTTTTAAATTAACAATGGAAAGCAAAATCAACGCGTTCTGAAGAAGGATGAATAATGACAAGACAGTAATCGATGGGGAAAGGAAGAAGCGAATCTATATGCAGAGCCGTATTAACAAGTTTGAGCGCCCTGGGCTAAATAAAATTTTGCACCCTTACATAGTTTTATTGTAAAAATGCAATTTCATTTTTTAAAATATTCTTTAATTCAAAACACAGTACTAACTTAAATTACAGATACGCTAAATATAAAGAAAATTAAAAAAAAAAGCAATCAAAATTTCATCGCCTCAGATCGATGGCGCCCCTGGTCTGTAGCCCAATTAGCCCTATGGTTAATTGGGCCTTGTCTATATGACATGTTGCCATCAATACTTCGCTGTTCGTCGTTTGAATGTATTTACACTTGCCATGTGTTGCCACTGTTTTGTGTTGCCACTGACGTTTTGCATTGCTATTAATAAATTTGAATTCCGAAACGTTAAAGAATTAAAGTTTTCTGAGTATTTAAATACAGTATTTTGGGGAAAAAAGCAGTAATGCAGTATTGGAGTCTGAAAAACAATATAATACTGCGAAAAACAGTATAGATACCATCGTTATGTATAGCCCTCACCTGCTATCTTCTGCAATTCTAAAGGGATTTGGTGCTTCAATGTATGACATGAATTAAAAAGAATGACATTTCCCACAATATTGTCTTTCCCCGTGTGGATAACCACCTTTTACCGTTATTGAATATATTGTAAGTAAACAGTACGATTTTGTAATACACCGTTGGGTCACAAAGAAAAATGTCTCTAAAAATATTTCCCTATTTTGGGTTAACTCAGCGTTTCTCAACCTTTCAGTATTCGCGGCCCAATTTTCAATCAACATTGTCATCGCGCCCCCCTGCATACAATAAAATGTATACAATAATAACGTAATTTGAGTATTTTGGCGCTAAACCTACACTACTACCCTAATTTTAAACACAAATTACCAAGAAAACAGTAATTTATGGACATTTGGCAACACCGATCCTCAGCGTTGACAAAACAAGAATCCGGTACCTTTTTATTGCTGTTGCGTCATTTTTGCGGTTTCGCGAGAAGTTGTTTTAACCCTGAAATCACAATGAACGCGAAACCGACACGAAACTGGCGCCGAAACTGGCGCAGAAACTGTCACTTAAAGGTTTGGTTCCCACAAATTGTTTGAAGTGAGCACAGTGAACGTATAGAACGCAGCTACAACGTAACCGCAACGCAAAAGTTTGCAAACTTCTAACTTTGCCGCAGAATTCTGCGTTGACAGTTCATAAAGTGAGGTTGGAAAAATGTCGTTCGAGGAAAAATTGATGGCCTTATAACAAAGATAAAGACCAACAAAGCAAATTATCGCTTCAAAATTATCCATTTTTGTAATTTTTCCAAGTTTATACCACTTTATATTATGTCACTTGTACTACTTCACGAGCTGCCATTGTGCTCTGCCGCTAGAATTTTGCACTACGTGACAGTTCAGAGCGTTGTAGTTGCGTTGGTTTCGCGCTGGTTTCGCGTTCATTGTGCTCCAAGCGTAACTTAATAAGTTAATTATTAAATATTATGTCGAAATGTATTTTGTTTTGTATGTGGGTATGTACTTTCCTTTCAGTCAATTAATAAACTTTTTTTAAATATTTTGTCTTGGATATGCTCGCGCCCCCCCTTAAATGTACTCGCGCCCCCCTAGGGGGCGCGCCCCACAGGTTGAGAATCGCTGGGTTAACTATATGCATTTGACTCGAGGCCGACGGCCGAGTAAAGAGGAAGGCGAGAGCTGAAATATATTTAAATAATTTTACATAACATCTGCATACATCAAATTCCAACAATTCAAGCGCGAGGGGCGAGGCCGAGTAGTTGTGGAGGCCGTAGGCCGACGGTGGCAGGGAGGCCGAAGGCCGACCTGCGGAAGGGGGATGAACCGCGAAGCGGTTCGGGGCGCAGCCCCTAGTGTATTTTTATACACTTTCTATTAAGTTGGATTGTCGCGACCTACCTACCTACCTACCTACCTATGTGTCTTTCTCTGGAATCTTTGGAACCTTATATCTCCGAAACTATGCAACCTAGGAAGATGAAATTTTGTCACCTTGCGTAGTTCCGGTGACAGTTCAATATTTTTACTACTCCATCCTTGTAAGGATAATGGAAGGTCCTGTAAGGATAACGCAAATATCCTTTTTCCCATTTTTTCCGGGAAAAAATGGCATTAGGGGGTTTTCGGGGTCGCTGATCACGAATTCGGTGTTAGATTTTCAAAATTCAAAACGGAAGGTCCTGTAAGGATAACGCAAATATCCTTTTTCCCATTTTTTCCGGGAAAAACTGGCATCAGGGGGTTTTCGGGATCGCTGATCACGAATTCGGTGTTAGATTTTCAAAATTCAAAACGGAAGGTCCTGTAAGGATGACGCACATATCCTTTTCCCATTTTTCCCGGGAAAAAATGGCATTAGGGGTTTTTTGGGGTTGCCGAATCCGATTCTGACATTTAAAATTCGGTAAGGATAACGGAATGTCTTGCAAAGATAACGTGAGTTTCCTTTTGCTCAAATTCCCCGCGAAAGATCTTTTCTGGAGGTTTTTGGTAGGCTAATTCAAGACTAAAAAGTATAAAATAAAAAAAACACTTTAAAAAACAAGTTTTATAACCTTATACACTTTCAAAATGCACTAAAAA
Source organism: Chrysopilus asiliformis (assembly GCA_964034945.1). Taxonomy (NCBI): domain Eukaryota; kingdom Metazoa; phylum Arthropoda; class Insecta; order Diptera; family Rhagionidae; genus Chrysopilus; species Chrysopilus asiliformis. The sequence goes on from OZ035962.1 coordinate 57,202,261, forward strand.
GTAAAAAACAAGTTTAAAGTTTCACAAAAAATGTTTTTATAAATTGCGTGTTGTTGTGAAAATATAAAGTGTGTGACGTTGCATTTGCTCTTGAATCTGTAATAGCGGTTTCATACTGTGCAACGCAGCGCACTTTATATTTTCACAACAACACGCAATTTATAAAAACATTTTTTGTGAAACTTTAAACTTGTTTTTTACTTTTTAGTGCATTTTGAAAGTGTATAAGGTTATAAAACTTGTTTTTTAAAGTGTTTTTACGAATATTTTTGTAACAATAACTTTGTTTGTACTTGAATTTTAAATGGATCAAAAATTCACTTAAATTCTGTTTGTTTAAAACTTCACTTATAATTTTACAGTCAATCGCTTTTTTATACCCGTATGGTGAAACCAAAGGGTTTATTAACTTTGCCTTACCGTTTGTAACGCCAAGATCCCATCATCGCACAAAAAAATGAATTACACCAGTGTATTTAGAATGATAAAAATATTTAATTTTTGCATGTCCGTCCGTCTGTCTGTCCGTCCGTCTGTCTGTCCGTCTGTGGCGCGGATTGCGGGCGCACGGATTGAGCTAGAGACTTGAAATTTTGCTCAGATCCGGTTTTCGTAAAATTCGAGGCTAAGTTCGTTAATGGGCAAAAATGGACCATTAGGGGGGGTACCCCCCATACGAACGAAATCGTTTTTTGTAAATATCTCAAAAACGGTGCATCTTATCAAAAAAGTCCAAGAACAAAAGTTATTTAGGATATGATTCTACATAAAACTTATATACATCAAAATCCGATTGGAATAAATTTTACAAAATCTTATTGGAAAATTTGATTTTAAAATGGAATTTTGATACAACTGTTCGCCGTTCACTTAAATCACCATACGGATTTTCAATAATTGCCAGATTGCCAATTATAGCTTTCGTTATGTTTTAAATAAAAATTTGTTTTCTTAATTTCCTTTTCACTAAAATTTCTTACTTAAGACTTAAATATCTATTGGCGATCGTTGTAGGCGGATCCACGTCTTGTGGCCGTCTCTATGAGACAAACACCTGCTTTTTTTTAAATAATTCAAATATTTAAAAAAAATGATTTTATTCTTACTGTGCTGCGGATTCCGTGCCTGTAGATGCTTTAATCTTCTGATTTTATGAAGAGATTTGGTTGAATGTTTCTGTCGCAAATCTTCTCTCATCCACTTCGGCCCCAAGCGTTAAAGTGTTGTTGTTTTGAATTTCAGGCCCTTTGGTGTTATTTTTAGTTGAAACTTATATGGATTCTTCTTGCCTTCCGTGGGCTCTTCCGCGGATAAAAACACTTACTAAAAATTCAAAAAAAAATGTCATTGTGTTATTATTTACTATATTATCTGGAGACCCAAGTTCTCCGGTGTTTTGGCACCCGTCAATATTTTTGATATCGCATATTTCAAAAATTCGCCTCTCCTTCTCGTCCATGTCGATATCCGGCATCTGCCCTCCGCCAGTTTGGTTCATTCCGCGCCAGATATATGTTATAGAAAAACAAAAAAAAAAGTTCATATAACACAAACAGAAAATTTAAAAGTTCATTCATATAAAAGCAATATAAAATTTAAAAGTTCAAAGTTCAAAAATTTCACAACGTTTTCAACTTTCATTCGAAATTCATCCATATTCTCCAAACACATCATAAATTCATTCACCAGGCATACAGATTCATCAAGCATCCAGATTTAATAAAACATTAAAACATAAAATAAAATTTTCATCCAGAAATCACTCACACCAATCAACAACCAGAAATTCACCGCACTCATTTCATTCATCCATAAACACATACATCCACATTCATGCAAAAAAAATTACAAGCTTGCAAACCCGCCGTAAGAAATAACTTAAAAACTTTTGAAAAAAATCGACATGCCTTCAGGACCTCCCGTTCCAAATTTTAAAATTCTAACACCAGATTCGTGATCAGCGGCTCCGAAACCCCCTTATAACCAGTTTTTCGAGGAAAAATGGTAAAACGGATATTTGGGTTAGGTTAGGTTAGGTTCGGTGGCGGCCTGCTCGATTGCAGGGCCTCGCATAGACCGCTAGGGTCCATAGCGCTACCACAAAGGATGCCTAAGTCCTGTTGTCCATTGTGGCTATGTCTTTGTGAGATCAAAGACTCCCGTAGCCATCGCGAAGTTTAAGATGTTTTTCAGATCGAACTTGGCAGCTACCTCTAGGCTACCAAGCGAGTGCCCACCCAGATGCTGGCATCTTGCTCTTGCCAGCGCGGGGCATATACATAATAGATGTTCTAGGGTTTCCACTGTTCCGGGCTCCTTGCAGCTCCTGCACAGATTAGAGTCCACCAGGCCCAACCGGAAAGCGTGTTCGCCTATGAGAACGTGTCCTGTATAAATTCCTACCAGTGTCCGACATCGCGCACGTGATAGCTGTAGAAGACTGCTGGTCCTCTTAGGATTGCGTGACTTCCACATGGTTTTGGTTATTTTACAGGTTCCGATCCCAGCCCACCTCCTTGCCGCTGTTTCCTTTGTGCGATTGTCAATGGAGGATTTGGCATGATTTAGGGGGAGCGGTGTTGACTCTGCTCTGCTCAGGTCTAAATTTGCTCCTTCCTTAGCGAGAACGTCTGCTGCCTCATTTCCGTCAATACCCTCGTGCCCAGGAACCCAGCATACCCGTACTCTTCTGTTAGAGCTTAGTGTTTGGAGGGTCCTGTAGCATTCAAGTACTGTTTTTGATTTGAATTCGTGTGCAGCCAGTGCTTTAATAGCTGCTTGGCTGTCCACAAAGATGTTTATTGAGTGACCGTCTCCCAGCATTTTGCATGCCATATCCGCTGCCTTCTGTATGGCTACAGTTTCGGCTTGAAATATGCTGCACTCATCTGGGAGTCTAAAAGATGCGTGTATTTCTAGCTTCTCACAGAATACTGCTGCTCCCACTCCATTCACAGTTTTTGAGCCGTCAGTATACATGTTAATAGAATTACCAGAGGTACCGGTCTCCCATAATCTCTGCGTTCTCTCCGGTATAGTCACAATGAACTTCCTCCGAAAGTCCCTTTGTGTGATCATGTAGTCTGAGTGTGGACTAATTGTGTCCACTAACTTGCTGTGCCCGTAGCCCCGTGTTGTGAGTAGGCCTGCCGCTTGGAGACGCACCATAGCTTTCTCCGCCGTGCTCTTTACGGCCAGCTCTATGGGGTCGAGGTTCAAGATTATGTCTAGTGCGCGGGTTGGCGTGGTACTGATCGCCCCCGTTATGCTCAACCCTGCCGTTCTTTGTATTTTTCCAGTCTATTGAGATACGCCTTTTTATCTACTGCCGGCCACCAGACGATGGCCCCATATAGCAGTATTGGTCTGATTATGGCTGTGTAACTCCAGTGCATAAGGTTAGGTTTCAAACCCCACTTTTTGCCTAGGAGTCTTTTGCATGCGTAGAGTGCTTTGCTAGCTTTGACAACTCTTTCTTCAGTGTTTGGTTTCCAGGACAGCTTACTATCTAGGATAAGCCCTAGATATTTAGCTTGAGTCTTGATCCCAATTTGTGTATTATGTAACCGAGGATAGTTCAGCCTTGGCGTTTTTGTTCTTCTCGTGAACAACACCATTTCTGTTTTAGGCGGATTAATACTGAGTCCCTTATTCTCTGCCCAGTTACTTAGCATTTTGAGAAATCTTTCTGCGAGTTCGCAAAGAGTAGTTGGGCAGAGCCCCGACAATAATATTGCTATATCGTCGGCGTATGCAATGACCTTGACTCTTTGGCTTTCGAATTTTACTAGTATGTCATTTAGGACGATTGTCCAAAGAAGCGGAGATAATACTCCGCCCTGAGGCACGCCCCTCCGGGCTGTTTTCTTCACCGTAACACCTCCCCATTGTGCGTCAATGGTTCTGTTGTTGAGCAAGCTGCCTATCCACCTACGAATGATTGGGTCCACGCCCGTCACCCTTAGTGAGTCGACTATTGCTTCCATTTTGATGTTGTTGAAAGCACCCTCAATATCTGTAAAGATACCAAGGGTGTACTCCTTGTAGTGTAGGGATTTCTCAATTTCCAGAACGACCTCGTGTAGGGCCGTCTCTGTCGATTTCCCTTTCGTATAAGCATGTTGCGATGTTGATAATCCATTCGGACCCAGGTTTTCTCTTATGTAAGAGTCTAGGATTCGTTCTAGAGTTTTTAGTAAAAATGATGTTAGGCTTATTGGTCTATAGTCCTTGGGTACTATGTGACCGCATTTGCCGTTTTTAGGAATGAAGACTACTCTTGCCAACCTCCATCTTTCGGGGATGTGGCCAAGTCTCAGGCTACCCCTGAAAATCACCGTGAGCCATGGCAGCAGCAGGTCTATTGCCTTTTGAAGCATAACCGGCATAATGCCGTCTGGCCCCGGCGACTTAATAGGGTCAAAAGAGTCTACAGCCCATCTAATCCTGCTGTTGGAGATTAGTCCCGGGATATTCTTCCTGTACTGAACCACTTTGGCTGTGCTGTGTTCCGGCTCAGGATTTGAGCAGCCAGGAAAGTGTGCCTCCAAGAGGGCTTCCACCGTTTCCTTGTTGTCCTTAGTCCATGAGCCGTCCATTTTGCGTATAAGTGCCGGCGGAGAAGGACTTTTCGATAGTATCCTACTCAACCTGGCTGTTTCTGAGGTGCTCTCAATCTGTTCACACATGACCCTCCAGCTGTTCCTCTTGGCTGCCCTGGTCATGTTTTTGTAGATTTTAAGCATGTTTCTGTAGTTTGCCCGGTCCCCTATATCGTTAGTTTCTCTCGCCCTTCTGAAGAGTGATCGTACCTTCTTTCGTGTACCGCTTATTTCACTATTCCACCAAGGCGGTTGAGGTTTATTACTAGGTCTAGTCAGGGGACAGGCTTGCTCGAAGGCATGTATAATGCGATCAGTTACAAGGTTTGTTGTAGCTTCTAGAGTTTTCACACTCCATATAGAGTCTGGGGTGGTTGATTTCCCTAGGCTATCTTGTAATAAGAGAGAGTATTTGTTCCAGTTAGTTCTCCTTGCATTCCGGTACGCAATGTTGTTAGTCTTACTTACCCTTGTTCTGACATTGAAGCTGATGTATCTATGATCTGACAAAGACGGTCTATTCAGAACCCTCCAATCGGTCAGACCCAGACCATCGGCCCCAGCGTAGAATGTTGCGTCTATAACGTCTTCGCTACGGGGACCAATGTATGTCGGGACATTACCTTGGTTCCCTATGACTAGGTTAGTATTGAGTATGTGTTGGAAAAGAGACTCACCTCTAGAGTTGATGTTCTTACTTCCCCAAGCTACATGATGCGCGTTAATGTCGCCTCCAATAACTATGTTTAGCTTTTCTTGGTCCGCTACTTCAATCAACGATTGGAATTCTGAGATTGGATTTTCTCTGTCCTGAGCCATGTAAACCAAGGTTATGAGCAATTTAGCGTCATCTTTCTCAGTTTGAGGCGAAGGTACACGCTCCCTATGCCCCAGGCCATCTTCCCAAAGTTCGGGTACAGAAGGGTACAGTAGCATTCAAGTACTGTTTTTGATTTGAATTCGTGTGCAGCCAGTGCTTTAATAGCTGCTTGGCTGTCCACAAAGATGTTTATTGAGTGACCGTCTCCCAGCATTTTGCATGCCATATCCGCTGCCTTCTGTATGGCTACAGTTTCGGCTTGAAATATGCTGCACTCATCTGGGAGTCTAAAAGATGCGTGTATTTCTAGCTTCTCACAGAATACTGCTGCTCCCACTCCATTCACAGTTTTTGAGCCGTCAGTATACATGTTAATAGAATTACCAGAGGTACCGGTCTCCCATAATCTCTGCGTTCTCTCCGGTATAGTCACAATGAACTTCCTCCGAAAGTCCCTTTGTGTGATCATGTAGTCTGAGTGTGGACTAATTGTGTCCACTAACTTGCTGTGCCCGTAGCCCCGTGTTGTGAGTAGGCCTGCCGCTTGGAGACGCACCATAGCTTTCTCCGCCGTGCTCTTTACGGCCAGCTCTATGGGGTCGAGGTTCAAGATTATGTCTAGTGCGCGGGTTGGCGTGGTACTGATCGCCCCCGTTATGCTCAACCCTGCCGTTCTTTGTATTTTTCCAGTCTATTGAGATACGCCTTTTTATCTACTGCCGGCCACCAGACGATGGCCCCATATAGCAGTATTGGTCTGATTATGGCTGTGTAACTCCAGTGCATAAGGTTAGGTTTCAAACCCCACTTTTTGCCTAGGAGTCTTTTGCATGCGTAGAGTGCTTTGCTAGCTTTGACAACTCTTTCTTCAGTGTTTGGTTTCCAGGACAGCTTACTATCTAGGATAAGCCCTAGATATTTAGCTTGAGTCTTGATCCCAATTTGTGTATTATGTAACCGAGGATAGTTCAGCCTTGGCGTTTTTGTTCTTCTCGTGAACAACACCATTTCTGTTTTAGGCGGATTAATACTGAGTCCCTTATTCTCTGCCCAGTTACTTAGCATTTTGAGAAATCTTTCTGCGAGTTCGCAAAGAGTAGTTGGGCAGAGCCCCGACAATAATATTGCTATATCGTCGGCGTATGCAATGACCTTGACTCTTTGGCTTTCGAATTTTACTAGTATGTCATTTAGGACGATTGTCCAAAGAAGCGGAGATAATACTCCGCCCTGAGGCACGCCCCTCCGGGCTGTTTTCTTCACCGTAACACCTCCCCATTGTGCGTCAATGGTTCTGTTGTTGAGCAAGCTGCCTATCCACCTACGAATGATTGGGTCCACGCCCGTCACCCTTAGTGAGTCGACTATTGCTTCCATTTTGATGTTGTTGAAAGCACCCTCAATATCTGTAAAGATACCAAGGGTGTACTCCTTGTAGTGTAGGGATTTCTCAATTTCCAGAACGACCTCGTGTAGGGCCGTCTCTGTCGATTTCCCTTTCGTATAAGCATGTTGCGATGTTGATAATCCATTCGGACCCAGGTTTTCTCTTATGTAAGAGTCTAGGATTCGTTCTAGAGTTTTTAGTAAAAATGATGTTAGGCTTATTGGTCTATAGTCCTTGGGTACTATGTGACCGCATTTGCCGTTTTTAGGAATGAAGACTACTCTTGCCAACCTCCATCTTTCGGGGATGTGGCCAAGTCTCAGGCTACCCCTGAAAATCACCGTGAGCCATGGCAGCAGCAGGTCTATTGCCTTTTGAAGCATAACCGGCATAATGCCGTCTGGCCCCGGCGACTTAATAGGGTCAAAAGAGTCTACAGCCCATCTAATCCTGCTGTTGGAGATTAGTCCCGGGATATTCTTCCTGTACTGAACCACTTTGGCTGTGCTGTGTTCCGGCTCAGGATTTGAGCAGCCAGGAAAGTGTGCCTCCAAGAGGGCTTCCACCGTTTCCTTGTTGTCCTTAGTCCATGAGCCGTCCATTTTGCGTATAAGTGCCGGCGGAGAAGGACTTTTCGATAGTATCCTACTCAACCTGGCTGTTTCTGAGGTGCTCTCAATCTGTTCACACATGACCCTCCAGCTGTTCCTCTTGGCTGCCCTGGTCATGTTTTTGTAGATTTTAAGCATGTTTCTGTAGTTTGCCCGGTCCCCTATATCGTTAGTTTCTCTCGCCCTTCTGAAGAGTGATCGTACCTTCTTTCGTGTACCGCTTATTTCACTATTCCACCAAGGCGGTTGAGGTTTATTACTAGGTCTAGTCAGGGGACAGGCTTGCTCGAAGGCATGTATAATGCGATCAGTTACAAGGTTTGTTGTAGCTTCTAGAGTTTTCACACTCCATATAGAGTCTGGGGTGGTTGATTTCCCTAGGCTATCTTGTAATAAGAGAGAGTATTTGTTCCAGTTAGTTCTCCTTGCATTCCGGTACGCAATGTTGTTAGTCTTACTTACCCTTGTTCTGACATTGAAGCTGATGTATCTATGATCTGACAAAGACGGTCTATTCAGAACCCTCCAATCGGTCAGACCCAGACCATCGGCCCCAGCGTAGAATGTTGCGTCTATAACGTCTTCGCTACGGGGACCAATGTATGTCGGGACATTACCTTGGTTCCCTATGACTAGGTTAGTATTGAGTATGTGTTGGAAAAGAGACTCACCTCTAGAGTTGATGTTCTTACTTCCCCAAGCTACATGATGCGCGTTAATGTCGCCTCCAATAACTATGTTTAGCTTTTCTTGGTCCGCTACTTCAATCAACGATTGGAATTCTGAGATTGGATTTTCTCTGTCCTGAGCCATGTAAACCAAGGTTATGAGCAATTTAGCGTCATCTTTCTCAGTTTCACAGGCTACTGTGACCATGTCATTAGTGCTGTAATTAGGACAGAGTATTATGTTTAAATCTTTCTTGGCTAAAATGCCTGACCGTTTCCTACCGTTTCCAGTCGCATAGAAGAGTCTATATCTTTTCGACGTTAATCCTTTGATGTTGCCGCCTGCTGTAATCCAGGGTTCCTGGATTAACGCCACGTCGTATTGGCCGTCGTCTAGAGTTCTCAGTAGCTCATCCGAGGCTGAGCTACAATGGTGAAGGTTTACCTGTATAACCCTTAACATGATTCCTCATGCTCCTGGGGAAGTACAGGCTCCCCCTCAGCCTCAATAGACATCTTCCCGGCCGCCATCGTGATGTTTTCGAGGCCAAGATCTTTCTCCACCTCTCCGGCCTCCAGCGTATTTTTGTTTTCATCTTTGGGATGACGTTTTTTGAGGCGAAGGTACACGCTCCCTATGCCCCAGGCCATCTTCCCAAAGTTCGGGTACAGAAGGTCCTCGGCCTCTTTATTTATCTCGAGGATATATATCTGCCCCCCATCTTTGGCGACTGGTTTCTCCACTTTCAGCACTTTCCAATCCGACGTTGGAATCGCAGGATTCTGCTTCTGAAGGAGTTTTAGTGCTGTTTCCTGTGGTACTACGCGAGGAATGAAGACCTTCGCCTTGGGTACCGTGGGAATGTCAGCTCTGTCGATTATTTCGAGTGCCGCACCCTCCCAAAGGTCTTTTAGGGATTTCACTGCCCTACTGCACCAGGTTAGGGTGTAGTCGTCATTGCACTTAATTATCTTGACACCCTGAAACCAACCTGCTCCGTCAAACGACGGCATGGGTTGATCCGGGTGTTCCTCCATCTGAGACATAAGTGCTTCCAGAAGCTTCATCTCCACCTGCTTCCATTTCTCTAGAGAGATCTTGCCCAGGGTCTCACTGCGGTCTATAAGGGCAACTATGAGGTGATTCCTCACAATTTCCCCTACCGTTTTGGAGGTGGAGGGAGCTTCCCTACCTTTCCTGGGCCTCTTCTGTGGGTTCGCTGAATGATCTTCCGATTCTTCAGCCGACCTCTGTCTCTTCTCCTTCCTGCAGTCGAGCTTACCCAGCACTCTTTCTTCGATGCTGTTGCGGAAATTCGGGTCCTTAGCCGCGAATCTTCTGCGCTTCTCGAAGTGCTCTCTGCCCTTGTCGATCGTTGCTTTCGCCCAGGCTATCCGTTCTTTTTCCACCTGTGTGTGGTTCTGCTTTTTGGCTAGCGTCTCCATCAGTCTAACGGCAGTCTTGTACTGGGAGAGCGCCTGGCGTCCCTCTTTCGTTGGCCTGGACCTAGCGGTCTTACGCCTGCTAGCATCCTCACCTGAAGTCGGGGAGCGCAGTAACTCCTCCTCAGACATACCACTCTCCGTTAGATTTGAGACTCCCTTGTCTGCGCTTGGACCAGCAGTAGCACAAGGGAGTGGTTTTGAGCTCGTTGGTGTGGATGCGGTAGTAGTAAAACCGGCGAGACCCGCTCCAGTCATCCCGCTCGGAGTATTTTGTGTGGTGCCACTGGCGACACGCAGAGAGGATGAGTCATCCTCCCCGTGCCCGCCGGCAGTCGCAGCACCGACTCCTGCCGACGTTTGGGTAGATATCCCTACCCGAGTTTTATCCTTCTTGGTGTCCATTCATCCTTGTAAGAAGTTCTCTTGGTTTCGGGCCTTCATCGATCAGATGACCTTTGCGACATGGTTGCACCTACCGGAAATGATCGTTGTCATTTCCGCCGCCATAGCTCAAAAGACCTCTGGACCTACTTAAGCCCCTACACCGCGACAAGGTGGAACTCCATCGTAGGGGATCTTGGTTATATATTTGATATTTGGGTTATCCTTACCGGAGCTTCCGTTGGCAATTTTTCGTTGACGAAGCATTTTCCGGAAAGTTCATTAGATATTTTTTTCAAAAAAAATTTTTTCCGAACTTTATTAGTTGTTCTAAAAATGGTACATGCTAGACTTTGGGCACGAAACGTGGCTGACGCGAGTTACGTTCCCAGACTTCACTTCCGTTTAACAAAAGATATAAAAAATAATAAGATCGTCAAATTCCATCATAAATGAAATCTGACGAGCTTTTCAATAAGTTAGAATAATTCCAGGTGATGGGAATTGATTGAAAAGCAATTCTAGCCGGATGCATACCAGACGGCAACCGTTCTCACGATACATTTTTGCTTATTCAACAATTAAGCAAAATGTATCGACTCCAACATTGAAAATATAATTAAAATAATCAGTCTTGACTTAAGTCTGGGACGGTAACGACTCTCCGAAGAGTAGTCGAAAATTGTTTAAAAAGTTGTAAAGTTTTTGATAGTAATAAAGATTAAATTTTTGTTCTTAAAAAAGTTTCGTTTATTTTTATCAAACAATAAAATCTAAAACAACATAACTCCTTGTTGTTTCAATTGAATTTATTTAAAATATGCAATAATTCGCCATGAGAAATTGGGTACAATCGTTTGTTCATATAAAAATTTGATTTCAAGAAAAGCAAATATTTTTCAAATTATTAACCAATAGCTTGCATACCCGTCGTTGCCGAGTTAAGTTTTTTGTATAAGTTTTAAAATACGAAGAAAACCGGAAAGATCTTAAAAGCTGTTGAGAAAAATTTTATCCTTGCAAGTATCTCCGTTGCGAATTAGCCTAACACCAGATTCGTGATCAGCGACCCCGAAAACCCCATAATGGGAAAATGATATTTGCGTTATCCTTACAGGATCTTCCGTTTCGAATTTTGAAAATCTGACACCAGATTCGTGATCAGCGACCCCGAAAACCTCCGAGTGAAACTTTTCAGCCTCCTATTGAGCAGAATTCATGGCAAAAATCACGATTTAAAAACATCCAAACCCCCTTTACCCCCGTTTACCCCCTTAGGGGTAAATTTTCGGAAAACCCCGCCTTAGTGAGCGCTTACGTAATGGCTGGGACATTCTGTGAAAGTTTCAAGTTTCTAGGTTCAAAACAGTTTAAACAGGCCGACACTTATTCTTATGCACTCGATATAAGAGCCTTTGCTGGGTAATTTGGGGTCGCTAAATCCGAATCGGCTGTACCAGCTCTACTTTCTCCGATATGAAGGAAAAAAGAATTGTTGGTTTCCAGATTATAAATATTGAAACTAATTTATGAACTACCTGCCGAATCTACAGCCACATTCGGATTCAGCGACCCCAAATTACTCAGAAAAGATTCTTACATTGTGTGCACTAGAATAAGTGGCGAACGCGATTTTCTATTTTTTCAGAATATTGGTTCTTTATAAATATGTTTAAAATAAGTTCCATTATTTCAAATTATGATCTACATTAATGAAAGAACACAAAAATTCCAATTTAGTAGCGCCATTTAGAAAAAAAAAAGTTTCTGATTTTATCGAAACTGCTTTAAGTTGGACACGTGCGCTTTTGATTCCAATTGAAAAATATCTTTAGAATATATTTAACCGTTTTGCTAATTATATTTTTAATAAAAGTTTTTATTGTAGGTACGATAGCAACAGCCCCTGAAAATATCACAGTAACCTTTTTAAGTCCACATTCTGTTCGTGTTTCGTGGCAAACAACGTTGGACACAAATCCAATTGATAAATATGACGTCACTTATAAACCAACAAATGCAAGGTAATTCAAAATTATTTTATTACATATTTCAATACTTGGAGTAAGAAGTAGTTCTGAACTAAAGGCAAAGCGATTTTCTATGGCCCTCTCTCGACGATGCCCCAACGACTCCTATCGAACCGATTTTAATTATTTTTATTTAAAAAAAAAAATAGTGTGTTAAGAAATAAGTTCTGTGCCGAAAAAATGAATACACAATAGATAAAAGGTTACGAAAAAAATGTTATTAACCCTCATACGGCCCTTATTCTGATTGACGCTAAGTATCTTAATGGTCATTTTCGACCAATGCGTAGTTTTTTGATGAAAAGTTCTTGATAAGTATGTTTTCTACAATATTTAATATTTGTATTTCAGTATCTTAAAATTACAAAACCAAAACAAAAGTATTTTTTTTAACAAAAAGAAAATAATAGTTCATTTTTATCTATAAAAAAAATAAAAAAATTTTTTTTAAAAAAAGCTTTTATTAAAAAAGAATGCACTAAAAAGAAAAAAATAATTTTCTGGACGCTGTGTATCACAAATATAAAAGCTTTTTAAAAGCGAGATAAATTTTTATTTTATTGTTTTATGCTTTATCTCGCTTTTTAAAAGCTTTTATATTTGTGATACACAGCGTCCAGAAAATTATTTTTTTCTTTTTAGTGCATTCTTTTTTAATAAAAGCTTTTTTTAAAAAATTTTTTTTTATTTTTTTTATTTTGTTCTTTTTAGTCTTCGAATATATATCCTTACATTTGAGATGTCCTTACAGGCTTTTTAACTTGAGAATCGTATTCAGCGACCCCAAAAACCCCCAGAATAGATTTTTTTCCGGAAAATTTGGAGAAAGGGATAATCACGTTATCCTTACAGGACCTTCCGTTATCCTTATTGACTTTTTAATGACAGATTCGGATTCAGCGACCCCAAAAACCCCCAGAATAGATTTTTTTCCGGAAAATTTGGAGAAAAGGATAATCACGTTATCCTTACAGGACCTTCCGTTATCCTTACTGACTTTTTAATGACAGATTCGGATTCAGCGACCCCAAAAACCCCCAGAATAGATTTTTTCCGGAAAATTTGGAGAAAAGGATAATCACGTTATCCTTACAGGACCTTCCGTTATCCTTACTGACTTTTTAATGACAGATTCGGATTCAGCGACCTCAAAAACCCCCAGAATAGATTTTTTTCCGGAAAATTTGGAGAAAAGGATAATCACGTTATCCTTACAGGACCTTCCGTTATCCTTACTGACTTTTTAATAACAGATTCGGATTCAGCGACCCCAAAAACCCCCAGAATAGATTTTTTTCCGGAAAATTTGGAGAAAAGGATAATCACGTTATCCTTACAGGACCTTCCGTTATCCTTACAAGGACGAAGTAGTGAAAACATTGTATTGTCATCGGACTTATATAAGTGTGCAAAATTTCAAGTCAATCGGACAAGTGGAAGTGGGTCAAAATTTGATTGCAAGATTTGACCCCGACAAACAAACAAACAAACAGACAAACAGACAAGATAGCGAGCTAAATAAAAGCTTTTAAAAATGGAAGTTTGTTGGTTGGTTGGTTTGAGATTACAAAACTCAAACATAACAAAAGCTATAATTGCCAATCTGGCAATCATTGGAGACCCGTATGGTGATATTCGTATCAAAATTCGAACAGTTGTACCAAAATTCCACTTTGAAGTCAAACTTTCCAATAAGAATTTTTAAAATTTATTCCAATCGGATTTTGATGTATGGGAGTTTTATGTAGAATCATATCCTAAATAACTTTTGTTCTTGGACTTTTTTGATAAGATGCACCGTTTTTGAGATATTCATAAAAAACGATTTCGTTTGTGTGGGGGGTACCCCCCCTAATGGTCCATTTTTGCCCATTAACGAACTTAGCCTCGCATTTTACGAAGAACGTATCTGCGCAAAATTTCAAGTCTCTAGCTCAATCCGTGCGCCCGCAATTCGCGCCACAGACAGACGGACAGACGGACAGACGGACCGACAGACGGACAGACAGACGGACGGACATGCATAAATTAATTATTTTTATCATTCTAAACACACTGGTGTAATTCATTTTTGTGTGTGATGACAGGATCTTGGCGTTACAAACGGTAAGGCAAAGTTAATATACCCTTTGGTTTCACCATACGGGTATAAAAACTACTGGACCGATTTTTACGCGGTTTTTTGCAAAACGATCTGCGTTGCCAGGAGCAGGTTTTTAGCTATGTTAGATTTTTAAAATTCGAAACGGAAGGTCCTGTAAGGATAACGTAAATATCCTTTTTACCATTTTCTCCCGGAAAAATTGGCATTATGGGGTTTTAGTGGTCGCTTATCATGAATCCTGTATTAAATTTTAAAAACTCGAAGCAGAAGGTCCTGTAAGGATAACGTTTTTTCCCATAAGTTTTGAAGTTTTTTATAGTTTTTTGGCATTCTAAAATTTATACAAAAAAACTTTAAGCTGGCAATGTAGGGTCTGCTAGTATAGTAAAAAAATAAGTGACATATTTCATTCTTGTATAAAATATGTAAAAAAAACCTTTTTTTGTTGCTTGAAATGGCTCTGATTGCCACAGAATTAATTTATCTTCTGACAACAAAGTTTCATGATCATCGTCATATTCAAAAACTTCATCATCATCTGACGAGAAATATTCATCACTTTCTGATATATTCATGGCTATTCTGGAATTCGAAGTTAACACGTAAAACCAAACCCAGTCGATTCGATTCGAAACTCAATTGGTATTCTGGTATTCTGAAACTTGCAACATGTAATTCTACCCTCAAAACGTTACTTGATCATAGTGAGTCGAACAGAAATGAGACGAAGCGGATTCAAGAATACGAATTTATGGGAAAGCGAACAAAGTTGCTATTTCGGATTACAGAATAGGCATGATTGTCTTCAATTTCGGAGACCTCTTCTTCTTCGTCGCTCATCATATTCAAGTCTTCAATTTCAAAATTCGTCAAATTTTGATTACACATTTTTCAAATTCAAGCTATATGTATCGAAAAAGAAGTAATTATTTCTTCATTCAACAAAATAAGTAAAAAATATTTATTATCTTGATATAACCGTGAGAGAACCGCAGTGTAAAATAATATTAGAAAGAATTTACTTTTTCAAATTTCAATAGTAATGACTAAATTTGATGCTTTCAAGAATATTACGGAAAATATCAGGGCATACTATTTTTAAAAAATGTTTAAACCTGATTATGGTCATTTTCGACCAAAGGGCCTTCAATGTGAGTTTTTTTATACACAAAAATCTGACATAACTTTTTTTATTTTATTCATTGAATAAGGTGTATTTGAGATAAAGAAACACAGATTTTAAATATCTACTTAAAATATTTAAAATTATAAAAGTTATGATTCCAAACATTATGCTTTTGGTCGAAAATGACCACAAGACCCGATGAAGGTTAATCATATTTATTTTATTTGACAGCCCTAACGTTTTAAAAAAAATTATTCATTTTTTTGTCTGTCGGCTAAAAACGCGGTTCATCAAATTTATCTCAGTGTGATTGGACACTTTATTCGATAAATTTCTCCACTTTTCTCAAAATCTTTTTAGGAAAATGCTGGTTGTGCAAGGTAATCTAGGAAAATTAGGATTTAACCTCTTAAAAATTCCTAGTTAACTGGGTTTTTGCACAGACCTTTATTTTGACATAACAAACAACGTCCCAAAAGTCCATTCCAGAATTGCGCCGGCGTTGTGAGCTATTCAAGGTCAAATGTCCCAAAAATCAGTTTTTTACGTTTATCTCACTTTGTACGGGTTGTACGTCTTTTTGAGGTTCAGATGAATTAATCACAATAAAATTCTCTACAAAAAAGGTTAAATATATTTTTCTTGTAGGACAAACAGTTTTCGAGATACAAGTTGTCAAACTATGCGTCGCACAGAGAAATTGCTATTATTCAAGGTCAAAAGCCAAAAGTCAAAAAAATCGTAAATATCTCGCTTTGTGTAGCCTGTACGCATTTTTTGTGTTCAGATGAATTGCTCCTCCGAAAATTCTCTACAAAAAAGGTTAAATAAATTTTTTTTGTAGGGCGAATGGTTTTCGAGATAGAGGTTGAGAAACTGTGAACTGTATATTCGTTTCCCCACCACCATTGAGGTAGAATGCAAGGCGCGTTTTTACATGGTTTCCCCATTAGGCCTAATCCATATTTTTTCCACCTTCATTCATTTATGACCCAAGATAAAAATAGAAAATAAAAACAAAAATAAACAGAAACAGAAACCAGCATTTGGAAAAACACTAAAATGAGAACACAAATCTCAATTTAAATCCAACAATCAATATTTCTTCAGACCTGCAATGGATAACAAACATCAATTGATCTGTGGCCTTACACCCGATCAGATAAATTTGCCTTGCCCAATATTAGCCCCTTATCTTTCCACCCAAACACGAATATCGCACTGTTGATCTTCCTGAAAATAAATATAGTTGAAATGCATCCTTAATATTTCAGAACTATTTTCTATACTTCTCCTCCAGCAGCAAAGAATTCTTACATTTTTACCACGATTCACGAGTGTCATACGCACAGTACCCCAAAAGTAGAAATAATTACCCAAAACAAAACGATCTAGATCGGTTTTTGTACGACTGTAAGATGGAATTCCCATGGAATATTGCCACTAAAAAAATTAATGACGACCGCTCATCAAAAAGAGTCAAAATACCAATCTATTTAGCAAGAAAAAGGACTTCGAATTTTCAATATCCAATCTACCACATTACGAAATCCCAACTAACATACAGTCGAGATAATTGATAGTCCAAACGCAGAAGTTACGCCGCCAAATTAGTTATGCTATACATCGGCAGAAGTTACGCTGCCAACCAGTGGAAGTTATGCCACTTACCCTTAGGTAGTTACACCGTACAACTGTGGTGAACACAACTTCAGAGGATTGTGATAGCCTTTCACAATCCTGTCTGAAGTGGTGCGGAGGCGGCCGGGTGAAGAGGCGGGCATACCAGAGGGCTAGCTCATTCGGATGGGTTGTGGGTTTGCCTCTTCTAGCTACCTACCACACAACAAGGTGGTATGCCTGAGGGGTTAAAGATGAAGATGGAGAGGGACTTTTTAGGGCCCCGATCATCTAAAGGAGGGGAAAGGGAAAGAAGTGACTCCACAAAAAAAAAGGAAAGGACTCAAAAGGAGGACGTGAGGTTTCCCACCCCATTTCAGCGATCTTAAGCTGAAACCAAAAGAAATCATGTCCTTTAGAGACCTCACTCTAAAGGA
Organism: Chrysopilus asiliformis; assembly: GCA_964034945.1. Classification (NCBI taxonomy): domain Eukaryota; kingdom Metazoa; phylum Arthropoda; class Insecta; order Diptera; family Rhagionidae; genus Chrysopilus; species Chrysopilus asiliformis. The sequence goes on from OZ035962.1 coordinate 57,219,492, forward strand.
CCCCAAAAACTGATTCACACGATTAATGATAAAATCAACTCATGCCATCAAATAGCCGCTGCATCTGCCCATCTCTGTCGTCATAACACCTTCTCTCCAAAAAAAAACTTATTGAACCATCGCGATTGGTTTACCTATCGCAAAAAAAAATCAAACTCGTTTACCTGAGAGCGCTAGTAGCTGAAAAATCTCCAAAAGAAAAAAAAATCTCTCAAAGAATTAAATCGAAAACAAAAGTATCCCCGAAATACCGAAAAACTCGAAGTATAATGAAATTGATATGAGCTTTAATTAGCAATAAAAAGGTTGTAAAATTCATGACATTAATGCTTATCCTGATATAATTCCCTATCGTGGCCACTAAAAGATACGAAAATGAATATAATACAATATAAAAACATAACAAAAGCTATAATTGCCAATCTGGCAATTATTGAAAACCCGTATGGTGATTTAATTGAACGGCGTATCAAAATTTCATTTGAATTCAAATTTTCCAAAAAGATTTTTTTTAAACTTGTTCCAATCGGATTTTGATGTATGGGAGTTTTATGTAGAATCATATTCTAAATAACTTTTGTTCTTGCACTTTTTTGATAGGATGCACAGTTTTTGAGATATTTGCGAAACACATTTTCGTTCGTATGGGGGGTACCCCCCTAATGGTCCATTTTTGCCCATTAACGAACTTAGCCTCGCATTTTACGAAAAACGAATCTGCGCAAAATTTCAAGTGTCTAGCTCAATCCATGCGCCCGCAATCCGCGCCACAGACAGACAGACAGACGGACGGACGGACAGACGGACGGACATGCAAAATTCAACTTTTTTCATCATTCTAAACACACTGGTGTAATTCATTTTTGTGTCCGATGACGGGATCTTGGCGTTACAAACGGTAAGGCAAAGTTAATATACCCTTTGGTTTCACCATACGGGTATAAATATAGAAAAATAATATGTAAATTCAAAAAAAAAATGTTTATAAACCCTGCCTAAATAAACTTAAAATTCCTAGTCACTAATGTTAGTATATAAGTTTTACTTCATTTATATTTATTTATTTTATAACTTATTCGTTATTGTCCAGTTTTAATTATATTTAATACGTAGCATTAAATCTGTGATGCCTTCAATTCATTGTTATATTAGTATTAGAAAAATCCATGTTGCTCGTTGAAATTTGAAACCGTCTTTTATGTTGCTTGTTGAAATTTTGATACCATTTGACGTCGTAATGTTTTAAATTTTGTTATTTGTAGTGTTGAAAATTTGTGTTGCACGAAGCAAAATGTTGCGTGGTGTTTTGTATTTTATGTAGATTTTTAATTTGTTGTTTTAAAGATGTCCGATAGATTTTAAGATTTAAAGAAATGAGGCTTTCGGCGCTGCATGCCTAGGGTAATTTTTGTCGTCGTATCCCTTTTGATGTATTAATGTTGCCCGACACGTTCCATATTTAATTTTGCATGACGTTACGTCCACGATGTTTTTTTTTCTTTTCGTCCCCGTGTATCCTTTTTATACCCGTATGGTAAAACCGAAGGGTATATTAACTTTGCCTTACCGTTTGTAACGCCAAGATCCCGTCATCGCACACAAAAATGAATTACACCAGTGTGTTTAGAATGATAAAAACATAACAAAAGCTATAATTGCCAATATGGCAATCATTGGAGACCCGTATGGTGATATTCGTATCAAAATTCGAACAGTTGTGCCAAAATTCCACTTTGAAGTCAAACTTTCCAATAAGATTTTTTAAAATTTTTTCCAATCGGATTTTGAAGTATGGGAATTTTATGTAGAATCATATCCTAAATAACTTTTATTCTTGCACTTTTTTGATAAGATGAACCGTTTTTGAGATATTCACAAAAACCGTTTTCGTTCGTATGGGGGGTACCCCCCCCCCCCCCCCCCCCTAGTGGTCCATTTTTGCCCATTAACGAACTTAGCCTCGCATTTTACGAAAAACGGATCTGCGCAAAATTTCAAGTCTCTAGCTCAATCCGTGCGCCCGGAATCCGCGCCACAGACAGACAGACAGACGGACAGACAGACGGACAGACAGACGGACAGACAGACGGACAGACAGACGGACAGACAGACGGACAGACAGACGGACGGACATGCAGAAATTAATTATTTTTATACCCGTATGGTGAAAGCAAAGGGTATATTAACTTTGCTTTACCGTTTGTAACGCCAAGATCCCGTCATCACACACAAAAATGAATTACACCAGTGTGTTTAGAATGATAAAAAAAATTGAATTTTCCATGTCCGTCCGTCTGTCTGTCCGTCCGTCTGTCTGTCTGTCTGTCTGTCTGTCTGTCCGTCTGTCTGTCCGTCTGTCTGTCCGTCTGTCTGTCTGTCTGTGGCGCGGATTCCGGGCGCACGGATTGAGCTAGAGACTTGAAATTTTGCGCAGATCCGTTTTTCGTAAAATGCGAGGCTAAGTTCGTTAATGGGCAAAAATGGACCATTAGGGGGGGTACCCCCCATAGGAACGAAAACGTTTTTTGCGAATATCTCAAAAACGGTACATGTTATCAAAAAAGTTCAAGAACAAAAGTTATGTAGGATATGATTCTACATAAAACTCCCATACATCAAAATCCGATTGGAATAAATTTTAAAAAATCTTATTGGAGAGTTTGACTTCAAAGTGGAATTTTGGTACAACTGCTCAAATTTTGATACGAATATCACCATACGGGTTTTCAATAATTGCCAGATTGGCAATTATAGCTTTTGTTATGTTTATCATTCTAAACACACTGGTGTAATTCATTTTTGTGTGTGATGACGGGATCTTGGCGTTACAAACGGTAAGGCAAAGTTAATATACCCTTTGGTTTCACCATACGGGTATAAAAAATTGAAGTTTCCATGTCAGTCCGTCTGTCCGTCTGTCCGTCTGTCCGTCTGTCTGTGGCGCGAATTGCGGGCGCACGGATTGAGCCAGAGACTTGAAATTTTGCGCAGATTCGTTTTTCGTAAAATGCGAGGCTAAGTTCGTTAATGGGCAAAAATGGACCATTAGGGGGGTACCCCCCATACGAACGAAAATGAGTTTCGCGAATATCTCAAAAACTGTGCATCCTATCAAAAAAGTGGAAGAACAAAAGTTATTTAGAATATGATTCTACATAAAACTCCCATACATCAAAATCCGATTGGAATAGGTTTTAAAAAAATCTTATTGGAAAATTTGAATTCAAATGAAATTCAATTGATACGCCGTTCAATTAAATCACCATACGGGTTTTAAATAATTGCCAGATTGGCAATTATAGCTTTTGTTATGTTTTAAAAATGTATGCGTACTTACAGATTTGTTGATTTGTTTGATTTGTTGACGTAATTTTATGTGTTCTCGATGTTTTATAAATGGTGATAGTGTTGAAAAATGCCGATGTCCGTCGTTGAAAAATGCCAATGGCGATGTCCGTCTTAACTGATTTTAAATCAAATAATTATTTTTTTTCACTTTTTGTTATTGAACTGTTCACGTAGTATTTCTTCGCGATATGTCTCACTGGCCATCAGCTGCTGCAGCTGACTGATCCCGATATCAGTTGCACATGTAATCCAATGGCGCATGGCACACTGCAAAAAATGTGTAGCTGCATGTCTGGGACACAAAGCTGACTTTTTTGAACTGACTTAAATGTAGCTGATATCAGGAACATGGCGGGTAGTTTATATTGTCATTTTTGTTAGATTAAATAAAACAAAATTATAATTTTCAATATTTTTATTGTCTGGCGGTAATAATTGTCATCAATGGCACAGTCTATTAAAATAGCATGGCCACTCTCTAGGTTTTAGGCTCTCTACTTCATATAATGTTGACTTTAAAATAATTACTAGTTGGAGACATCATCAAATTTTGACAAGTTTGTTTAACTAATAAACTTTTGAACAAGGGAAAATAAATACGATGTCCATCGAATAGGAAAAATTAAACACAGGAATCGTACAAGCTGTAGGAAAAGGTAGATGCTTGTACGATTGCACAGATTCACTTTTTTTAGCAGAGAAATAAGGAGAAGTTCTTCCTCCGAGTCCGCCATTTTGACGTTTGAGGTCAGCTGATCCCAGTTCAGTGTGTCATGTCAACTGATCGAATCAGTTCATGCAGCTGCGCGACCTGATGTCGGGATCAGTCAGCTGCAGGAGCTGATGCGCCAGTGGGACATCTCCCTTCTTATTACATTTTATTTTTGTTTTTTTCTTCACCTGAGGTTCAGTTTTAGATTTTTTTTGTTTTTTTTTACACTGTTTTTTTATTGAACTGCTTTTAACCGATCATTTTATTAGTTTCTAACATACATTTTATTTAAAATTAGAACTTTTAAATTTTTACACATGTTCTTTTAATCTAGCATTATTCTTTCGTAATTTTTCGTCATGTTATCCGTTTGATCGTGTGTACTTTAATTTTAAGTTTAAATTGTAACATTAAGTTAAAAAAACCAAAAAAGGTGAAGTCGCGAAATCCACGTTAAACTTCTTGGAACTTTTAAAAAAAACCGCGAATTTTACTTTGCACGCTGATCGATCAGGCTTCATCGATCACAAAACGGGGACTGATCCCTTTTCAAAAGCAAAAAAAAAGAACCAGAGATTTTCCAGTTGGCTTGAAACAAAAGATTTCTCTGACCAAAAGTGCACTTGTGCTGCGGCAAGTATTGTTTCCAATTGTTAATTTACAGCAGCAATATTTGAATTTGTATTGTTTAATTTAATAGAATAAAGAACGCTGTTGTCAAGTGCATTGTTGGTCACAGAAATGGCGCATGGACCGAACGAAAATCTTGTTGCTAACCTGATGTATTTCTTTTCTTCCATACTTTACTATTTAGAGCAGCATCGTTTCAGGGATTCTCAACCCATTCTTAAAATCGTGATTCGAACGCGTTTATTACACAACCACAGTAGTTACGCTGTCAATCAGTGGAAATTCTGCCACTCACCCTACGGGAGTTACACCGTATAACCGCAGAACATACTCTGCCAACATACGGTAGTTACACCATACAGACATTGAAGGCATAAACCAAACTCACATCAATTTACGGAACCACATTGCAACACGGAAGAACCGAGGAACAACTACATAGCAAAGAGGGATCCCTTAATGTCAAAACAGAACATAGCATCAACCATCATTGATTCGCATTTGAACTATAATCAATTAAATTGTGTTTTTTGGTAAACAAACGTGACATGGATGAAATTGGCTTACTTCGACCATAATTAGTGCGGTTAGGACGAATAGCGAGCTTGTAAGACCGAACGTGACGAAAAGGTACCGTTCTTGATAAAATATTGAAAGAATTTTGTCGCCTAACTTCAAGGGATTTAAGAGATAAGAGATTTAAGCGGGAATTGTAGGACGGAAGTCTAATGTTGTCAGTCCAAGGAATATTCCTTCACCCATTTTGGCCCAAATGGTCGGTTTAGCAATTTTGATTATTATTGGTACCACATACCAGTACGTTAAGCAATTTTGATTATTATTGGTACCACATATAAGTCAAAGTTGCTATTATGAAAACACGAGGCCGGGCCAAAATGGGTTGAGGCAAATCTAAGAAATATTTTCTGGATAGACTCAATACGAGACACATGAACACGATAGTAAAGGTCCCATATTGAAGCGAAGCGACTTTTGCGGGCTTCAAGTCGTTCACTTCTATGTTTTTTTTTGGGTTTCTTCGTAGACGCATATCGGAACGTCCATCGGCGATTCTGAAACGGAAAAAGATTAACCACAAAGAGAAGTGTCCAAATACATAAAAAAAAATAAAGGGTACTTATATGATAATCCGGTGTAGTGTTTGTGGATTTTTTCTTCCTGTCCGGGTCATTGATGGTGGATATGGGCAGCTTGATATAAGTCAGCGGTGTACCACTAGCAGTCCTTTTAAATACCTAAAATCTAACCCAGAAATGTATGAGTAAACAAATAAATAAGTTCTCTTATACAGAAACTATCACCATAAGTTGAACTAAACAAATACCACAAATTCCATCATGCACGACCAACTTAACATTTCCGACTTTGGCCGGTTCTTACAGCTCGTTTACATCAAATTAAAACTATGACTGTCACCACAATTTCACAAAATTTTCGTAAAATCGAGTTTGGTCGATTTTTATTTACACCCACTTAACCTCAAAATTTTCAAACGCGAATTAAAAACAAACCCACATAGAAGGGCGACTTAACAAACATTTACGGCAACCACTGAACACATAATTTTCGACAAGTCACAAATATAGAACACGAAATTAAAATTTTTTTTAAATTTTTTTTTTATGTTTATAGGAGGAGGGGAAATTCGGGAAGTTTTGCGCGGGAAAGTTACCGTCGGGTGGCCGCCCGAAAAGCGTACCGAGCGCCCTCCCGTATTTTTTTGTTATTTTTATGCTGGTTAGCTGGGAGTTATGAGAAAGGGTCGAAATAAATTGCTGAAATGGTCATAGAGGGAAAAGGAATTATTTACGTTTAATTAAGGATGGAATGGGTTGATTAATATTCTGGAAAAAAATGTTTTACCTTGTTTTTCCGCCAGTTTCCGGTTAGCGGAAAACCGCTTTTGGATTGGAGTAGCTGCGCGAAAAACGGAGATTCCGAAAAAGGATCTTGAAGAGTTCGGGTCGTTTGCCTTTGTTTCTTTTTTTTTCTGAAAATTTTAAAGAAAATTTTTTAAATTTTATTTTTTTTATTTTTTTTACCGAGTTGAGTTTTTGTGAAGTGTGCTGAGTGAGACGAACAGGACCATCGGTGGATTTTCCCTCGTCGCAGGAGCTGAAGCGCTGGATTTTAGTGATCGCGTTGTAATTATTTGTTTTTTTTTATATATTCATTTTATCTTAGCAGTACTTAACAAGCTCCGATACAGTTGGTTGAACTCTGCCGATGGAGCCAATCATGAGCACCGGGAAATCTGCAAAACCAGCAATGTATGGGAGAAGAATTTGATGACGAAAGTGATTTCGTTACAATATCGGTATGGCATATTCAAGAATAGGTCTGACAAGTGTAACAAATGAAGCTTGGTGAAGTACGGGTCATTAAATTCCTTGGACCAGCGTTTTACGAAACCAAGAACACAATTAGACTTATTAACAATTGAGTCAATATAGGTGAAAGTAAAATTAAAACAGAAAATAACTCCTAAATCTTTAACCGTCTGCACTCTGTCCAATATCTTATTATCTAATCCATACTCATAATGAGTAGGAGCCTCATTCCGCGTAAATGAAATGCACCCACATTTTGGAATATTTAAAGGTAATTGGTTATTGGTACACCAAACAGAAAACTTGACTAAGTCTTGTTGGAAATGGACATGATCGATTTGACTACGAACAAAAGAAAATATTTTTACATCGTCCGCATAAAAAAGGCATTTCGAATTAAAAAAAATTGAACTCATGTCATTAAAAAATAAAATAAATAAAAGCGGTCCAATATAAGAACCTTGTCGAATTCCCGAAGAGTTATGTATTTCGGCGAACAATTTGTCGCGAAAGAGGACTTTTGAGTTCGATGCGCTAGGTACGCCTCCAACCATTTTATAAAACCATTTGATTCATTTTTACCCCCGACGCGACGGAACGGAGATGGTATATGCGTTTCGCTTAAAGTGTTTGCGTCCTTCCCTCATAACTTTTGAACCAAAAAAAGTTAGTCGGCTGGATATGGGTGTCGCAAGGTTCTTGCGTTTAAAAACTCCTTCCCCCCTCAATTTAAACCCCCTCTCCTTGTATCTCCTGATCCATTGAACCGATTTCGATCCCACTTCCGCCATTTGCTTGAAAATAATGAAAGGAATATTTTAGTATACAACAGTTCCCCCTCCCCCCTCAATTTAAACCCCCTCTCCTTGTACCTTCTGATCCACTGAACCGTTTTCGATCCCGCTTCGGCATTCGAGGGACATTACTTGACAAAAATTGTTAATCTTTAAATAATTAGTACCAGGAAGACCGAGCCATGCTCGGCGATCTCAAAATCCCCCTTCTGCCTATGTCTCGGAGTAATTGAACCCGATTGTAATTGCAACATTATTCGTGTAATGAGGTTCAGGGAACTTGATTGTTTTGTAATTACTATTTATCGCTGCCGATAGATATCTAAAAAGTGATATTTTTAGAATACATATCGAAAAACCTTACTCCCTAGCAATATTGCGAATTTTCATTAAGATCCCTTCACGTAATTCGAAGACACCAAGCGAGGGGTATCGAGGGGAGGGAAAATTCAGGTTTGGAGTGAAAAAAACGAAAGCATTCAGCCCCCTTAGTAATACTGTAAAGTTTCATTAAGATCGGACCACCCAGTTCAAAGACACCAGGCGAGTGTAATCGAGGGGAGGGCAAAGTCAGGTTTGTAGTGGAAAAATCGAAAGCCCCTAGCCCCCTTAATAATACTGTAAAGTTTCATTAAGATCGGACCACCCAAATCGAAGATACCAGGCGAGGGGTATCGAGGGGAGGGAAAATTCAGTTTTGTAGTGAAAAAATCGAAAGCCCTTAGCCCCCTTAGTAATACTGTAAACTTTCATTAAGATCGGACCACCCAATTCGAAGATACCAGGCGAGAGGTATCGAGGGGAGGGAAAAGTCAGGTTTGTAGTGGAAAAATCGAAAGCCCTTAGCCCCCTTAGTAATACTGTAATGTTTCATTAAGATCGGACCACCCAATTAGAAGCAAAGGGTATCGAGGGATATCGAGGGGAATTTTCTCAGAGGTGAGACCTTATCTAGATCGGTTTTTTGTCGCCGAAAATCCCTAGCCCGCTAGTTTCGTGAAAATCGTTAGGCGGGTTTTCGAGATCGTTGTGCAAACATTCCTCGTATTATATTATAGGATTACAATACAAAATGGTTACCAAAAAACTTTAAATTCAATCGGACATAAAAAGTTTGTTCACTGTTATCTTTAAAAAGAGTGAAAAAAAAAAACAAAATAAAAGTTATAAAAAATCCCCGACTAAAGAAAAACCCTAAAAAAATGAAAAAGTCCTGAATAAAAAAAATCCTTTGAAAAGGATAAAATAATCATTACAGTAAATTTAAAATTTGTGTGCATCGGGAAAGCCTATTGGTCGTTGAATTTGTGTGTATTTGGACTATAATCTAGACCAGTGGTTCCCAAAGTGGTCCCTACGGACCCCCAGGGGTCCCTGGGATCATCCAGGGGGTCCGTGGAAAATTAAAATTGATTTGTGGGTCCCTGAACAACGTCAGGGGGTCCGCGCAAGGTTTAATATAAAATAAAAAAAATTGTAACACATTTTTATTAATATGGAGTATTTATACCCCTTCGTGGGGTAAATCGAAGGGTGCGGGGGGAAATCCCATCATGCTATATATTTTTGGAATGTACTCTTCAATACCTTTCATTTGAAGTACCACACACCCCCCTACCACCCCCCAGAAAAAAGTTTCATACCAAGTTCGAGGACACCTGGAGGGGGCAAGGGGGGCGAGCGACGGCCCATTTGGATAGGGGATGCCTCCCTCTATCCCTCCCTATACACCAAAATTCTGTAGCGTCATTGTCGCTAAACTGAACTCTTGCCAAAATGCTAAAACGTATGTCATTTATCGCGATCTGTCACCCATTTAGCACCACCTGAAAAGGTTGCCGTAGAACATTTTTTTCTTAGTTGGACCAAGATCTAGATCCTGCAATAAATTTTGTCCCGTTAACTCTGTTAATGTCTTCACGGTTGAGTACAAAAAAATTAAAACACAAAAATTACTCAAACTAAATTTTTAATTATTGAACAAAAAAATGTATAACGATTCTATCAGCACGGCTATATGAACAAGAATGAATATTTTTTAGCGTTCGTTTGTTACATTGAAAATGCAACGCACGATAAGATTTAAATTTTAAAACTGTAATAATAATTACACAGTAAACGTCTTAACATGCCGGCCCCCTTGAACGGCTATTGTTTCAAAATTATAATATTATGTAACAAATTATTACAAGTATTTTAAATATCATAATGCCTTAAATAATACAATTAAAATTTCTTAGTTATAGTGTTTCAAATACAGAATTTAAGTTTAATTAGATAATATTAAGTTAAAAAGTTCAGATTCGAGTCTTATTTGTAAGAATGAGATGAATTAAGAAACTAGCTTTTATTAGTTATTAATTGATAAAATAATATAATACATGATAAAAAAAATAAAAAATAATATCAACCCTCCAACGGCAATTTGCATATTTTAGATATTCCACGCTTAAATATTCCATTTTTTGTTTTAACTGCAACAACTCTTATTTTGTTGTCAGGTCCTACTGTAACTTCTGTGATTATGCCCATTAACCATTGAGTTGACGGAAGCTGATCATCGCAAACTAAAACGATGTCATTGATTTTTATGTTCGAGTTTGAAACCTTCCATTTGTGCCTTTGTTGAAGAGAATGAAGATACTCAACTGAAAATCTTTTCCAAAATCCCTGTATGATTTGAGTTAATTTCTGCCAATTCGACAACCGATTGGGTAAAATTTCAAGAAGAGACGGCTCTGTTGGCGCCGTAATCGGACCACCACATAGAAAATGTGATGGAGTTAGGGGCTGTGGATCATTCGGATCCGTAGATAACACAGTAAGAGGCCTGCTATTAAGAATGCCCTCAATTTGTATCACAATAGTATTAAATTCTTCATAAGACAAAGTTGAATTTAAAATAACTCTATTCAAGTGGGTTTTAAAAGATTTGACGCCGCTTTCCCAGATTCCTCCGAAATTTGGAGTTCTGGGTGGAATAAATTTCCAAATAATATCATGTGTTGTACAAAATTTGTTTATATTATGCACAGAATTTTCATTTTTGAAAAATTGGAACAATTCTTTTAACTCATTTTTTGCGCCTATGAAAGTTGTCGCATTGTCAGACCAAAGTGTATGGGGTTTGCCTCGACGAGATATAAACCTTTTCAGACAAGCTATGAAAGACTCTGATGTCAAATCTGAAACAATTTCAAGATGAATGCACTTTGTCACGAAACATACAAAGATTGCAACATAAACTTTATATAATGGAGAATTACGAACGCGCTTTTGTTTTATAAAATATGGCCCGCAGTAATCAACACCCGTAGTAGTGAAAGGCCGAGAAGGAGTATACCTTTCAGGTGGAAGTTCACCCATGATTTGATTGCTGATTTGGGGCTTGTTTTTAAAACATGCGATGCAAGTGCGAACACAGTGTTTTGCAGTGTTCTTAGCTGAAATAGGCCAATATTTTTGCCTGACCAACGAAACCAGACTTTGTGGACCAGCGTGTAAATACTGCAAGTGATAATTACGAAAGACAATTGATGTAAAATGATGTTTTGCAGGTAAAAGGATCTGATGTTTGCTGTCATATTTAATATTAGAATTCCGTAATCGACCCCCTACTCGTAAAATGTTGGACGAATCCAAAAAGGGATTCAATGATAAAATAGAACTTCTTACCGGTAATGGACGATTTTTCTCAAGACATGAAATTTCTTTCGAAAATGACTCCTTTTGAACCCAATGAATTATATACATTAATGAATTATCAAGTTCATCCTTTGTTAAAAACCCTGATTTGCGAGTTAGATTTTTGGATTTACAATTATATGCAAATCGTCGGCAATAAGCTAAAACGCGTATAAGTTTATGATAAGAGCTGAATCGATTAATTATATCAAAATCTTCGCAAATGCGAGTTTCCATCATCATAGTTTGTGTCTCGTTTGACACGGTTAACAAATTTACATAATCAGTTCTTAATTCCAAAATCTTTGGATTTAGATTAGGAGAAGAATCAAAAGTGGAATCATTTGTACAGGTAAATTCAACATTTGAATAGAGATACTGTGGTCCATGAAACCAAAACTGCATTGATCTTAATTGATCTGGCATTATGCCACGTGAAATTATGTCTGTGGGATTATTTTCAGACCTTATATGACTCCAGACACAGTTTGTGACGAGGTCTTGTATTTCCGACACCCGATTTGCCACAAATGTCTTCAATTTGTAGGGTTCAGTCTGTATCCAATACAAAGTAATGGTTGAATCTGAGTATAAATAAATTTTATTAATTACTGTATCTAGTGCTGATACAACTGTTTTCACCAATCTAGCTAATAAGAGTGCTGCACACAATTCAAGACGTGGTAAAGATTTGCTCTTAATAGGGGCCACTCTTGATTTGCTGCATATTAAATTTACCGAGATATTACCAAAAGAATCGATACTACGAGCGTATATGCATGCACCATAAGCCTTTTCGGATGCATCTGCAAATCCGTGTATTTCAAATGAAGTAAAATTATCACATGTAATATGACGTTTGATACGAATGTCATTAAGTAGTGGTAATGTAGAATGAAAATTGTTCCATTTAGAAAGAATATCAGAGGGAACCGGTTCGTCCCAATCAGTCTTTAATTTCCACAAGTCCTGTAAAATTATTTTTGCAGTAATCATTACAGGGGAAAGTAAACCTAGAGGGTCGTAAAGTTTTGCGATTTCCGATAAAATAAAACGTTTAGTGACAACTGAATTTGTTTGAATTTTTGGAATTAAAAATAAAAAAGTATCTTCACCTGGCTGCCAGGCAATTCCTAGAGTTTTTATACATTCGACAGGTGATATGTCGGTACTTTTCAAAATTTCACGATCTTGGATGGGAATTTGTTCTAAGATTTGTGCATTGTTGGAACACCATTTGTGAAGATGAAAGCCTGCTAGTGAAAACATTTTCCGTAACTGAGTGATTGTCTCAACACATTCGACTAAGTTATCTGATCCTGACAGACAATCGTCCACATAGAAATCGCGTTCGGTGATTATTGAAGCCTTGGGAAAATTTACCCTTTCATCAATAGCAAGTTGTTTTAAGGTTCGCGTTGCTAGATATGGAGCCGAAGCTGTCCCGAATGTTACAGTGTTCAATTCAAATGTTTCAATTGGATTATTTTTATTTTCTCTCCACAAAATACGCTGTAAGGGTCTCTGTGCTGTGTCAATACGTATTTGACGATACATCTTGTTAACGTCACTAGTAAAAACGTATTTGTATCGTCGAAATCTTAGAGCAATACAAAAACAGGATTGTTGAACCATGGGTCCTATCATCATGGTATCATTAAGTGATAAATTCGTGGTGGACTTTGCCGAAGCATCAAAAACGACACGGACTTTAGTAGTGGAGCTACTTGGTTTTACCACTGCATGGTGAGGTAGAAAAAAAGAAATTAAGTTGGGCGGATCTAGAGAATCATTAATTTTATCCATTTGATGGAGTGTTTCATATTCTTTAATAACATCAAAGTATTGTTTTTTGAATTCTAAATTTTTATCCAATTTACGCTCCAAATATAAAAACCGAGACATTGCTTGTTGCTTTGACTCACCTAATTGGGAAAGATTATCCTTTAGTGGTAAAGACACAACATACCGTCCAGAAGAGTCGCGATATGTTTTTTCAGCGTAGATAGATTCGCAAAGTTTCTCTTCTTCCGAAAGAACTGGTTCTTCGGAAACAGTATCAAGATCAAACAATTTTTTAAGGGATTCTTGTAGGGCGTTATTGGAGATAAAAAAGTTCTGTTTAATACAATTAAAATTAAGGGAATTTAATTCTTGTTTCCCTGTGGCGATCCATCCAAAAATGGTTTCATGAAATGATGGCGAGTTTTCTCCAAATGTTATTTGATTACCGCGAAGTGCCATAAAAAAGAGTTCTGAACCTAATAACACATCGATGGGTTTTTGAATATTAAAATAAGGATCGGCCAATACAACATGTTTGGGAATATCCCACATAGAAACATCAAATGTGTATTGAGGTACCGTTGAAGCGATTGTTGGAACGATCAACAAAGTGACTTTGTGTTCAAAATTACGAACCTTTGATTTAATATTGGTTGTAATTTGATTACTGATTGCAGTAGAATTCTGATTGATGCATGAGACTGAGGGACATTGGGATTTTTCAAAAGGTAATTTTAATTTCTCTACAAGATGATTTGAGATAAAATTGGATTGGCTTCCTGAATCTAACAAAGCACGACATTCATGAAATTTGCCGTGATGATCTTTTATAAAAATGATTGCTGTGGGCAACAATACCTGCGTTGGAGGATTTTTGTTAAAAACATATAAATTTAGATTTGAAGAATTTGATGTTGATGGTAATGCATTATTATTAGATGCACCCGATAATTGCACGGGATTTGAGGAAGATTGTTCCAGCATATTCTGTTGCACATGGTGCAGTAAAGTGTGATGTAAATTACCACAAGCTTTACATCGCGAAGATAAGCAATCTCTTGGAGAATGCTTTGATGATTTCAAGCAATTAATGCATAAATGTAATTCTTTAGCCCTTTTATATCGTTCATGGGAAGACAGACTAAGAAATTTGGGGCAGTGAAACAAAAAGTGCTCACCTTGGTTGCAATTTTGACAACTTTCAAGTTTATTTTTCTTTGCGGAATAATTAGAAGGACGTTTCTCATTAGACTGAGAATCTGTGTTCAGAAAACTTTGTGCGGAAGAATCTTTTTTTGAAATAGAACGTAATTTAAATTTATCATCCGTATTAGTTAGTGTCTTTGATGAATCAAGAGAATCAAGGACACGACATTTCATTTTCAAAAACTCTAATAATTGCGGCCATTTAGGAAGTTCATTTGTTGAAAGCTCTTCCTCCCAATCCCTACGCAAATGCAAATTCAACCTTTTAGTAATGATATTTATTATAAATTGTTCGCTTAGTTTATCCACTGGGTGACCTGATAATTCAAGTGATGAAATATTAGCAATGCAAGTATTAATTAAAATTCGTAATTGTTTGTTGTTGTCTTTGGAAATAGAAGGTAAATTCAAAAGTGCATCTATATGGTGGTCAATTATTTTTCGTTTATTGTCGAAACATTCCAAAAGAGCTTTCCAGGCACATTGATAGCCCTCATCCGATAATGTAATAGCACCTAAAAAGGCTTTAGTGTCGTCGTTGAGACTATCAAGTAAATAAGTAAATTTGACGACTCCACTCAAGTCGGCATCGTCATGAACCAATGCAACAAAGGTATTTTTGAAGTGCACCCATTCTCCTGGATTGCCATTAAATTTTGGAATTGGTAAATGGGGAAGTTTTGGCCGTTGTCGGCGAAATGGGTTTATATCATTGAAATTTTGGCACGCAATGTTTTCTTGGGTTTCAGATTTCGTAGACGGTGGCAAATTAAACGACAGGTGAGCTTTAATAGCTAGTAACTCATTATTAAAAAAATCCAAAGACTCCGAAAAGGATTCACACTCAATATCATCGTTAAATTCGAACAACAATTCGATCAACTGATCATAATCACATTGCAAAGAAGAGATTGTATCAATACGACCATTTATTTCAATAGCTGAAACCTTTGAAAAATCCTCAGTCTTTGAAATGAAATTTTGCACATGTCTAAGTTTAAGTTTAGCACCATTAAATTTCTTCTCAAATTTCTGTTTGAAATTAATGGGTTTCTGTAAAACTTTATCATTACTTGTTGGCGTAGATGGATTATTATCTTTTTTTGGTGGCATTTTTACAATAGAAAATTCTTACCAAACAAAACTCGAAGTTGAATCACAAAAAACACAAATTTTCTTTAAATAATAAATTAATTTGATAGAAATTAGATAAATACTGAAATTCGTTGGATTGTTGATTGTAGACCTGATGAAAGCTCTAGAATCTTCTTACCAAACAAATGAAATTCGTTGGATTGTTGATTGTAGATCTGATGAAAGTTCTAGAATGTTCCAAATTAATAAAACTTGGTGTTGTTACAACACACTGCAATTATGTAGCCTGTTCTGCTAAAGATAAAAACGATTGATGACGTCACACACGAGATGAAAAATGCTGACTTCAATTGTTAATGTTCGTCTTGCGTTTCCTATGAGGATTTTCACACGGTGAAATTGCTGCTGATGGTTTTAATTTGATCGCATGGCGATTTGAAGATTCACACGAATTCGTGACTTGTTCCTTTTATCGCACGGCGATACGAATAAATTATGAATTTATTCCGGAAATAAAAACTTATCCGGCTAATTATTATTAATTATCCGGCTCGAAGGACCAAAATGTTAATGTCTTCACGGTTGAGTACAAAAAAATTAAAACACAAAAATTACTCAAACTAAATTTTTAATTATTGAACAAAAAAATGTATAACGATTCTATCAGCACGGCTATATGAACAAGAATGAATATTTTTTAGCGTTCGTTTGTTACATTGAAAATGCAACGCACGATAAGATTTAAATTTTAAAACTGTAATAATAATTACACAGTAAACGTCTTAACAAACTCGTCGTTTTTTTTAACAACGAAACCGCGGTATAAAACGCGATCTGTCACCCATTTAGCACCACCTGACAAGGTCGTCGTAGAACATTTTTTTCTTAGTTGAACCAAGATCTAGATCCTGCAATAAATTTTGTCCCGTTAACTCGTCGTTTTTTTTTAAACAACGAAACCGCGGTATAAATCACGATCTGTCGCTCATTTAGCACCACTTTGGAAGGTCGCCGTAGAAGAATTTTTTCTTAGTTAGATCAAGACCCAGGTATTCAAACATATTTCATCCCGTCAACTATTCGTTGTTATTTTTTGTTCTACGGGTCCCGCTCTAAAAGTAAAAGGACAAGAAAATTGAAATAAAATAAAAGGGAATGGATGATAATGGATAAGGAAAATGACGTGACAAGGAAAGTGAAATATAATCGGGAAGGAAAAATGATAATGGATAAGAAAAGTGAAAATTTGCATTTAAGCATGCTTTATTAGATTTAAATATGGGAGAAATGTGATGGCTCCAGCGGAGGAGGGGAGCATCGCGAAATTTGGAGGGGGAGAGGAGGTTGGCGTTGATTAAGGTTCCGCCATTCTTCCATCCCTTAGCGTAGTTTATTTTTTTAACCTTTTCCCCTCTCTGTCAAGTGAGCACGAGTTCACGACTCGGACCGACGAGCAGCTGTGGCCAGGTATGCCGCTTGCTTGCCCTATTCCCCACACCACCCAAAGTGCCAGGCCGAGCGAGTCGGTAGCTGCACGCGAGGCACTTTGGCGGTGCCGAAAGAGCACCCCTCAATACACCACCGAACAAGATTTAGCCCATGCTCTAAACGGCTTCCAAAACATTGATTAAAATTTTTGAAAACATGCACTCATCTAGAATAAACGCCGTTTCTCTAGCATTGGTAAATTAAAGTGTTCAAGTCTTCCGTCATAACTGTCGTTATCAATATTAAATTTGAAGTAAATTTGCATGTAAATCTTCTTTGAACACGTGACGAACGAACAATAAAACCGACGGTCACAGAGCCCTATTAGTTATATTGAAGATGTGCTGATCAAATTTTAATTTGGAATCAAAAATAACTCGGACAACTTGTACAACACTACGTGGAAAAAAACATCCTGACATAATTGTTAAACACAACAAAGTTACTTCTATTCGTCAATTAGGATCTCAATAAAAGTAATAAGTCGCTTTTTATTCCATAGTTTTCAGACGTTACCAGTAAAATATCATGCTTAACAGTATCAAATCATTCTAAAAATCCGTGTATATCACATCAAGTTGACCACGTCTTTCCAGAGTTTCCGCTACAGTGTTCGTGAATTGAATAAGGAATGTCAAAGTAGATTTATGTTTACGAAACTCATGTTGGTTTATGCAAATTGAGTTTGAGAAGACATCGTCAAGGTGCGCGAAAATTATTTTTTCAAATATTTGGCGAAGCAATTCCATATAATGATTGGTCCAAGGCCCAATTAACCATAGGGCTAATTGGGCTACAGCCCAGGGGCGCCATCGATCCGAGGCGATGAAAATGTGATTGCTTTTTTTTAATTTTCTTTATATTTAACATATTATATTTAGAATTAAAGAATATTTAAAAAAAAAATTGAATTTTTACAATAAAACTATGTAAGGGTGCAAAATTTTATTTAGCCCAGGGCGCTCAAACTTGTTAATACGGCTCTGGATTGGTCTATAGTTTTCAGCTAACAAGCCATGGCCTTTTTTTGAAAATTTGAATTACTAAATTCTTTTTCCAAATATCCGGAAAAATCCCTTCGTGCAAACTTTTATTATATAAATAAAACAGCGGTACTGTTAGCTCATTACATAAAGCCTTAACAAATTCATTGGGCAAACCATCCAGCAGTAGGATTCTTGGCGCTTATAACGATGTAGTTATCCACAACGATGTCGTTATCTATAAATACGAATAAGAGCTTTTACGTTTGTGGTAGTGATATAAAATGGAGTTGTACTTGCTTCTCGCTGTCAACTTTCCAATAAAATTACTATCGACTATGACTCCGCAACACTGATCATTAGGGTGGATCGCTTTTCTTTTTTCTCGGATTTCGGAAACGGGGGGGGGAGGGTGGAAAAGTTGTGAATTGATATAAAAACAAATTGTGGAAAATTTCAGCTCGATCGGAGGTCATCTTCAGTTTATAACAGTGTGTATGCGCTAAGTGAATTTCTATGTATTTTCGCTAATCACTTTTGCTGTGTCGCCGTGTGGAGGCATTTGTAATTCGAAATCCTTTTTGGGTTTTTTTTTTGTTATTTGTTAACTAATTCAAGCTTTTTTGGAAATCCTCCTTGGTTTTGGTGAAAGTTGAAATTTTTAGTTTAATGCCAGATTTTCAAAATTTCAAATGAAAAGCGGAAACTGAAAATGACCTCCGATCGAGCTGAAATTTTCCAAATTTTATTTTTACATATATTCACATCTTTTCCTGTTCACATTGCCACATTTTTTTTTGTTCGAGCCGCGATCCACCCTACTGATCATTCCAAAACGAATTTGCATAACGACTGCTCTCGTACCAGTCGATAAACACTAATGTTTGAGTTTCGTCCACTTAAGAATGTTGTTTAATTGTTGTCGCGTTGGCAAAAACGAAATAAAATGTTGAATGGGTCCCTAAATTGTCTAAACATTACTCGCATTTGCCTTTTCCTTAAAAAAAAGCAAGTTGTATGTCTCGTAGAGACGGCCAGAAGACGTGGATCCGCCTACAACGATCGCCAATAGATATTTAAGTAAGAAATTTTATTGAAAAGGAAATTAAAGAAACAAATTTTTATTTAAAACATAACAAAAGCTATAATTGCCAATCTGGCAATTATTGAAAATCCGTATGATTTAAGTGAACGGCGAACAGTTGTATCAAAATTCCACTTTGAAGTCAAACTTTCCAATAAGATTGTTTAAAATTTATTCGAATGGGATTTTGATGTATGGGAGTTTTATGTAGAATCATATCCTAAATAACTTTTGTTCTTGCACTTTTTTGATAAGATGCACCGTTTTTGAGATATTCGGTTTCACCATACGGGTATAATAATTTTATTTATAATTGGTGTATGATAAGAAAAGTGTGAAATAAATATCATACATACAGTGTTCGAAACGCTCCCATTTCTAATCTTTCATTCAAATTAAACGAAGGTTTTACATAAATTTACTATTTCATCGATTCTACTACTATTTTTCGGCCGATTTACTACGATTTCGAAAATCAAAAGTCACAACCCTGAACAGAATTTTAATGCTGGGAGCGAAATATCGTTCTCTCAGTAGTAAAATACATACTTATATGTGTGTGTGTGCATCATACCAAAAAGCCATCGCTCGAGGCTTTCATTCATTTTTATGCGAGACCCACAAACCGCTTTGAACAAGAAGCGCAAACTTAAATGGAAACCATTTTCGTTCCCAAGAACGAGAGTCGGAAACCACAGCAAACGATTTTGCCGTTAAGAGCGACACTTTTCAGAGCGAAAAGAATGAAATAACATGACATCCAATACATCAGATTCAATCAATACACACAAAGGAGAAGCATAAAAAGAGTATAAATGTGAAATATGTACTACAAGCAGCAAACACAGCATAGCAGCGGCAGTGAAAATTTAGATTTTGATTCTTAAAAAGATAATTGAACATAGTTTAACATAACAAAATACCCTAAACAATGCTTTAATGTAGGCCGGATCTTATAACACAGTTTCTGTTCGGATGTCACCATAAACTATCGAGTTTCATCGATTGCAAATTTGTTATCATGGCAGCAAGCCGATTTTCTAATTTGTACCCCCATAACCAAAATCCAAGACGTATCCACGTCAAAAAACGAAATTAAATGCGCCTTTACTTTGTGATCAAGTTGAATTTTTCAATCCGCTGATGAAAAGAGATCTTTCACGCACAGCGAAATGAAAATTACTTTTCCTTGTGGAGGCCAACAGCAGAAACCGGTTCTAGCGCCAAAGGAGGAGGGAAACACATGTTGGCAGCAAGAAAGCGCAATAAAATTGAATTGAATCGAAATTGCTGACAGCAAAAAAAATCTTTTGTATTTAACCTCAACCATTTGTGTTTATTTCTGTGACATTTTTTTGTTGTGATTGTTAAAATTTTTTCCCAAAAAAGTAAAACCTTTTCATTTGAGTAATCCGGGGAAATTCTAAAACGATTTTCGGAAACTTTTCTATTTTGTTTTTCAAAGGAAAAGTGCGGAAATCCATCTAGAATTGCATAAAAAAGTGCCGGCTGGCCGCCCTACTTATACAAATACTTTTCAAAGCTAAATATTACACTTTTTCGAAAGAAAATTGTTATTTGTTTACTTTTCAAAATATGTCGAATTTAAAACAAATTTTAAATTTGCCGCTACTGTCAAGATTGTATTTAAATTTTCGCCGCCAGAGGGGAAATTAACCACCTGTACAAAATAATACCCTTAGCGAACTTTCCAGATCATTATTTATCGAATTTGCCAAGAATCCTACTGCAGGTCCCCACTTTTAGTTGTATCAAGATTAGAGATACAAGTACTAATATGTTCCGGTGCTATTGAAAATGATGACACCAATAATGTGTTGTTAGTGCAGACATTATAGCTTAATGTCTTTGTGGATGGAACATATACTGATTCAAAAAATTTGGCAAATAAATCGTAAATCGACTGCTTGTCAGCAGCAATTTGATCACCAAGACGAATTTCGTTGATAGTGTTGGACGATTTACGTTGACTCTCAACAAAATGCCAGAAAGTCTTTTGATTTGTGGAAGTAATCGATTACTCAATTGAAGATACATAAGATGCATAACAATTTGAGATCTCCATTTTACATACTTTCCGATACAAAACAATAAATTGAAGTCAGATGAGTTAGAAGCTTTAAATTTACGGTGGTATTTATTTTTAAGCTCAAGGAAGTCTACTAATTCAGCCAAGAACCAGGCAGGATAGCATGCAGTACGTTTTGAATTGACAGGTCCGTGTTGTGATATCAAAGCATTTAAGATGTCATAGAGTTTATCTACAGCTACCTTACAGTCAAGATTTCCGAGGGTGTTTTTCCAATCAATCGCAACTAGATCATTGCTGATTTCAGATATGTCCATTTTGTTAAAAGTGTATCGAAGGCGACGATCACAACTAACGTCTTTAGCCACGCAGATTTTCAGATTCACAAGAAAGGCGGATGATATGCACCTGGAACCACTAATACAACAGGCACTGAAGTTGATATGCTCGGTTGCTCAACATTCGAAAATAAAAAGTCTAAAAGGTTACCTTGGTGGTTAACATGGCGGTTGAATTAAGAAAACTCTGAAAAGTTAGTCACCTCTATTCTTGAATACAGCATTAGGAGCAAAAACGTTACGCGTTTGATTCGATTCGCTACGCAATTGGTATTATGGAATACACCGGGAGCTTCGCGTTTGGCACATAAAGTATCGCATGGCAATGCGCTGTCAAACATCAGATGATTTGATTGTTTGTTCTTAATTTTGAATAAAAGTGAAGTGTTTGAAGTGATTTGTTTCAGTAGCCATGGATTCTTCTCTGATGTATCATTTATTGAGGCAAGAGGAGTTGAACTCGTGACCCCAGCAAAGAAATTTTCTATGACACTCTTCAGATTTGATAAACTTAACCGATGAAGCGTAAGTGCATACAAATACAGGGAATCTCATAGATTTTTATTTGCAATTTTGTAGATTCCAAAAATATTTCCGTTTGAACAAGGCTGCTTTCGAATATGTTTTGAATTTTCTAAAAGAGGACTCGCCAACAATAAAAGTAGCAGCATGTCTTCGATTCTTCGCCGACGGCTGCTACCAAGAAAGCGCAGCAACAGCATTTCATATCGTCAACCTTTTCAAAAGTCTCGACAGAAGTTTTGGAAATTTTAGAAGAGAAATTATGTTTTACATGGATTACACTCGAAATGAGCCAGTAAGAAAAACAGCATTTCTTCGAAAAAAGTGGATACCGGGGAGTTATAAATTGCATCGACAGTACCAAAAATTATGTATTATAGAGATCATTTTTTTTTTGAACAACTCAAATTAGTGCAAAACCGAAGTTCAAAATAATCCCCCATTAGATTGCCCACAAGATATATGAAATGTGCAAAGTTGTAATTTTTGTTGCTCCCCGTCCATTTTCGCGAAGTTTAGGTAAAAAAAATAAGATTTAAAAAAAAAGTAGGAATCTGTAGTGGAAAAAACCCAGCCGGTTTTTCATTGAAGTTTCAAAAATAGACTTTAAAATGGTGAATCGCTTTAACTGTCCGTAAATCCTATAATATTTAATTTTTCGGTGATGGTTTAAAGCCAACTTTTGTAGAGGATAACTAGACGAACATCTAATTCTCACGAAGTTTTGACCTACGGTTGAAATTTAATGCTTTTTTGGTCCCAAAACAGCAATTTTTTAAGAACATTTTCATGAATTATTTTCTTTAAATGTATTTTTTGCACTTTCTAAAGGGTGGAAAATTTCTTCTGGAAAGCCTATGTTCTAGAGAATTAAATGTAGATTTATTTAAAAAAAAAATTAAGCCGATCTAAAGTTATACGGCATACATACAGACCGACAAACAGACAGATTTATGAACATCCTAAATTTTTTGTCTGAAACGGATTTTGTACTGGTCAGAGAGTATTGAAAAGTATATTTTTTTTAAGTTTTTCGGAGATTCTTATTTGTTATAAAACATTTTAACCCTTAATTTATGAGGTGAAAATCATATGCGTAAATTATGAGGTGGTTTCCAATGGACTTGTTCTAATCACATACCAAATCCGTGCTTTTAACTCGGCACACAACACCATACTGTATGAAGGTACTGAAGATTTCAGAGTCACTGTGCTGAAAACATGAGAAATAGCAAAGAGAGAAAAGTCAATGTGGGTCCACTGGACCCACCTCATCAATTAAGGATTAAAATACAAAATTTAATGGATTTTTTTTTGTTTCTTGAAATTGTTCATAATTTTTTGTTAAATATTCAATGAATTTTGCTTTCGAAAAGCTTTGCATTGATATTTGTTTATAATGCTGTTCCATCGCATGCAGGATATACTGTTTTTGTTACTCCTGGTGCGTTAGAACAGTATTATATCGAGTATTATATCGAATAAGAATCTCCGAAAAACTTAAAAAAAATATACTTTTCAATACTCTCTGACCAGTACAAAATCCGTTTCAGACAAAAAATTTAGGATGTTCATAAATCTGTCTGTTTGTCGGTCTGTATGTATGCCGTATAACTTTAGATCGGCTTAATTTTTTTTTAAATAAATCTACATTTCATTCTCTAGAACATAGGCTTTCCAGAAGAAATTTTCCACCCTTTAGAAAGTGCAAAAAATACATTTAAAGAAAATAATTCATGAAAATGTTCTTAAAAAATTGCTGTTTTTGGACCAAAAAAGCATTAAATTTCAACCGTAGGTCAAAACTTCGTGAGAATTAGATGTTCGTCTAGTTATCCTCTACAAAAGTTGGCTTTAGACCATTACCGAAAAATTAAATATTATAGGAGTTACGGACAGTTAAAGCGATTCACCATTTTAAAGTCTATTTTTGAAACTTCAATGAAAAACCGGCTGGGTTTTTTCCACTACAGATTCCTACTTTTTTTTTTAAATCTTATTTTTTTTACCTAAACTTCACGAAAATGGACGGGGAGCAACAAAAATTACAACTTTTCACATATGGGCAATCTATCCCCCATCGTGACGTAAGAGCTGCCGACTAGTCGACAGTACACACGAGCAGCCACGCGCAGCCGTGGTGATCGCCTATACATGTCGCTGCTTATGTTCGCCCTTTGTTAAAACTAAGTTTTATTCTCGTTGAATTCTTATGCCGACCGCATGCATATCTGCTGCTTTGGGGGATTATTTTTCAAGTTTCGAGTTGTTAGAAAAAAACAGTCTTCTTATAATTTGTTTATGACGGTACTTATATCAGAATTTTTACAACATCCTCTGAAATTAGACACCTGTTCTACAACAGAAAAGGCTTTTATAGTCTGAATGCTATGGTGGTAAGTTTAGTGAAACCTGTAGTATTCTGAAGATCGAATAAATGTAATTTTTAATAGATTTGCGACTATAAACTACGTATAAGAGCCGTCGATGCAAAGTATCCAATAGCACAGTACGACTCCAATGTATGGACTTTAAGTATGGCACGAGAATATTTTTATAGGAAGTATATGAATGGCGACAGAAATACCCGTCTTCACGGTAAGGAATGATTCCAATTATATCAACGTAGACTAAATTAGTTTTTGCAGGTGATGCAGGTTATCCATTAGAACCGTGGCTATTAACTGCATATAGAAATCCGGATGACTCTATTCCACGAAGCCGCTTCAATGAAAATCACAGCAAAGGTCGTAATGTAGTAGAAAGAACAATTGGGGTTCTAAAAAAATAAGTTTCGTTGTTTAATGGGTGTCAGAGGTCTACATTACAGCCCAGAGAAGCAGCGAAAATGATTAATGTTTGCTGTGCACTTCATAATATTTGTATTCACTACAATATATCGAACTCTGAATATGAAGGACATCTTGAATATGAAGGACATATGCAGGAGTGATTGACTTAGAAAAATTCTAAGGCATTGCACCAATAAGCACAGACGACCAGGGGCAAAGTGGTACCCTAATGTCGAGATCTACTCCAAATCGGAAATTACACCGTTGCTAACCTACCTGATCGAATTGGCAAAAAAAACACTCTCCGCTAGTTAGAAAACCACGACAACCCAAACATAAAGCACATTTACGCATCTAACAAAAGCTTTGGGATTCAAGACAGATATTACGCATATTTTAGCTTCCTCCTCAGATAGCTGTTTTAGCCCTTCCAATGAAGACGCGACTATGCTCAATTTCTACCATAAAGCCACACCTGAGGTGTATAGAGGTTAACTACTTTTTTTTCTATTTATTTATTTTTGTAATATATTTTTTTACCGTACTCACTTTCCTCACATGATTGTCTTCCTAAAGTTTTAGTGAATTTATCTTTCCAAGTAAGATTTACAACAGAATTATAAGTATGAATTACATTTTGTTTGAATAGATTATTATTATTATTAATTTTTTTTTCTCTTTTTACTATTGTTATTTAAGTTTTAATTGTAAGATCGAATGGTAGGGACAGAAGCTAACCTATTATATAGTACCTAAGAAATGAAAATATTTATATATATATAGATTAAGAAATACAATTTTTTCTTTGTATATTACTTGCCTGAGGCAGCCAGTTAACACATTTCAAGTTAACATAGTAGTAAGAATGTAACTTTTGTACAATGTAAGTCAAAGCTTCCTAATAAATTATTATTATTATTATGATTATGACCTGCGTTGAAGATTAAAATGTTGATAAAATTTAAACCCGATAGGTGGCGCTGGGGTCGAGATATTAACGAAAATGTACTCCAATCGGATTTTGATGTATGGGAGTTTTATAACTTTTGTTCTTGAACTTTTTTGATAAGGTGCACCGGTTTTGAGATATTCGCAAAAGTTATCTTATCTTATCTTATCGAAAAAGTCGAAAAACAAAAGTTATTTAAGATATGATTCTTCATAAGACTCCCTAACATCAAAATCCGATTGGAATAAATTTTAAAAAAATCTTATTGAAAAGTTTGACTTCAAATTGGAATTTTGGTACAACTGTTCGAATTTTGATACGAATATCATCATACGGGTCTCCAATTATTGCCAGACTGGCAATTATAGCTTTTGTTGTTTTGTTAGTCTGTTGGAGATTACAAAACTCAAAAACTACTGGACCGATTTTTACGCGGTTTTTGCAAAATGATCTGCGTTGCCAGGAGCAGGTTTTTAGCTATGTTCGATTTTCGATTTTTGCACTAATCGTAGTAAACACGCAGTTGACATCTGAGTATTAGTAATTTTTTAATAATTATTTGTTTGAAATATTGTTATGAAGTGTGGTATTTTTAAAAGTGAAAATTTAATCATCAATTCATATAGGTAAGTATTATTAGAATTAATTAACTCATATTTTGTTGAACAAATCAACTAAAAATTTTATGTTTATTTTTAAATCTAGTAAAAAATGCCTGCAAGACGACGTACAAACATTGGTCGTAATGAGCGACAAAATCGAAATAGGCAACAATTAAGAACAAATTTAACACCACAACAACAAGAAGCAGCAAGAGAGGAGGCACGATTGCGAATGGTATCCACACGTACATCGGAAAGTGACTCACACAGAATCCTACGACATCGGCAAATGAGAATTTCAATTCAAACATCACGAAATCGTGCTACAGATGCAAACAGAACTTTGGCTCAATTGAATAATCGAGAGCGTATGCAAATAACAAGGTACCTAACACTGTTATCATTCAATCGCATCGCATTCGAATATGAACCAGACATCGAATATTGCGCACATTCTAAAATTGAAATTGGTGCGATGGACAAAGAATGCACTCATTGCCACGCTCTGAAATTTAAGAATGAAACTGCTGGGATATGCTGCGCTTCAGGAAAAGTTGATTTGCCTTCTTTAAATCCACCACCAGAGCCATTGAAAACGCTAATGGATGGCAACACCGCAGAGTCCAAATTATTTTTGAAAAAAATAAGGAAATTTAATAGTTGTTTCCAGATGACTTCCTTTGCCGCCAACATCATTACTAATACGAATGGACAAGGACGCACATTTAATTCAACAGTCAAGATACAGGGCCAGGTATATCACAAAATTGGCTCTGTATTCCCAATTCCCAATGAAACACCCAAATTTTTACAAATATACTTTATGGGGGATGTAGAAGAACAGGCCAATGTCCGTTGCCAATACAATCATATTCAATTAATGCAGGAACGTGCTATCGTAGCTGAATTATAAACTTTTCTTATAGAAAAAAATAACCTTATCCAATTATTTAAGCAAGTTTCCAATCAATTGCAAAATGACAATTATATGATCGTAATTAAAGCCGATAAAGTGCCTATTGGCGAACATGCGCGGCGTTTTAACGCACCTACAGTGAATGAAGTTGGAATAGTAATGCTTGGAGATTCCTTCGAACAACGTGATATACGCATCATGCGCCGCAACAACATCACACAAGTCATTGCAGATACGCATCGTTCTTATGACGCACTACAGTATCCTTTAATTTTTTGGGAGGGCGATGATGGCTACCATATAAATATCAAACAAAGAAATCCTTAAACAGGTTAACATAACAATGACAAATTTAATAAACAAATTTATATTTACAACACATCTTAATATATAATTTTCTATAACTTTTAGGAGAAGAAACAAATAAAAAAGTTAGCGCCATGAATTTTTATGCACACAGGCTTATGATTTTTTATAACACAGACACATATTAAAATGCAGACATTTATACCACCAATTTACGCCGGCCGTACACTTGAGCTAATCGAGCTGAACTACGTGAGCTAAGTTTCTCGCTGAAAGTAAAATCCTTAGCATTTGCATTGGTGACCGCACACTTCAGCGAAACTATGAAACTACATCGCGTAGTCATGGGCGACGGGGACTAAGCTCGCTTGCGTAGTTCAGACCTCAACTACGCGAACTACTTCGCTGGCATCGCTGACACTCACATATAAATATTTTCGGCGTTATACAGTGTAGAATCGGTGTTTGCAAAAGTGTAGTATTTTGTGGACATAAAAGTGTAAGTGCCAATTGCATACAACTGATGGCATACATTTATTTAAATATCGCCGCGTAGTTTAGCTCAAGTGTGCAACGATAGAGCTAACCCAGCTAAGCTATGTAACTATAGCTAGCCTCGCTCACATAGCTTAGCTCAAGTGTACGGCCGGTGTTATTGTCGATATGTTCGCTAAAATCGAAAGTGAACGTCTACGTTATATTAGATTCAACCAGGCAAAATTAAGGTCCGAAGAATACATACATTTACGTGATGCCATAAACAATAATGTGGATGGAAATGTAAACCCTAATGAAATTGGTCAAATTTGCATCCTGCCTTCGTCATATACTGGAAGTCCTCGGCATATGCAGGAATATATTCAAGATGCGATGGCTTACGTACGTGCTTACGGAAGACCTGATTTATTCATCACATTTACATGTAAACCGCAATGGTACGAAATTAAAAAACACCTATTGCCAGGCCAATCACCTAATGATCGGCATGACATAACGGCACGTGTTTTCAAACAAAAACTAAAATCTTTAATGGATTTCATAGCCAAACACCACGTATTTGGAGAAACGCGATGCTGGATGTATTCAGTTGAATGGCAAAAACGTGGATTGACACATGCCCATATTTTAATATTGTTAAATCAACAAAATTAGACCAGAAGAAATCGATCAGATTATATCGGCAAAAATTCCAGATTAAACAGTAGATCCAGAATTGTTCCAGATTGTAACGACAAGTATGATACATGGTCCATGTGGTGCCATGAACTTCAATTCTCCATGCATGGATAATGGTAAATGCACTAAACGTTTTCCCAGGGACTTATTATCGGATACTATTACAGGATACCCACTATATCGTCGCCGATCTACTGAAAATGGTGGCCATTCTTTTCAAATAAACTCAAACAATAACCAGCATGGTATTGAAATTGATAATAGATGGGTTGTACCTTATTGTCCTCTTCTATCGAAAACCTACAAATCTCATATAAATGTAGAGTTTTGCAGCTCTGTTAAGTCTATTAAATACATATGTAAATATGTGCATAAAGGCAGCGACATGGCCGTTTTTGCTGTCCAAAATGTTAATGAAAATGACGAAGTTGCGCGTTACCAAATTGACAGGTATATCAGCAGTAATGAAGCAGTCTGGCGAATTTTAGGCTTTCCCATTCACGAAAGAGATCCAGCTGTCACTCATTTGGCCATCCATCTTGAAAATGGGCAACGCGTTTACTTCACAGAACAAAATGCAGTTAGTCGAGCAGAAGCATCACCAAAAACAACGTTAACGAAATTTTTTAAATTATGCCAACAACGTAATAATTTTGGACGTTTTGCAAAAACATTACTTTATTCAGATGTACCAACTTATTTTATATGGAATACGTCTAAAAAACGTGGGAACCCCGTAACAGAGGTAAAGCCCTTACCGAATATCCAGGCATTTTTTCTACGAATACATTAGGCAGACTGTACACTGTACATCCAAGACAACGTGAATGTTTCTACTTACGATTGCTATTAATTAATGTTCCAGGAGCAACATCATATGAATATTTAAAAACAGTCAACGGTCAAATATATGCCACAAACCATGATGCATGTCGAGCATTGCAATTATTAGAAGGAGATTCTCATTGGGATTCGACTCTAGCCGATGCTGCTCTCGGTTCTACTCCTTATCAAATACGTTATTTATTTGCAATTATATTAACAACATGTTTTCCAAATAACCCAAACGAGTTGTGGGAAAAATTTAAGGACGCCATAAGTGAGGATATCCTACATGCACAACGTATAATTCACGGAAATGCATTTTTATACCCGTATGATGAAACCAAAGGGTATATTAACTTTGCCTTACCGTTTGTAACGCCAAGATCCCGTCATCACACAAAAAAATGAATTACACCAGTGTGTTTAGAATGATAAAAAAAGTTGAATTTAGCATGTCCGTCCGTCTGTCTGTCTGTCTGTCTGTCTGTCTGTCTGTCTGTCTGTGGCGCGGATTGCAGGCGCATGGATTGAGCTAGAGACTTGAAATTTCGCGCAGATCCGTTTTTCGTTAAATGCGAGGCTAAGTTCGTTAATGGGCAAAAATGGACCATTAGGGGGGTACCCCCCATAGGAACGAAAACGTTTTTCGCGAATATCTCAAAAACTGTGCATCCTATCAAAAAAGTTCAAGAACAAAAGTTATTTAGAATATGATTCTACATAAAACTCATATACATCAAAATCCGATTGGAACAAGTTTTAAAAAAATCTTGTTGGAAAATTTGAAGTCAAATGAAATTTTGATACGCCGTTCAATTAAATCACCATACGGGTTTTCAATAATTGCCAGATTGGCAATTACAGCTTTTGTTATGTTTAAATTATACACCAGCAATGTATATTGAAGCATTAATAAAACTAGGGGCTGCGCCCCAAACCGCTTCGCGGTTCATCCCCCTTACACAGGTCGGCCTTCGGCCTCCCTGCCCCCGTCGGCCTACGGCCTCGCCCCTCGCGCTTGAATTATTGGAATTTGATGTATGGAGATGTTACGTAAAATTATTTAAATATACTTCAGCTCTCGCCTTCCTCTTTACTCGGCCTTCGGCCTCGAGTCAAATGCATATAGTTAACCCAAAAAAGGGAAATTTTTTTAGAGACATTTTTCTTTGTGACCCAACGGTGTATTACAAAATCGTACTGTTTATTTACAATATATTCAATAACGGTAAAAGGTGGTTATCCACACGGGGAAAGACAATATTGTGGGAAATGTCATTCTTTTTAATTCATGTCATACATTGAAGCACCAAATCCCTTTAGAATTGCAGAAGATAGCAGGTGAGGGCTATACATAACGATGGTATCTATACTGTTTTTCGCAGTATTATATTGTTTTTCAGATTCCAATACTGCATAATTACTTTTTCCCCAAAATACTGTATTTAAATACTCAGAAAACTTTAATTCTTTAACGTTTCGAAATTCAAATTTATTAATAGCAATGCAAAACGTCAGTGGCAACACAAAACAGTGGCAACACATGGCAAGTGTAAATACATTCAAACGACGAACAGCGAAGTATTGATGGCAACATGTCATATAGATTCGCTTCTTCCTTTCCCCATCGATTACTGTCTTGTCATTATTTATCCTTCTTCAGAACGCGTTACTTTGGTTTTGCTTTCCATTGTTAATTTAAAAGAATAAAAATGTCGAAATTAAAAGCAAAGACACAAATTTTCATTGAATAAAATTTATACTGCGAAAAATACTGTTTTTTCAAATCGATTTACTGCTTTTTTAAATTTTTAGGTGAAATAAACTGTTTTTTCCCGAAAAAAGATACCATCGTTAGCTATACATAAAAAGGAGGGGTAGATATTAATGAGCAAAAATTTTTCCTGCGGGCTGACCTCTCTCATGGTGAAAACCGGATCCGAAACCCTTAAGCGCATAAAGAGGTTTCAAGAGAGGGAAAAGGGTTGCTATTAAACTGGATCCGACAACCTTGAGTAAGAGATATCAGAAGAAACGGGGATTAACATCAAAAAGAATCATATCCTTTATTCTGTCAATAACTGTACCTGTGTGCAAAGTTTGATCAAAATCGGCCGCGCCGTTTTTGCGTGATGCCGGAACAAACATTCAGTCAAACAGACGGAAATACCGACCGACATACAGACAGACGGACAAACATAAATTTTAAGCATAACAAAACCTATAATTGCCAGTCTGGCAATTATTAGAAACTCGTATAGTGATATTCCTATCAAAATTGGAACAGTTGTATCAAAATTCCAGTTTGAAGTCAAACTTTCCAATAAGATTTTTTAAAATTTGTTCCAATAGGATTTTGATGTTAGGGAGTTTTATTTAGAATCATATCCTAAATAACTTTTGTTCTTGCACTTATTTGATAATATGAACAGTTTTTGAGATATTCGCAAAAAAACATTTTCGTTCGTATGGGGGTACCCCACTAATAGTCAATTTTTGCCCTTTAACGAACTTAACCTTGCATTTTACGAAAAACGGATCTGCTCAAAATTTCAAGACTCTAGCTCAATCCGTGCGCCCGCAATCCGCGCCACAGACGGGCATGCATTGTTTATCATTCTATACACACTGGTGTAATACATTTTTATGTGTGGTGACGGGGTCTTGGCGTTACAAACGGTAAGGCAAAGTTAATATACCCTTTGGTTTCACCATACGGGTATAAAAATGTCATTTTTGGCATCAGTATTATACGACCAAATACATCAATGTATGTCAATATTTTTGAGAAAATCCAAAATTACAAAAATTGTCCCCCTTACAGTTTTTATTATATAGATGGCCTTAGCTTGGCCCCAGATTGACCAAATAGCGGCGCTTTTAATGCGAAACTAGCCTATACGAGGCCTGCTCTAAAGTTATCATGTCACAAACTGTTGTTTGGAGAAAAAGTAGTAAGTGCTAGAAGACCGCAAAAGATTTCGCCAGCACTTAGTGTTTTTCTCCAAAAAAAATAGTTTGTAACGTGATAACTCTAGGGTAGGCTCGTAAACGCTAGTTTCGTACTAAAAGCCCACTGTTTGGCTAAACCCAGGCCAAGCTAGTTTTATTTCAAAATTGGTCAATATTTAAGTTTTTCGTTTGATTCAATTTACTGAAAACTGAAATATCTTATGTGAACAACATAAAATGACTTTCCTATGCACTATTTAAAGTTACGGAAACATATGTAAAAAACTATTTTTTCAAATATTTCGAGAACCGTTACAGATATTTTTACCGGCGAAGAAAAAATTTCACTTCCCGGCGTCCACTATATTGTATACCTATATAACGAACGTCCAATATAGCGAACAGCAGTTTCGAATTATTATTACGTATTATTATTATATTATTGTATTATTATTATTATTATTATTAGCATCTCTATAGTGAAAGACGAAAAATTTTGTTATTCTATGTAACGAAAAACTATTTGTTTCGTAAATAATGTGTGTTATACGTGAAACCGTCGCGAAAAATTAAACTTTTAAGGTAATGTAATCAGTGTAAGTTGGATTTGTAACGCTTATACATACATTAAAGCATTATCCCACATAAGAATAAATGGTATTAAAATTTACCTCAATCTAAATTCTCATTATGATAATGTTCATAAAAACATATGTGGATCTTTAATGCGCGTTTCGTTATAACGAACCCGATTTAACGTACGGGCTGAATATTATAAATGTAGGTCTTTATATTGGGCCTCCACTGTATTTTGCAGTCACTGAGTTTCAGTTCATACCAAATTATTGGGCAAAGTGACTGTACTACCGAATATAGAGGTAAATCTTTTGCGATCTTCTAGCACTTACTACTTTTTCTCCAAACAACAGTTTGTGACATGATAACTTTAGAGCAGGCCTCGTATAGGCTAGTTTCGCATTAAAAGCGCCACTATTTGGTCAATCTGGGGCCAAGCTAAGGCCAAGCTAGTTTCACCTTAAAATTTCACCATATTTAAGTTTTTAGTATTTTAGTTGTAATTTTTTACACAATCTGTTCTATTCTAATATAGGTTGTCTTTAAACTTTGATCGACATACACATTGTGTGACACAAGGAGGTAATAGTAAGCCTCGTAGAGACTAGTTAGGCCCTATATTCGCCATTAACATGAGTTTTTTTAAATAATGTATCAATTGGGTTACTTACTTTAATAAAAAAACTATGAATTCAAAAAAATGTATACAATTTTGCTGTGCCATACCTTTTTTAATTGTATAAATTATTGTATTTTGAATTCTATAAATCCAACTTCCAACTGCGATTTTTCTAAATCCAATTTGATAGGGTACTATGAGAGTAAAAGCGTTACAATTTTTATCACAAATAAATACATACATACTCCAATACACATCAAAATCTTTGAGGTTTTCTTAGGGTATCTCAAACATATTTATACACATTCACACATATTTAGATATTCGCTATTGGCATGATTAGTAAATCTCCCTGGGAAAAGCATTTCTATATTTTATTTCAATTTTCAAGACCTTTTTAGACGTAGGAAAAGTTGAAATTAAAAAACAACGAAATTCTAGCTATTGACACAAATAAATTACCTGAGAGGACAAAGTATATTTGCTCGCGGGAGAAAACGGGCTCGTACAACACAATCCCCACTTTGTCAAATGTCTGGCCCTGAGATTTGTTGATGGTCATGGAAAACGCAGGTCGAATAGGAAAATACAATATAATAATAGCTTTGTCAAAATTTGCGCTTATAATTAATCATTAAAGCTAAATTTCCAACAACGGCAGAGTATTGAAAAACTAAGTTATTTACATAAGTTTTAATGAAAAACTTCATTTCATTAAAACTTATGTAAGTTTATTTGAGTAAAATTATGAAATCAAATTTATTATTTTTCACATCGAATGGACCATTCCTTAGATTTTATAGATACAGTTAAACCTGTATAAGCCGGGCCTTGTATAAGCCGGAAACCTACCTAAGCCGAACAGTTTTCAAGTCCCGTGATTTTGAAGTGGTTTTCCACGAATCTGGATAAGCCGGAACCTGCTTAACGCGAACCCGGACATAATTTTTTTTGTATAAGCCGGAAACTTTTTTCTATATAAAAATGTTTTTAGAGTTAGTATACCATTTCTAAAGCATAGAACAAATTGCCCGATCAAAAAATTAGTTACAGTAGTGTGTCTAGCATGACATAAAAATTTGATTTGCCCTAGTCAGTGGGTAAATCGGAATATTTGCTCTCCCCTCCCCCATACAAATAAAAAAGTTTTTAGGATTTTCTGAAAAATACTTTGAGCCAAAAAGGTTCTAAAGACCAAAATAAATCTATAGTTTGAATTCTAATTGGAGTTCTGTGAACATTTTAACAGAAAAATCAATGTAAAATGATTTTGTTCGTTTCCAAGCTCCGGAAGGGTTATTCAAACCCACAGCAATAGTTTATGCTAAAACCCATATCCCCAAGTTTTGAAAATGCATAAAATCTTGCACAAAGTTATTAACTTATGTTATAAAAAGACGCTTCAAGTAGATCTTGTTTCAGCAAGGAGAAGGGAAGACATAGTTTAGAGGAAAAATTTCTTTCATAAAAACGTCAGACAACAGTTTTATTGCAAGTATTTTTCATCTCTCGACTCTAATTGAAATCAATTCGAAATCTTCCTACTTTTTATTGTCACATGTATGTCGAAGAAACATATTTTTTTGTAAACCGGATCATTGTTCAAGAACTGGGACATTTTTAGGCTCAAAAGTAATGCACAAATTCAAAAGTTTACACTACGAGGTTTCATAGCATAGTTTTGTATATAGTTACATTATCGTAAAACAAAATAAAAAACCCGTGTTTTTTAGTCCAACCTGTATAAGCCGGAAATCTGTCTCAGCCGGACAAATTTCTTGGTTCTGTGCGAGTCCGGCTAATACAGGTTTTCCTGTATATCAGGTTTTCCTGTATTTGATCATTTCAGATTATTTTCAGCGTTCATTTGATGTTTAACAAAAAAAAATTAATATATGAATATATTCAAAACTCGATAAAACTTCAAATTTTGTCATGGGACTGAAAAATCTGCAATTAGGCCATAGCTTTCCCTGTGTTGCAGTTGGCCTGCCCTTAAAAACTTCGTCCAATTCGGTTGAGTACTTCCCAAATTTTGAACACAAGCCTTAAAACCTATAAGGTTATTATAATATATGAATAACATTTAAACAATAAAATATTTTAATGTTGAACAAATATCAAAAGAATACAATAAGACAATCATAAATGTTAATAACACCTTTAAGATAGCGACATTATACAAAGCACCCAATGAGAAAACTGCTGATTTCCTTACAGATTTAGATTCTGTTCTGTCAACGTATAAAAATATGTTACTAATAGGTGATTTTAATATAGATCTACTTAATAAACATTGTATCTGGGCATTGTATTTACAAATAACTACAAAATTTGTAATAAGATTGACATCACAAGTGGTACAAGAAAAACGAATGAAACAAACACTATAATTGACCATTAGCTGAAAAAAATAAATTAGACATACATTTAGTAGATAACGATATTACTGACCACAGGATGATTTACGTAGATATTAAAAGAGAGCAGTTACAAAAAAAGAAAATGACAACTATGATTAAATCTACGTTAAATAAGGAAAATTTCAAAAAAGATGTAGACATTATGCTAAAAGATGTACACATAACTAATATAGAGCAATTAATAAATATTATAAAAGACAGCAAGAACAGTAATACGACTCATTACAAAACAAAACACAGAGGGGACAACGACTGGTGGACTACAGAAATATCAAAAAAAATTCGTAGAAAAAACAAATTATACAGATTAATGAAAAATAATCAACAAAATAATGAATTTAAAAGTCAATATAAACGAATAAAAAACGAGACTACAAAGCTAATTAGAGCAACTAAGAAAAAGTATTACGAAAATAAAATTAAAGACATTGGATCAGACGGTAGAAAGCTTTGGCAAGTAATAAAATAAACCTTACGGACAAATAATAGTGAAAAGGCCGATATTAAGGAAATAAATACAGGGACTTACAATACAACGGACAAAAAAATTATATCTGATACATTAAATAAACATTTCAATGAAGTAGGAAAAGGACTAGTTACCAACTTGACAAGCAGGACAAGTAAAACAACATATAAGGCTTTTATTAATCACAGGGTAAAGAAATCAATCTACTTAAGGCCAGTTTCAGAAATGGAAATCATTAAGATAATTGAAAACTCAAAAAGTGGAAGTGCTCCAGGAGAGGACAACATTATAAACGATGACATAAAATTACTAAAATACTCGATAGCAAAGAAAATTGCTGACTTAATTAATAACATGTTTGACTCAGGGAAATTTCCAAATATTTTAAAACTCGGACAAATAGTTCCTATTTTTAAAGATGAGGATGCGACCAAACCAGAAAACTATAGACCGATAACATTATTAAATAGTTTGGGTAAAATATTTGAAAAAACTATATACAATAGGATCTACGACTTTTTGCTTCAAAACAATGTATTTGACAGAAGGCAATATGGTTTTCAAAAAGGTAGTAGTACAGAAGCAGCTACAATTGACGCCATTGAAAGCATCACTGATGAGTTGGACAAAGGAAATTACGTTGCAGGGATTTTCATTGACTTAAGAAAGGCATTTGGCACAGTCAACCACGAACTTCTATTAGAATTTCTTGATCAAGTAGGAATAAGAGGTTTGGCCAATGACCTAATTAAAGACTATTTAACAAAAAGACGAAGTTGGGTAAAAATTAAGACAATAAAAAGTGATACATTGGAAGTGGACACAGGTGTACCTCAAGGATCTATCTTAGGACCATTATTATACTTAATATATATAAATAATTTGCAAAATTGTAACATTAAAAATTATATTGTCTTTGCGGACGACACATTATTACTCTTCCACGGCAGCACAAAAGAAGAACTGGACCTAAAAATACAAGAAGGGATAAAAAATTTTACAGATTGGACTTATTACAATAAATTGACTATTAACAAAAAAAATACGCAATACCTTTTATTCAGACAAAAAAATAAAAAGGATATTGACTTAAAAATTAACATCGAAGGAGAACAAATTATTCGAGCTACGGCGGTAAATTACTTGGGCTTATATATTGACGAAAAACTAAACTGGACAACATATATAAAGCATCTTAGAAAAAAGCTAGCACCACTTATAGGAGTGCTAAAAAGATATAAAAATTTTGGACTTAAGGTAAAAAACATAATTTACAATAGTTATATACTGGCTAAAATTAGATATAACTTAACAATATATGTTTTCACATCCACCAATAACATGCAAATCCATCACATATTGAGACAACATAGAACTATCTCTATATTCAACATTTTAGAACACAAAAATAGACAGCAATTGTACACTATTGAGAGATCTGACAGCCATGACCACAACACAAGACACCAAAATTTATTAAAAATCATCCCATCCCGTACGCACAAAAAACATAAAGGGATTGTCAACAATGCAATACGAGAATATAATAAATTACCGGACGAATTAAAACAAACCAAAAATAAGGAAATATTCAAGAGAAAAGTAAAAACATAACAAAAGCTATAATTGCCAATCTGGCAATCATTGAAAACCCGTATGGTGATATTCGTATCAAAATTCGAACAGTTATACCAAAATTCCACTTTGAAGTTAAACTTTCCAATAAGAATTTTAAAAATTTATTCCAATCGGATTTTGATGTATGAAGTTTTATGTAGAATAATACCCTAAATAACTTTTGTTCTTGGACTTTTTTGATAAGATGCACCGTTTTTGAGATATTCACAAAAAACGATTTCGTTCGTATGGTCCATTTTTGCCCATTAATGGTCCATTTTTGCCCATTAACGAACTTAGCCTCGCATTTTACGAAAAACGGATCTGTGCAAACTTTCAAGTCTCTAGTTCAATCCGTGCGCCCGCAATCCGCGCCACAGACAGACGGACAGACAGACAGACAGACAGACGGACAGACGGACAGACAGACGGACAGACAGACGGACGGACATGCAGAAATTAAATATTTTTATCATTCTAAACACACTGGTGTAATTCATTTTTTTGTGCGATGACGGGATCTTGGCGTTACAAACGGTAAGGCAAAGTTAATATACCCTTTGGTTTCACCATACGGGTATAAAAATTCTTTATGGCCAATGAGTTTATCCATGATAGAAATATTTAATATTTATTTTTATAATGTTTTCTTTTTTTTAACTTAAACCTTTATATTGTATTTTAAAAGAAAAAAAAAATTTTTTTTTCCTTCATGTTAGTATTATATTTTTTATTTATTTAATTATTGTAAAACTAAATTATTGATATATGTTGAATCTTTAAGAATTAGTTTATTTAAGAAAATGTATTTATGGGAAAATAACCATTGATCCGATGCTTATACCAGCTACAAGCTGTCTGCATTCGGAAAAAAAACAATATTTATCATACAAGGAAAAAAAAAATATGACATGTAAATAAAATGTACAAAGAACAATTTGAGGTACAAAAAAAAAAAAAAAAAAAAAAATCAAAAAT
The DNA here is from genome assembly GCA_964034945.1 of Chrysopilus asiliformis. Classification (NCBI taxonomy): domain Eukaryota; kingdom Metazoa; phylum Arthropoda; class Insecta; order Diptera; family Rhagionidae; genus Chrysopilus; species Chrysopilus asiliformis. Next base: position 57,258,762 of record OZ035962.1, read on the forward strand.
TTCACAAAAAAAAATCCCACATTAGAAGTTGAACCCACAGAAACATTTACTCGGCGCTAATCGTTTCCACGCTACACTATTCAATCACTCAAAAATTCGGTGACGAAAATACGTTTAAAAAACTCTGTTGATTTACCCGTCAAACATAATATTTTTTGAATTTATAAATACGTCAAACACTTTTTTGAATTCATGATTTCGATCAAAGTTTGCTTAATTTGTTGGACCAATAGCTTGCACTCCAACAGGCATAGCGATTGAGCCACTCACAGAATTGTGAGTGGCTCAATCGCTATGCCTGTTGGAGTGCAAGCTATTGGTCCCTGGTTCGAATCATATGTGCGGCGATTTTTATTATTTTTAAAATAAGCTTGAGGGTGACGGGAGAAGTGGGAGCGGGGTCGACTTATTTAAGAAAAACGATTTTGAAATAAGCGCCTTTAGTATAATAGGATGGGAAAAAAGTAAAGTGGACACATCTACAGATAGAGAGCTTTCCTTTAAAAAAAGAATAATCAAAATCGATTCTAAGCTGGAGCTGTGTCGAAAGAAATACATACAAAATCGCTTTGCGTTTTAAATATATAGATGAGTCTTCGATCTTAACAACACGGATCGCAGCTGGGCGTTTAATGAAGGGGTAAAATTCCCATGCTCGAAGCCAGGGTTGCTGGTGCCAAGGTTTTGTTTTTTTAATTAATTTTTTTTTTCATTTAGTTAAAACAAATTTTTTTCTTTGTGATTTTTGTGTTTTTTTTTGTATGTGAAAACTGTTTAAAACAAAAATAGAGACACTAATTATAAACCGAAAACGATTTTGATCAGATTTTCACCATTGTCCGTGATGATAATATTTTATGGCTGAAGTTAGCTTGCCCATGAGGAGGCTGGAAAAACTAATTGGGCCTTACCAATGACCCGTGACTAACTTAGTAACAGCTTTTGGTGTGTGCGAAACGGGCTATTTGCTTGCTAATTTCGGTTCAAATCCTAGTTTTTATTGAAAAGTTTTAAATTCGCTGTGATAAATATGTGAAAACTTACTAGAATTAGCAAGCAAATAGCCCGTTTCGCACACACCAAAAGCTGTTACTAAGTTAGTCACGGGTCATTGGTAAGGCCCATTGGGTATTAGAGTTTTAAAATTCAAACCCGAAAGTCTTGAAGCGAACACGTTTATTTTCTAAAAGTTATTTCTGGAAGTTTTTAGCCCGACAACGATGGGTCTGCATCTAGTAAAATATTATTAAAAATTGGTGGAAGAGTAAAATGGACACATCTAAAGATAGATAGCTCTCTTTTTTTAAAAAAAAAGGATCATCAAAATTGGAGCCGCTGGAGCTCTGCGGAAAGAAATCCAAACAAAATCGATTTGCCTTTTAAATATATCGTGATCAGCGACTCCGAAAACCCCCGAGTGATACTTTTCAGCCTCCTATTGAGCAGGATTCATGGCGAAAATCACGGTTTAAAAATACCCAAAGCCCCTTTACCCCCTGTTCACCACCCTTAGCGCTAAAATTTCAAAAAATCTCGATGGTTGGGAAATATTCTGAAAGTTTCAAGTCTCTATCTTCAGGGGTTTGGGCTGGGCGTCAGGTTAAACGATTTTATATATTTTCACTTTTTCCAATAAAGACTCAATTTCAACAAAAAAAAAAAAAAAATATTTTGCCACCGCTCAGAATTGAACCCGTCCCTGGCGCGATGTATTTTACACTTATTCAGTAGTAAGAATATAAATTTTAAAGATAAATTAAGTAATAAAAAAACAGGCAGTCATTGGGGACTGCCAACAGAAGTGAAAACAATAATACAGGGGAATCTCGAAAAGATGAACACTAAAAAAACACGGCCGTGTCATCTTTTCGAGATCGTTCATCTTTTTGGACGGAGTTTTGACTGAAAGAGGACACATGTATGTTACATAAACGTCATTCTAAAAGAAATCAAAGACAGCAAAAAATTAAAAACAACAAAAGCGTTATGTAAGAACCAGCGTGCATTTCAAAATTCAGTTGTAATGTACATAATATATTTCTTTAGAAATTATATTTTCTGAAAAAACCACTGATTTTGGTTTGTCGTCGAGCAGAAAGCTGTTTCAATACTGCTTTTTCTCTTAATTTTCGGAGATTTATAATAGTGTCAAAATTGGAGTCGCATTGTTCCGCAAATTTTAAGCAAATGTTGACAGCCGCAATTGCATCTGCTGGCAACTGTTTTGTATAAAGAACCCTTTTTTATATCTTTGATAACATCACATTTTTGTTTTAAATTTAAAAATCTAACGCAGCCCTTACTTAACTGGCGGCATCTTTGTTGTAGCGAAATTCACTTTTTACTGGAAAAACAAACTCAAGCACTACCACAAGAATATACCGTTACTCCAGAAATACAGTTACTCCAGAAATACCCAAACCAATTGTGTGGAAAAAGAAAAGAAAAGGATTGTACCACGAGGCGTTCATCTTTTAGAACGTTAAGATTCTTCTCGTTCATGTTTTAGAACATTCCAATATTAAAAGTATGCCGTTCATCTTTTTGGGATTTCTATAATTTCGATCGTGCATCTTTTCGAGATTCCCCTGTATATGTACGGTAATAATTATTTTGTCGTGTATTTATTCCTATATATTTTTCAACCTGAAATTTCGAAAATATATGCTAAAAACAGTAAATTTTAAATTTAAATTTTAATTTTAAATTTTAAATAAAATAAAAGTCAATATGCATAAATAAAAGTGGAAAAGTCAGGGTCGTAGTGAAAAAATCGAAAGCCCTTAGCCCCCTTAGTAATACTGTAAAGTTTCATTAAGATCGGACCACCCAATTCGAAGATACCAGGCCGGAGGTATCGAGGGGAGGGAAAAGTCAGGTTTTTAGTGGAAAGATCGAAAGCCCTTAGCCCCCTTAGTAATACTGTAAAGTTTCATTAAAATCGGACCACCCAATTCGAAGATAACAGGCGAGGGGTATCGAAGGGGAGGGAAAAGTCAGGTTTGTAGTGGAAAAATCGAAAGCCCTTAGCCCGCTTAGTAATACTGTAAAGTTTCATTAAGATCGAACCACCCAATTCGAAGATACCAGGCGAGGGGTATCGAGGGGAGGGAAAAGTCAGGTTTGTAGTGGAAAAATCGAAAGCCCCTAGCCCCCTCAGTAATACTGTAAAGTTTCATTAAAATCGGACCACCCAATTCGAAGATAACAGGCGAGGGGTATCGAAGGGGAATTTTCTCAGGGGTGAGACCTATCTAGATCGATTTCTTGTCCCCGAAAATCCCTAACCACCAAGTTTCGTGAAAATCGTTAGGCGGGTTTTCGAGATCGTTTGTGCAGACAGACAGACAAACATTCCTCGTATTATATTATAGGATTCCTGAGCAGCACATGATTTTCTTATACAAAAAATTGCTAGAGGTATTTAATATTTTCGGTATAAGAATGCCACGTGCTGTTCAGAAATTTTCTGTTTAATTTTATTTTGCTGTATATTTTCCAAAAAAATCGATTTTTTGTTATATAAGTCAACTGGTGTTCAGAAATTTTCTGTCTCATTTTATTTTGCTGTATATTTTCCAAAAAAAAAATAGATTTTTTGTTGTATAAGAAACTCACGTGCTGTTCAGAAATTTTCTGTTTAATTTTATTTTGCTGTATGATATTTTCCAAAAAAAAAATCGTTTTTTTGTTGTGTAAGAAAGTTATGTGCTATTCAGAAATTTCCTTGCTAATTTTATTTTGCTCTGTACTGTCTTCCAAAAAAAAAATCGATTTTTTCTTTATAAAAAAATCAAATCAGCATTCTTAAGCTGTTAAATTAGCATGTCGGTGACGCGAACTCATAAGATTTTACCCATCCAAAAATCGCCCAACGCGCCTAAAGAAGTATAATATAAATAAAATAAGTAATTTAAGGCCAAAAAAAAGTTAAAAAAAAAACATTTTGTCACCACTCGGAATCGAACCCGCACTCTGGCGCATTAACACTTATTCAGGAGTAAAAATGTAAACTTAAAGATAAATTAAGTAATAAAATATTAAAAAAAGTAAATAAATCAACAAAAAAAATTTGAAAAGAAAAAAAAGAATTTTGTCACCGATAGGAATCGAACCCGGTGCCTGGCGCATGGTAGTCCAACTTCTAACTCACTGCACTGATCAGACAGTATGGAATGTCGTGTTAACATTGAAGTCTTAGTTAGCGGCATGTTGATAATTTTGAAAGGCAAATCACTAATAAAGTATTATTAAAAATTGAAAAAAAAGTAAAACGGACATATCTACAGCTATAGAGCTTTCATTTAAAAAAAGAATCATCAAAATGGGTTCAATAGGAACTGCAGGAGCTCTGTCGAAAGAAATCCATACAAAATCGCTTTGCCTTTTAAATATATAGATTGGAAGACTTATGCCTGATTATTTCAAATGAATCACTCATTACATTGGGATTACCATCACCAAATCGTCCGGCAAGTGATTTATTTAATCGTGATTTACAACGGGAACAATCCTACATTATTGATGATTTGATTGAGTACATTCAAACACATTTATTGGCAGAACAAAAATTATTGGCAGAACAAAAATTAATTTTTGATTCGGTAATGCTTGCAGTCGCTGCAAAAGAAGGCGATTTCTTCTTTTTTGATGCTCCAGGTGGTACTGGCAAAACATTTTTAATTTCCCTCATCTTGGCTAAAATACGTTCTCAAGGTGATATTGCTTTGGCCATCGCTTCATCAGTACAGCGATTTTTGTGCAAAAGGTGATAAGTGATAAAAGCCGTGATAACAATAAAGACACAAATTCCTGTCAATGTATGCTTGTTTGCATGCACCTGTGTTGGTGAGATTTTATTGGAAAGTCGACTGGAAATTTCCCTCGAAATTTGTATATGGTCACACTAGCTGTGCTCTTCACTTTGAACTGTCACTGACGCACCGAGATTTTTCGAGGGTGGCTGAGTTTTGTTTTGTGTGTTGAAATTTGTAATACGCGAATTCCTGTCATATTAGATGTGTCTCCTCCATCGCTATAAAATAAAATCAAAACTTCATCTGTAAAAAAACCATTTTGTGTAAATATAAGCCGCAATAAATTGAATTTGAACTTGAATTAAATTCAATGAATTTAAATTTTTGTGTGTTGATTGATTCGCGAAAAAATGTCACAAATTAATGTTAAAATTGTTAATGTTTAGGTTACTAGGCCAACGGCGGAACAACGGCTGCTTCTCATAAATTTAGTGGAGAAGAACTTCTCTGTTTTGCACCGCCGTCTAACCCCCAACGCAAAAGCCAACAAACAGCGTGTTTGGGAAGAGATAACAAGGGAGGTCAACAGAAAAGGGCCACCACAAAAAACTACAGGGCAACCGGGTTCCCAAAACCAAATTTTTTTTTTGTTTTCGAGATAAAATTTCCCAGTCTTGTGACTTTCTGAATTGAAATTTGAAAAACTTCCCATTTCATTTATCACGGGAAAGATCACGGGAAAATTATCACCTTTTGCACAAAAATCGCTGTACAGGTATTGCGGCTACTTTATTGGATGGCGGAAGGACTGCTAATTCTGCACTTAAATTACCGTTAAATATTCAGACAAATGAAAATGCAGTATGTAATATTAAATCGCATTCAGGTATGGCTGACGTTCTTAAAAGATGCCAAATTATAATCTGGGATGAATGTACAATGGCACATAAACATTCGTTAGAAGCTTTAAATCGTACATTGAAAGATTTGAAAGGCAACGATAGACTTTTTGGCGGTACTCTCATTTTTTTATCAGGAGATTTTCGACAAACACTTCCGGTTATTCCACGTTCCACCTATGCTGATGAAATAAATGCCTGTTTCAAAGCTTCATCACTGTGGAGCAGTGTTCACAAATTCAAGTTATCAACCAACATGCGTGTCCAACTTCAAAATGACCCATCTGCTATGATATTCTCAAAACAATTGCTTGATATTGGAGAAGGCAAAATTAATATAAATCCAATGAGCCAAAAAATCAAGTTACCAGATAATTTTTGTGTCGTTGTGCCATCTAGATATGCATTAATTCATAATGTGTTTCCAAACATTCAAGATAATATCAACAATCATCAATGGCTGAGTGAAAGGACAATTTTAGCAGCAAAAAATTTTGATGTTGATGCCATATTTATATATTTATCTACATTCAAAACATTTATCTACATTCAAAACATGTTGGAATCTCAGTCATTTTCATTCAAGTCAATTGATACAGTGTTTGAAGAAGATGAAGGAGTGAATTTCCCAAATGAATTTTTAAATTCACTTGATTTGCCAGGCCTGCCACCGCATAATTTAATTTTGAAAGTTGGATCACCAATCATACTTTTACGAAACCTAAATCCACCAAAATTATGTAATGGAACGCGGTTGGTTGTGAAGAAATTATTGGGTAACATTATTGAATCGACTATTATCAATGGCAAGTTCAAAGGAGAGCATATTTTATTGCCAAGAATCCCGATGATTCCCACAGATAGTCCAATTGCATTTAAACGCTTGCAATTTCCAATTCGTCTGGCATATGCTATCACGATCAACAAATCTCAAGGTCAGTCGATGCAAGTTTGCGGCTTGGAAATTCGTGTTTCACTCATGGCCAATTATATGTAGCCTGCTCCAGAGTTGGTAAGCCCAACGATTTGTTTGTATATGCCGAAAATGGAGAAACAAAAAATATTGTCCACACTTTGTCATTGCAATAAATTATTATTTACATTATTCTTATTAATAGATGTACAATTTTTAGAGTTTATGTTGTCAATGCGTTGTTTTTGTCGGTTACCATCAATATGTCATCCGACAGTCCAGTTTAGCACTTTTTAAAAGCTTCATTTCCTTCTGGGGTATCATCAAAAAATTTTTGATCTATTAATATCTAAGTATTGATAAAGATATTAAACGCGCGGCCGTAGGCCTCGTATGATCCGAGGCCGAAGGCCGACCTGTGGGTGGGGGATGAAGCGCGAAGCGGTTCGGGGCGCAGCCCCTAGTGTACTATAAAATTCGATACATATCTGCGAATAAATAGAGGGATTTCCCCAAATTTTATACAGTCAACTTACAAAAAAATTGTTACAACTTGCTACTATGCACTACTATAAATAGAGTGAAATTTTATTTATCATTATCGTTTATTATCATTGTCACTTTCATTATCTAATTCAACATGGAAGCGTTCGGTTATAAAGAAAAAGTGTATTTGAAAAACAAAGAAGATTTAGTTTATTTCATTAAAACGAAATATCCCTTTGATTCTTGCAACATCGTTACCCAGGAGGAGATCCTTAACAAAATATACAACTTTTCTGATAGTTTAATCAGGCGTTATAAATCAGTTTATTACAACAAAAATAAGTTGTTTCGGCGTTTTGAAGACTGGGTGACTGGAAATCTCATTTTAGAAGATGTCCCAGATTCAACTAACGAAAGCAGCAGAAACTTACCCTATTCTGCAAATGGGGTTGTGACGGTTCGTTGGGTCAAAAAAAGTATAAACAACTCTTGATGAAAAAACTCCAGATACAGATATTTTTATGGTACCACTTGTAACTGCGATTGAGAAAAAAATTGGAAGACACAGAACCGTCAACGAGCACATCGCAAACAATTGACGTTTGGAGTAACGTCACACCATCTTGAACAAAATACTGCAGGCCAATAAAAATTTGCATTTAAAAAGGAAACGAAAAAAAGAATTAACGAGGAAGTTGCAGCTATTAAGTCCCAAATTGTATTACTATAGCTGTTATCTAGGGGGTTCTTTTTACTCTACAGGTGTGCCAAGCACGAAGTGGGGTGGCCAGAGGAGCTCGGCTAGCTCTCTCCATCTGGACCACGGAAAAAAGGTGAAACTATCTTGACCAGAAGAGCCGGGTAAGTTACTATATAGGGGAAGGTGTCGGATCCATTATCAGCGCCAACCTCTCACCCCCTCGCAACTCTGCAATGCTCCACCCCCACCACCGGAGCCATCACATCTCTCTCATATATAAAATTTATTCAAGCATTATTAGATGCAAACTTACCTTGAAAATTGTTATTGTAGTCCGCGACTCTCCTTCTCCCGTCACAGTTCCCTTTCCCTTTCCTCCTTGTACAAAAACTCCCTCACTTCCCTTCTCCCGTCACACTTCCCTTTCCCTTTTCTCCTTGTCCAAAAACTCCTTCACATCCCTTCTCCCGTCACACTTCCCTTTTACTTTTCTCCTTGTCCAAAATCTCCCTCACTTCCCTTCTCCCGTCACACTTCCCTTCTCCCTTCTCCCGTCACACTTCCCTTCTCCCGTCACACTTCCGTTTCCTCCGTGTCCAAAAACTCCCTAACTTTCCTTCTCCCGTCACACTTCCCTTTCCCTTTTCTGCTTGTCCAAGAACTCCCTCACTTCCCTTTCACTTTTCTCCTTCCTTATTTCCAAATTTTATCCTTTCCGATCTTAGACCTTACACTTATCCTGTCCGACTTTCCCTCCTGTTCCTTTTTTGCATTCGAGAAAATCTTGCTCGAAGAAGGAAGAAGTAAAAAAAACGTAACGCGAGTTGTGGTCACGACTGACCGATCGCAAAATCTTTACAAGACTCATACGCGTCGCGTTCTTTTTTTCGCATCTCACTTAAAAAAAAATCGGGCAGACAAAGGCTTTTGTTCGAACAACCGCCAGCTAGACAAATTTACCGTAAGGATCTCGATTATTGGATTCTATTATCAGACGAGCTGTATCATTCTTTTTGATACGGGCCGTTCGTTAGTTGCCAGGCGGTTAACCCCCGTGGCACACTTCAACTAAACTATGTGAGCGAGGCTAGCTATAGTTACATAGCCAGCTGGGTTAGCTCATCTCGTTGCACACTTGAGCTAAGCTACGCGGCGATATTTTCGGTAAATATATGCATTTTTCCAATTTATCTGCAGCCATTTTTAGATAAAAATTATTTAACGCGATTGAAAATATTCCGCAAAAGAATTCAATTTTCACGTTTTCCTCACACTTTTATGTCCACAAAAGACTACACTTTTGCAAACACCGATTCTACACTACTGTATAACGCCGAAAATATTTATATGTGAGTGTCAGCGATGCCAGCGAAGTCGTTCGCGTAGTTGAGGTCTAAACTACGCGAGCGAGCTTAGTCCGCGTCGCCCATGACTACGCGATGTAGTTTCATAGTTTCGCTGAGGTGTGCGGTCGCCAATGCAAATGCTAATGATTTTACTTTCAGCGAGAAACTTAGCTCACGTAGTTGAGCTCGCTTAGCTGAAGTGTGCGACGGGGGTAAACCAGGGATTCAAAAAAGAGATTCAAAAAAGAAACACTTTTAGCAAGAACTTCGCAAATTGGCATTAATAATACACCAAGCAAAACAATGTGCTGGCAACACAAATAATGGTAATACGGCAAGAAGATTTTTCTTATCGAGATAACTTCTGAAATAACAGAAGTAGATTTAAGTTTGATCTACAATTTCAATATAATACTGGAAGTAATTGCTTACAGTAAAGCAATAAGTGCTAAAAATTTTGAAAAATTTCCCAAGGACATTTGCCAAGAAAATATATTTCCAGTATAGTTGCAACCGAATATGATTTATAATGACTTCTAGACTGCAACCAATTGAACTATACAAAAAAGGGTTTAACTTGTATAGACTTGGTGATATACGCGATGTACCACATTTTTCGTGACAAATGTTGCACGATGGTACCAAAACTGTACCACTTATTTGATCAAGCGATAAGAGTATAATTTAGTGCGTACGACAATTTTATCTTTGATATTTTATTATTTAGCTCTTGGTCCATTTTTCTAATCTGTAATTATGTTTGACAATGTTTATACCAGACACAAAATCTATGGTCCAAATGCAAAAGTAAGAAACATATCCAAATGTATTTTTCAAAAATTTTTGTCATTGTCACAAAAAAATGTCCCGATTTTCGATATTCATATCTATATATATAAAATCGTTTAACCTGACTAACTGACTGACTCATCAACGCCCAGCCTAAACCCCTGAAGCTAGAAACTTGAAACTTTCACAGTATGTCCCAACCATCGCGTATGAGCTCACTAAGGCGGGGTTTTTTGAAATTTCACGGGTGGCAAAGGAGGTTTGGGTGTTTTTAAATGGTAATTTTCGCCATGAATCCTGCTCAATAGGAGGCTGAAAAGTTTCACTCGGGGGTTTTCGGGGTCGCTGATCACGAATCCGGTGTTAGATTTTCGAAATTAGAAACGGAAGCTCCTGTAAGGATAACGCAAATATCATTTTCCGGGGACGAATCTGGTGTTAGACTAATTCTCAACGGAGAGTCCTGTAAGGATAAGACATTTCTCAAAAGTTTTTAAGTTCTTTCCGGTTTTCTTCGTATTCTAAAACCTATACAAAAAACTTAACTCGGCAATGACGGGTATGCAAGCTAGTAATACATGTGGAAACTCTAGTTTATGAGTATAATATCCTTATATATGCATGTTTTAGTATTCAAAAGGGAACATACTATGAAATTTGGAATATTTTGTATAAGAAATGTTATTAATATAAATTGAGGTATCTAATTACTGATTAGTTTTCCTCTTAATCGGGATATTGTATTTGAATACATCAATATTTTTTTTTTAATAAATCAACAGGCATATAGCCTTGTATAAAGGTTCTTAAGGCTAACAAAAACTTCACAAGAATGAAGTATTTTGCAGGTATTATATAATTTACAGGAATGACGTTAAAAATATATATATTTAAATTTTATATAATTTTCTGACAAGATATTGACTAGTGAAGAGGCATACCACAGCAATGAAGAGGAATACCACGGCTTTTTTTACTCAGGCGGCTTCACAAATTTAAAGCAAACCTTCTTTTTAAAGGTATTCCTTAAAAAAGAAGGTTTACTTTGAATTTGTGAAGCCGCCTGAGGTATTTTTAAAGGTTTTTTTTAAAGGTATTTTTTAAAGGTATTTTTTAAAGGTATTCCTTTGTGACCTAATCAACTGAGACAGAGAGTTCCACATGGTGATTATCATTACGAAGTAAGATTTGCACCCGAGTAAAGGAGCCAACTAATAACGCTAATACCAGAAAAGAAGTTCGTCAAAAATTATTCCAAGGCTTTTTACTTTTTTATTGAAGTTTACAATATCACTGTTAAGAATAATCGGGTTTAACTGATCTGCTATTGGTGTCTTATACAAGGCTATAGCTTGCGATTTATACGAATTTATGCCGAGTTTGTTACTCACAGCCCATAGATTTAGTCGTTCCAAGTCAAAATTAATCTCATCGATACAACGATCTGCAGATAACAACTTACCGGTGTGCAGGTATTGGAGATCGTCGGTCTATTTCTACGTTCACAGATAACAATTCTGAGTACAACTGACGTTAAAAAGGTGCAAAAGGATCACCTAAATCGCAGTGATTAGATGAGACCAAACTGGATTCTACACAACTGGAAGCCAACTTAATTGCAAAATTAATGGATATCCAAATAGGATTTTAAGCAGCAAATATGGTCTTTATCCCCATATTTCGTCACCATGCAAATCGCGGCGATAAGCAATTTATGTCGCTGCCACGTCGTAGTTGTGCGAATGAAACGCGCAACGACATCCATAGTGGGGAACATTTTTCAGCGGTTTGCGGCGCCGCAATTACGACGACAGGGACAAAATTAGTTGCCTCAAGCTTTATGCGAGCGTCATCTGACGGCATTATATCACACAAATTATCGAGCGGATTTTCTTTCTCCCCATGAACAAATAAAAACGTAAATAGAAAGCGAACAAGAAAAATCTAATGGCGATAAATTAATGGAAATTTTTTGTGAGGTATTATTTTATAATGGACTTTTCCTCCGATTGCATGTCGTGATTTTAGTTGCAATTAAAATTTTTCGACAATATTTAAACAGATTTTAATGGGCCATCAAAGTATTTAGTTTTTAACGAAGAATTTCTTTAATTTTATTTTACCGGTCAAATTTATTTTTTTTTTTGCAATGAAATTTTGATGCCAATAAAATTGTGCTGTTTCAAAAATGTCTGCTGTCCACTTTTTATGCAATTTCCTTCAGTCATTAGCCTAAAATAAGAAATTTAATTCTCGAAGCGAAATCGTTTGCATCAAATGTCAATGGGAAATATGGCGGCTGAAGGCATCAACTTTTTTTTCTTTTGGTTGTAAAGCGGGGAACTTTAATGAAACTTTAGTGGCAACAGGGTCGACACTTTTTCCATCACGCGCTACTTCAAAGCGAAACTGGCATTCAGGCTCCACAGCTAATCAAAGTTTCGACCAGAAAACCATCAAATGCTGCTCTATCGCTGCAGGATTTTCATGAAGCGAATGTTGCCCCAAAGACGAACCGTCGATCACCACTTTCCCCACTAAAGCAATTGTGGCTTTGCAGACGCATTATTAATCAGTGCGTCGTGCTCGTCACTCCTTACGCTTCTTTTACGCGGATGTGAATTATAGGAGTAAATTTTTAGCCCCGATTGCGTAAATTGCTCCATTTTAAAGCCGCAAAGAGCAAATCTCATGTTCCCGTGCTTTTCGATGCTATTTGGGTAAGTTAACTGTAGCGGAACATTTTAAAAATCTTCAAGAGTCGATTAACGAGCAAATCAAAAATCCAAATGATAAAATAAAATTGGAAATAGCAAATATTCGTAAAGAAATATTTACAAAGATGGGCAAATGTACCGGTTGTTATGATCAGTTAAATGGAGCGGATTGTACTCTCAATGGTATTCCGTTTGTAGATGATGAGAGAGTCTGAACAACTGATAAGCAGCGTTCAACTTATCATAATCAAATTTTCGTCGCCAGCTTAGAAAAAATTCTTTATGAAACGTTCCATTCAAAATAACATCACACTACTCAAGTTCTCGTCTGATCAACGGGTCTACATTAACGACAGTATGTTTCGCCATAAATGGAGTTTATTTACTGCAGCGCGAGACAAACCCAAAGTTGGTGTGCTTTCTGCTTTGTTCCTTAGGAATGGTAATATCTTCTACAAACGTAACCACGATGACGTTCACTTCATAAAACTGATGGACGTGAAACAACTGGATGATCTGCCACAACTTCTTTCATAGTAATAATTTTGCCTCGCAATATGACCTTTTTCAAAGATGAGTTGTAATTTGATTATTTGAGAATACATTTTACTTTTATCACATTTTAATTATTGTTGATATATAATAGAGTAAGTTCGGGTATTGTGGACTAGACGGGTAATGTGGACCACTGCAATATCTCAGAAACTGTATGAGGGAATTAATTCGAGTTCATGTTCAAATATGCACCGGCAACACTTGATTTGTGAAACCAATTGCTTGCGTTGAAAGCTCATTCAGTTTCAGATTTTTTTGGTGGAAGGTCATATTGCTAGAAAAATTGTGTTTTCTTAAGTGGCAAAGAAAATTGGTTTGTGTGATCTGAGAACACAACATTGGTCCACATTACCCGCACCAGAACCAAATTGACTGATTGTGTCAATCTTTACATTTTTCGATTTAAAAAGACCAAAAATCATCAGATCAGGATTTTTTAATTTTACATTAAAAGGTTACGATTTTCTTTTGGGTAACAAACTGCTGGTTTTTAAGAAATTCTTACAGTTGCCTCATATGAGTAAAAAATAGGAACGGTGGTTCACTTACCATACTCTTAAACATAGAATATTTTAGCTCACCTTGGGAATTTATGGCGTGTTATACCATTTTATTAGCGAGATGGAAAATTGGGTTATGGTTGCTGCTAGATAATGGGTGATAAAAATGTTGGACCTGCGAATCAAAGGTATACTAACGAAGTTAGTAAAGTTTGTTACCTAAAATTGATGAATTTAAAATTTTGTTTCAAAATAGTGATGTGGATGGGATCCGCGTGTCCGAAACATGATTTAATGAAGTTATTGTCGATACTCAAGTTGCTTTAAAAGGGTATAATGATTCTACTTTTGAACGAAAGCCTTTTTCAAAAGTAGAATCAATATTTATTAGTTTCTCCCTTGGGGCTGAAAACATATTGGTAGCAACAGTATACTGTCCTCTGGTGGTTTCATCGTAGTCATATGACGAAAATCAATAACACAATCTCTAACTCTTTTACAATACTGAAAGGTATGCCTCAGGAGTCAATCTTAGGGCCTCTTCTATTTAGTATTTATATCAATGACTTAACTCGGGTGGTGAAACATATATCAATTCATCTGTTTGCTGACGATGTACAAATTTATTTTAACAGCGATCTTGCGTCTATTCACAAGTTCGCGGAAAAAATTGTCTTATCAAAAAATTGTCTAGCCCGTCAAATCGCAGGCTATGATTGTATGAAATCATGATCAAGATACGTTTGACTTTCCGCCAGTTATGCTAAATTCTGTTGTAATCCCTTACGTTAAAAAGGTTCGAAATCTTGTATCTTTATGGATAATACGCTCACCTAGACGTATCATGTCAACTTGTAACTAGCAAGGTTTATGGTAGCCTTTTGTGGGCATCTGCTCGGTTTTTGGCACTGGACATAAAAATGAAGCTTGTCAAATTATTGCTTGTGCCTATTATGATGTATGATAATGAAGTGTACGGTCATCTAGATTATAGCATAGAAAAATATATACTACGTAAATAGAAGTTGCATTATCGGGTTTGTCCATAAACCAATGTAGAGGAAGCAGGACACAGCGATAGACATTTATAGTTCTGCCCGTCTATCCCATTGAATAGATAGGATGACGTCACGAACATGTTAACACGTTGGCTGCACGTTTTCGTGCGACACCCAAATGTTACCCTGAGGCCGCGTCGCACATTTTCGTGCGACGTGGTCTCACAGGATGTTTTATGTTCTCCCAGGCCATGTCGCACAGAAACGTGCGACACAAAAAAACCGTTATAACTGCAAAATTAGGACCAATAATAAAGTCGCGAGTAGTCAAAAATGATTTTTAGGCACAAAGAAACAAAAAATAACAAAAAAAAGTTGGCCTCAGGTGACCAAAATCGTGAAAAGACTGCACGATCAAAATCCTGAAAAGGCTTTGGCAGCCAACGTGTTAAAAGTATAAAATTAGGGTTGCACAACAATGTACTAAAAGATAATTGATTTGCATAAAAATATTAAAAATGTAACAAAATTTTACCTTTGACACAGTTAAAAATGCGCAAAAATCTTTTAGACTGTATTATTATTGAGATAAAAAGTTTGATAAATTATGTACAATCAAAATTCATTCAAATTTTTCATGAAACGTACTTTTTATACAAAAAGCTGAATATATTTTTGTGCTAAAATGTTTCTCCAACCCTGCAATTTGTTTTAAAAATTTCCGCTTACCGCGCACCTCATGTGGCCCATTGAACTAGTTACTTTGACGTTTGAAAGTCTTCAGTTCAGTTCCAATATATTTGTTTGTGGATATTATACGGTTATGAGAAATGCAAAGACTTTTTATAATAAAATAATATATTTACTGGGAATAAAAATCAATAAAATTTTATGAACATAAATAAAGGGTGGTTAAATTTTAAGGGCCGCTGTTGAATGTGAACCACACCTAAACGTCAAGTTTTTTTCTGCATTTCATTTGACATTTCTCAATTTCAGACTAACTCAATTTGAACCATGGAAAGATACACAATCGAGCAACGCGTTAAAGTTATTCAGGCTTATTATGAAAATTTTCGAAGAAAATCATCTTCAGTGATGAGGCACATTTTCACCTCAGTGGATTCGTCAATAAGCAGAACAGCCGCATTTGGGCGAATGATAATCCAAGAGTGATTGTCGAAAAACCAATGCACCCACAAAGAGTGACTGTTTGGTGCGGTTTATGGGCTGGCGGCATCATCGGGCCGTATTTTTTCCAAAATGAGGCCGGTCAGGCAGTTACTGTGAATGGTGTTCGCTATCGTGAGATGATAACGAACTTGTTATGGCCCGAATTGGAAGATATGGATGTGGACGATATGTGGTTTCAACAGGACGGTGCCACTTGCCACACAGCTACCGAAACAATCGCTCTTTTGCGCGACAAATTTAATGGCCGTGTTATGTCACATGGTGGCGATGTCAATTGGCCGCCAAGATCATGTGATTTGACACCGTTGGACTTCTTTCTTTGGGGTTATTTGAAAGAAAAGGTGTACGTCGATAAGCCAGCAACAATTCAAGAGCTAAAGGATGAGATAATTCGGCACATTAACGGCATAGAACCTCAATTATGCCTCAGCGTCATCGAAAATTTGGACCATCGGATGGAGGTGTGCCGCCGAGGTCGCGGCGGCCACTCGATTGTGTATCTTTCCATGGTTCAAATTGAGTTAGTCTGAAATTGAGAAATGTCAAATGAAATGCAGAAAAAAACTTGACGTTTAGGTGTGGTTCACATTCCACATCGGCCCTTAAAATTTAACCACCCTTTAGAATCATATCTAGTTGTTATTCAGTCGATTTAATCGCTAATTTCACACTAGCATCCGCATCTCATCAGGCACAAATTAAAAATTTACAAAACATAAAAAAGGCAGAAAGTTTTAAACTTGTTCGATTGGATGTGTTGATTTCACACCCTCATTTTCGATCACGACTCGGGAAATATTCTCATAGTTTTTGTACAATTGTTCGTGTTTTGGACCGCTGATATTTTTAAGGTTCTTACGAGCTCGTTCCGAAGCCTAAAAGAATGTAAAGTTTTACACTTGCTTTTAGCAAAAAACTATATAAATCAAAACTTACCTCAATGCACCAAGCCTGAGCCATTTGCAATTCATGATCCTTGGTCGGAAGTCCCAATTTCCCAGATCGGCTGGCCCTCGACAAAACTACGACCATTGCGTAAATGTCGATGGCGGCGTCCGGTAGTCGTGTCAAGTGGTTTTGCTCACCCACAACATTCTTACCATACTTGATTAATAGATTTTCAACGGTTTGTCCGAAACGATCAATACAATCACCTGCTCTCTTTGCAGATTCCTGCAGTTCAGGAATAACATTTGCTGTTAGGTCAGTACCACCGAAACCAACCGATCGGATAGCTCTTCGCGAAGATTCCTTGAAGATGAGACCCAAGTTTAGGTTCTTAAATGCGCGCTGCAACTCCTTCAAATGTGACCCGGCGTACTGAATCCAGTCAGCGCAACAAATAATGTTAAAATGTCGTTGGTTCCTTCGAAAATACGGAAGTTTCTGAGATTTCTTAAAACTCGCTCCAGGTCGGCGGTTCTCATGAAACCCATCCCGCCTAAAATCTGAATGGCCTCATCTACAACGTACCACGATGCCTCCAAGGCAAAGACTTTCGAAATAGCCGCCTCTAAATAATAATCCTGGCTTCCGGCGTCCATGTTTTGTACGATTGTGTAAGCCATAGACTCAGTCGCATACTGATAGATGGACATACGAGCCAACTTCTCCTTGATACCCTTGAACTCCTTCAGTTTCTTTCCGAATTGTGTTCGATTGATTGCATGGTCTGGTGCCTTTTGAATTGCATACCCCATGGTTCCGCCCAAAGTTGCCGCCATACCAAAGTGACCATTGTTTAAAACATTCATCGCAACTTTGAAACCATTTCCCTCCCCTCCAAGGACATTCTCCACTGGAATTTTAACATCCAAGGACATTCTCCACTGGAATTTTAACAGTAAACTTCTGCTGTATTGGAACATCAAATTCCCATTTTCTTTTCTGGTGGCCCACTGGTCAAAACCACGCTCCACGATAAACGCTGTGACCTAAAACATTGAAATCGCAATTTTCTAAGTCACTTATCAATTATTTAGATGTTTGTTTTTTTTTTTTGTACTCACTTTATCGCGTTTCTCGCCCGTTTTTGAGTCAGTGACTTCGGTCTGCGCAAATACTGTCATAATGTCTGCAATCCCACCATTCGAGATCCAAATTTTTGAACCATTCAAAACGTAATGCTTGCAATCGGCTGATTTCACAGCTCTGCTGCAGTGGCGGCTCGTGTATATTTGAAATGAGGAGGCAAAGTTTTTTTTAGTTCGATAAAATTTTTTATGATACGACATTAAAAACGGAATTACTTATATGTGAATTCCATTCTTCGCTCTTTTTTTGTCGCGAAATGATCAATAACGTCGTCATACCATTTATCATTTTTCTCCATGTCTTTGACCAATGGCTTCTCTATACTTAAAAGAGCAAGATCACTTAACCGATTTTGACCAATACTATTTCTCGAATAATCTTTTATTCGTTTTAAAGCAGAAAAAGATCTTTCGGTGCTGACAGAAGTAGCTGGGATAGTTACTATTAATTTGATTAGTTTTGTCACTTCCTGCATAACTTCAGAAAGCTCATTCTCGTAAAAATGTTGTAAAATTTCAAGTGGCGGTTGCAGTTCATTCAAAATTGATTCGTCATTGAAAAGTACGATCAACTCACTTCTTAGCTTAGAATGATTGAAAAACTTTCCATAGAACTTTATCAAACATTGATATTCTACTTCTGGAAAAAGGTTCTTATAGTTTTTAAAATTTTCAACAGAAAGCAAATTTAAAAACAAAAGACACCCAAAATCTGCAAATCTAGTAGTCATTTGGTTAATGACGTTGTCGATAATTTGAAAATAAAGCGCTCTATAACAATTTTCTGGATCTGGAATATCACAGTCCAATTGTCGCTTGCGTCGAATAATTGGTGAAGCTTTTTCGGAAGTTTCGCCAAAAACTTTTTGAGCTTGAAAGTCTGTGCGCAAGTTTTTAATATTGTCAATCGTAATATTGATTTGCCTTTGGCAAAATTTTATATCGGTTTTTTTTGTCTGTAAGACATCCCATAAATTAGACGTAAAATTAAAAATATATTTGTATGTAAATAAGCAAAATATGAAATCAAAATTATTTAAATTATTTTGAAATCCTACAGCTTCCCGTGTAGATTCCATATCAAATTCTTCGTCATCAATAATGCTTTGAAAAACTTCCTTATAAAGATCAATATTATCAACTATAACATTTACTAAACGAGAATTATAAGTCCATCTCGTAAGGTTAGTTGAGGGGATGTGTGCTGCTTCTAATCTGTTAAGAACGTTTTGTCTTTTCGGAGATTTGGAAAAAAAGGATGGAAACCCGCTTAAATTAGCGAAAAAAATTCTGGATTCAGAGATAAATTTGGCTGCTTTCAATAATGCAAGGCTTAAAACATGAGCATAACAGTGAACAAATATTGCTTGGGGGGCAACTTTTTTGATTTTTGTTTGCAATCCGTTTAGATCTCCAGACATGACAGCAGCACCATCATATGTTTGGGCGATAAGTTTGTCTTTAAAATTATATTTAGCAAGATGTTCCTGCAGAACCGAAAAAAGTGCAGAAGCATTCTTACCAGAACTAACATCAAAAAATCCCATAAATCTTTCAACTAAATTATCTTTGATCACATACCGTAAAATAACGGACAGTTGTGACTTACAAGATATATCTGTTGTTTCGTCTACTTCCCATGCAAAGAAATCACAATCAGTAATTTCTTTATCTATTCGAAATCGAACGACATAAGCGATAGATTCTATGAGGTCGTTTTGAATAGTTTTGGACATTCCCGAGAAGGTTTTGGATTCAAGAACAGGTTTAAGAATTAAATCATATCTACTAAAGACTTCAAACAGCTCCTTATAGTTGCCCCTATTCGCAGAACTTTCACCTTCATAATGTCCACGAAAAGCTAAATTCTGTCTTGATAGTAAAGACGTTACATCGATGAAACGTCTAAGTACCTCTCTATTTTTTTTAACTTCCTCATTATGTTGTGACACCTGTAATTTTAGACCTTCATTTATTGCCTGATCAACTCTATGTTTCCCAAGCAATTTTAAATTTATCTGAGCTCTAATATGCTCTTTACTTATATGATGACGATCTAAAGCTCTACTCAAATTTTTGATGTCGTCAAATCCTATTTTTTGCCAAACATCATTGCTCGCATTTGTTGGAAACAATACACAAGGCCAGCAAAACAATTTTGACCGACTAGAACTTCCCGAAAGCCAGTCAAATCGAGAATACCATTCAGCATTGAATGATCTATTAGATTTTCCATCTGATTTTAAAATTTTAATATCAGGTGTAGGTCTTCCCTGTTCCTTCAAAGACACTTTTTCTAAAAAGTTTCGCCTTGAAAAAGGCGTTTTTAAAATTTCATCGATATGATCGGTCATCATCATTAGCAGGGCCCGGATATTTAAGGCAAAAAGGCATTTTGCCTATTTTGCTTTTTTCGTTCATTTTTGTATAATAACTGCCTTTTAGGCATTTTTGCTTATTTTTCCACTTTTTCGACCATTTAGCCTTTTTTTAATGCCTTTTTTAATAATTCCGATCTTAAAAAGATTTATAAATTCCTTTTAGGGTAATTTAAGTACCCATAAAAATTATCATTATTTTTTTTTTTTTGATTTGGCAATGCCTATATTTATGACAGTTGCGCCAATGTACGATCAGTTTAGTTTTGGTAGTAAATTGAAATGTTAGAAATGCCAAAAATCACACGAGAAAACCGCCTTATACTCGTGAACCTTGTAAATACATTTGGTAAAGACTGTTTCTCGACAGACGGGAGTTTGCTTTTCTGCAAAATGTGCGAAAAAGTAGTGAATCATTCAAAAAAGTATTTTGTGACACAACACATAAAAATTGCCATACACAAGAATTTATTGCAGAAAGCAAGTTCAAAAAAAGTCGGGTTATTCAAAAATGCAATCAGCAGAAGAAGCGACTCATAATTTTTTAGAGATTTATGTATGGCATTTGTTAAAGCAAATATTCCACTTTGGAAATTGAATAATTATATTTTGAAAGAGTTTTTTTCAAAAATATTGCCATGAAAAAATTCCAGATGAATCAACGTTACGAAAAAATTGGAAACCTGCTATTTAGAAACAATTTCGGGGATTAGAAAAGAACTTTTAGGTAAGTTTTATTAGTTCACTTAATTATTTCTTGCAATCAGTATTAGATCCGTATTACCTATTATGATTCTTAATGCACCTAAAGTAACGTCACTATAACAAGTTGTAGGTAAAAAGCAGCGAACACTTATATTACTTAAATGAAGTGAGGCTCTTTATACGGCTATTAGCTTTTTATATATTTTTTTAAATTTATTTATATGAATTTAATTTATCTGAAATTTTTTGCAAGCGTTCTGCGTTCAATTTTGTGATACATGATATGTCATATTCGTGCAATGAAAATGCCTTTTGTTTAAATAAATGCCTTTTTTTTGAAAAATTAATGCTTATTCAGTCTTTTATACTGCCTTTTTGCCTGCCTTTTTTCCCATTTTATAAGTGCCTTAAATCCGGGCCCTAATCATTAGCAATTATTCGCAAAAAATCAATCTTATATCGGCAACAGTCCATACAAGAGTGAAAGAGTTTCCAGTAATCCTCCTATTATGTTTAAGTACCGGGAGACCGAGCTTTGCTATGCCAAAAAATTGCGGAATTATGTAGGAAGACCTTTTGTAGGAAGACCTATTCTTCTGGAGGGAAAAAGCGAAACAGAGATTGTATGAAAGTATTTGTACGAATCGGAGGCTAGCCTCTATGAAGAGATTTTTTTTACGGAGATTGGTGTTCGTATTCTATATGCGGTTATTCTTCTGCTTAGCAAAGGCTGTATGAAAGTATTTGTACGAATCGGAGGCTAGCCTCTATGAAGAGATTTTTTTACGGAGATTGGTGTTCGTATTCTATATGCGGTTATTCTTCTGCTTAGCAAAAGCTGTATGAAAGTATTTGTACGAATCGGAGGCTAGCCTCTATGAAGATAATTTGTAGTTTATGTTTTAGAGAATTCGACATTAGAGAATTGGATTTTCTTTTAAATTATTATTTTCTGAACATACACGTTAGAAAAACATTTTTATAAAATGTTATGAGGAGGCAATGCCTCCGTTGCCTCCCCTATAGAGCCGCCACTGGCTCTGCATCTAATAGAGCCAGCGTCTGAGCCAGAACTTTGAAATGTCAAACCAATTGTCAAATTGATGGCATTGCCAACTGACTAAAATTTTTAGTACACACCAAAAAAATTACAGATGGCCTTAAATGGCGTGATATCTGAAAAAAAATTTTTTTCATGTGCCTTTGAGCTGACGTTCAATATTTCTCCTATTTATTCTCGTTTTTCAATAAATTTAGGCAATAAGAATTTTAATTTATCATTAGATATGTATTTTTATTATTTTTTTTAACAATTTAAAAAAAAATTGGTGGAGATCTGTTATGGCAGATAAAGTTTTTACATCAAATGGATGATAAGAAAAACGTGTCTGCCCAAAACAAAATGACCGTCAGTCATGACTTTAAAAATAAATTCAGTCTAAGAAATTTCCATCGCTCACCTTATTTTTTGGATTTGATTTTTTAATTTATTCTATCACATTTCATTTCTGATGATTATGATGTGTCTGTCTCTTGGATAGTTAAAATGCATGAGTTTTAGCCAATACCTTATGATATCACCATTCGTGCATTCAGTATGAAACATCGCTAGAAAGACATCAGCTAATCAAAGTTTTATTTAGCGATAGGGCAGGATGATTTTGACCAATGTTCAAAATATGTACATACACATACACAAGAGAGATATGCTTATAAACATGGAAACCGGTGCTTTTTTATTTTAAAGACATTATCTTTCATTGGGCGCGTTTAGTCCGTGCCACTTTAACGCTACCACTCTAGCAATGCTACCATAAAAGCGTCTATAGCAGCCGCTATCAAAATCTGTAGTTTTCTGTTGATTGAACGACAGGGCAAAATGAATATCCATCAGATTTGGAGATGATTACGTTTCACTTACTGACCAATTGATTTCAACTTTTTTGCAACTACCTACTTGGTTTCAGAAATTAAGACGAAATACATAAGCCATCACAAATCTCATAAGTTTTTAGGTTAAAAAAGCACTGCCAGAAAAAAAAACGTTTACGCCGTCTAAAAACGGCAGCGCCTAAAGTTACTGATGCCAAAAATCCGGCTGGTAGTCATTGCTGAAGTAGGTGGCGTTTTGACCGGTGCTACATTGAAAATACTGCCAAGTTGGGACCGTACTAAACCACCCATTGTAATTCCCTTGTCAAAAAAAATTTGAGGTTTCATGAAATAACTGTTATTCGACATGAAATGTGCATCATATAATAAAAATCGAATACCAGCGATTACTAAATACTTTTCTTTCATTAATTTCTATAAATTCATTCACCAAAAATTTTATTAGGATTGGTTATGTACTAAACCCCAATAAATGTATTCTGGTAACGCCTGCTTTCAATTATCCGAAATGGTGGTACATTTTTCTCGTTCTTTCTAAAGCGTGTCGAGGAGCACTACTACTATCGCTGCTAAAAATAGATAGCATGAATTTCCCCACTTTGAAGGGGAATTTTTTCAAAAAGTTTATTCACAGAGATCCTTCTATTTACGTACTATATATTTTTCTATGATTATAGTTCCATGAATAAATACGAATGATCGTTGTGTTGATCGGACGTGTTTATTAGTTCTTCCGAATCATCAAAATTATTGATCTTAATTAGAAGTTTATAAACTTAGTTATATATATTTGCATTTGATATATTAATAATCTGACACGGTTATATAAACTTTTACAATGATAAGTGCTGTGATTATTCATAAACTTGTCGTGGTTCGAATGAAACTAATTGTATCAATTAAATAATATTTATTAAAATTGTCAATTGTAATTCACTTTACAATTATTCACTTATTTGTAATTCACTTTGCAACTATTTACGGTTTGAAATTTACTTTGTAATTATTTACTGTTGTTCACTGATTGACTCCCGTTTTTCTTCTGCTTGAGTTTTCCATATTCGACTCCAGCAGCCCTTTAAGCTGTTGGCGTCGGTCTACGGAATTCGCAGTGTCAGCGCGTTTTCGTATCACTAGCCGAGATCGTGAACAGCCACTTGTGCATCGCAAGCGTTTTGTTACTTACGATGCCAGCGGTGTCAGGTTTCGCCTCTGGCCAACGGAAACGCTTCTGCTGAAGGTGCAGTTTGTGTCTCCGCCAGCCAGGGCCGGCGATGTGATAATTAAGGGGTGACGGTCAGGGCCGTCACATTACTCCCCCCTCTAAGAAGTTAGTATCCGATGGAAAAGGATACTAACGGCTACTGCGAAGTCCCTAGCCCGACGCCTTACAATATCGTTACAATTCAAAATTTTCGCAAAAAAATTTTTTTTTTTTTTTTTTTATAAGTTTTTCTGTTATAAATCCGAAACATTTTTAAAATAACAAACGTTTTGAGTTAATATTGATTTATTTGTTCTGAGAATAAGATTGTTTGAATCAAATTTGTTAAAGAATTTTATATGCGGGCGCCGTTGAACGGGGCCGCTCCGTGTTTCATGGTTCGCACCACCGCCGGTGGCGCACCGTAAGCGCTACATCATTTATTTATTATTTTTTATTATTATTATTCCTAGGTGTCCGCAATTCTGCACCGTGACTGATGCCGTTACACTCTTTTATTATTTAATATATATATATATTTGTATATTTCCTCATTATGGGCGGGAAACCCTTTATTTGAGATGCACGGTCCATTTTGTCAATCGGTCAGTTGCGACCCCGGCTGAAATTTTTTTTTTTTTTTTTTTATTATTAAATATATATATATAGCGCTCACGGGGGCGCCCTCGGGGCTCCTGGCTAATTTGAAATGGGCGGCCCCACTCCCCGGCACCCCCAATGCTGTCAGTGAAAACTTCTATTACATTTTCTTAATAACAATTACTTAACATTTCAAAACATAGAAGTTCGATATATAATACCGTATCAGAAATTTTTAGTAAATCTTAATCAGTCGGTTGACCTAAACGGGAGTTTTTCATTGAATTCAGTTTTTTTTTTTTTTTTCAATTGGGTTCAATTGGAACCTGCAAGTTAGTTCTCGGTCTACATAGTGACACAATTTAGCTCTCAATTTAGAATGGCAGAGTGGTGTCACGAATCTAAGTGGGTTGTTATACTTTAATTTAAGTGAATTGTTATAACTTAATCTAAATGCAATTAATAAGTAGAGTAACTAATGTATGATTACTTATGTATTAACAGGAGTTTAACACAATACTACCGTCAGTAATATAAAACTTATAGAATATTCTTAAGTGACAGGAATTATAGTACAGATATTATAGTCGAAAACAAAATAAAATATATATAAAAAATAATATGAGGAACAAAAAACACGTATGACTCGACATGACCTTAGGATGTAGCTGTCGAGGTTAGAGGTTCCCCTGTTGCTGGTAGGAGGCTTCTGCGATGATCATGCGTTAGGTGCTCTCATGGACAGAGTTTTTGTTCCGTCCTGTACTGGCGACCGATGTCCGATCAGGCATTGGTGAGCAATAACGACAACATCAGCGGTAGTGGCGCCGGCGGCGGAAGTGTGAGTGGAAATGTTGGTAACCAACAGAATGTAACTGCGATAACAACAGTAATAGTAGTGGAGCGGGGTTGAGGTTTATCTTTCGTTCGTGGAGATATCCTTGTAGTATGCACTGGGTCGTATGATGTCTTTACTCTATGTCGTTGTTGACGTGTCCTTCCTCACGCGTTAGTTGGTCCTCTCTAATTAAAAAAAAATTTATTAGTTGGGGTTGTTATTTGGGTTGAGTTAGCTATAGTTGATTATTGATTATTCTGAATTGAAAAATTATACTTCATCCGCGGTTTTTTCTGCCATAGCATCCCTTTTTATTAAGTTGGTCACCTCCGAAAACAAGTAGAACGGGCCCTCTGTGGCGAGTTTCACAATCAGGTATCCACCAATAAGATCGGCGCAATTGGACGGAAACCGACATTGATTATTTTAACTTTAGAAGATGAAAGATGTGCTATATTATCTAAAAAAATTATGAGTGTCAAGGTGTGCAGCTGCCCCAAGAGGGACGAGGAGAAGGACGAGAATAAGGAGACGGTTGGGAACGGTTGGAAAAGAACCTCAGTCGAGTTCAGAAGTTTGTTGTCAGTTAAGTTAAACAATTGAGTTCAAAAGTTTGTTGTTTTCTTTTTTTTTTTTTTTTTTTTTTTTTTTTTTTTTTTTTTTTTTTTTTTTTTTTTTTTGTAACTAACGGTTTAAAATAAGATAATGTGACAGACTTGAATAATTGAGTACTAGACAACAAATATACAAGAAGGGGGAAGACGTAAAGAGCGTTATTCGAGGTTAGTTGTGAATTTCTTTAGTCGATTTACGTGTACCCGTTTTAATTTTCTTCCTTGTTGTATCGTGACGTTTTCAGGGGAGTTTACGATTACGATCTTGTAAGGACCCTTATAAATAGGCGTTAATTTATTAGGACGTGCTTCGTTTTGTATTAGCACGTCTTCTCCAATGTGGAAGGTCTGTGAGTTGACCTTTCGGTCGTGGTACCCCTTCGATTTCATTTTTGCTTTAATTAGGTTTTTTCGAGCTAATTCAAAGGTTCTTTGGAGTTTGAATCGTAACTGCATGTGGTAGCTTTCAGCGTTATAACAAGGTTCGGGCTTTCTTTGAAGATTCCCTGGTATTTCTGCCACAAAACCGAACAGTGTTTCCATTGGGGTCAGTTTTGTGCCTTCATGCTTTGAGTTATTGTACGCAAAGGCCGCCGTTCTCAAAAATTCATCCCAAATTTGGGGGCTGTCATCCACCAGGCACCTTAGGTAATTTCCGAGAGTGGAATGTTGTCTTTCTACTGCATTTGCTTGCGGGTGATAGGCCGTCGTTTGCAGCTTTTTAATACCTAGTAGTTTGCATATAGATTTGAACATCGCGCTCGTAAAGTTGGTTCCTTGATCCGTTATCAAGACCTTCGGTAACGAGTATCGACTTATGATTTGTTCTACCAGCGCTTGGGCCACGGTGGCCGCTTCTTGATCCGGAATGGCTACAAAATCTACATATCGCGTTAGATCATCTAAAAAGGATAATATATATCGGTTTCCTTTAGGGGTCAGAGGCAACGGTCCGACGATGTCCACGTATACCTTATCGAAGGGTCGTTGAGCCACTTCGGGTACGACTAAAGGCATCTTGATTTTTTTAGCTGATTTATTTAATTGGCATTTTCGGCAAGTCCGTACGTATCTCGCGATTTCATATTTTTCCATCGGAAATGTTTGCGGATTCGTGCGTACGTTTTAGCGTTGCCGAAATGGCCTCCGAATCTAGAGTCGTGGTAGTTCTTCAATATTAGTTTTACCTGATAGGGGTCAGTGACCTCTCTTGCGCCACGAGGGTCAGATGTGGTGGGTTTGGGGTCTTTGCTATTGTTAAAGTCGGAAACTGGGGGGGTTGTTTTACTAAGGGGTGGTTTCTGAGGTGGCTTTTTCGTAGGGGGTGTTCCCTGGGGACCGCTTGGGTTTTGTGGGGGATGTGTCGATGCTTGGGCTCGAGTTATTACTAAACAATGCCTTTTATTTTCATTTGCCGCGGAGTTTGGAGGTGGGATTCTAGATAGGCAGTCGGCATTCTGATTATTTTTTCCGGCCTTGTACAAGATTTCGAAGTCGAATTCGGATAATTTTTGATGAAATCTTGTCATACGGCAGGTTGTGTCTTTTACCTTAAAGATTCCCTTTAGGGGCTGATGATCCGTAATCACCTTGAAATGTCTTCCTAATAAATAGCACTTGAAATTTCGCGTAGCCCAGACTATTGCTAAAAGTTCCCTCTCTGTGGTCGAGTAATTTCTTTCTGCTGGATTCAGCGTTCGACTAGCGTAACTAATGGGATGACCTTCTTGTTCTAATATGGCTCCTAACGACTCGCCGCTTGCGTCAGTAACGAGTACGAATTCTCTTTGGAAATCGGGGTACGAGAGAACCGGGGGGGACGTTAAAGCGTTTTTTAATCCTTGAAAAGATCCCTCACAATGGTTGCTCCAGTGAAATTTGACGTCCTTTCTCAATAGTCGGTTTATAGGGTTTGCTAATTTTGAAAAATTTGGGATGAACTTGCGGTAATAGTTTGCTAGTCCTAGAAATGACTGCACTGGTTTAAGAGTTTTGGGTTGTGGGTATTTTTGTACTATTTCTACTAGTCTAGGGTCTGGGCTGACTCCTTGTTCTGAGCAGATGTGTCCCAAGTATATTATTTCCCGTTGTAGGAATTGACATTTTGTGGGTTGTATTTTTAGGTTGGCTTTTCTAAATCGTTGAAAAACTTCACGCAATTTGTCGTTGTGTGTATTTAGATTGTTGGCGAAAATTATTACGTCATCTAAATATACAAAGCAATGGATTCCTTGTAGCCCCGTTAGGATACCATTCAGGAGGGATTGAAAGAATCCCGGTGCATTTTTTAATCCGAAAGGGATTCGTTTGTATTGGTAGTGCCCATAGTTGACACTGAATGCCGTTTTTTCTCGATCGGGAGGATCGATTAATACCTGATGATATCCGCTAGCGAGATCGAGGGTGGTGAAATACCGGGAGTGTCCTAAATGGTCCAGTATTTCCTCGATACGGGGTAGAGGGTACACATAAGGGATGCAGACTTTATTCAGTTCTCTAAAATCTACACACAGTCTCAGTTTTCTTGTGCCGTCCTCATTGGTTCCTTTCTTGGGTACCAAAATTACAGGGGAGTTGAATGGGCTGGTACTCGGTTCGATAATGTCCTCTTGAATTAGGTTTTTAATCTGACGTGCGCATTCCCCAGAATGAGCGGCTGGGATTCGGTATTGTTTTTTGAATATGGGTCCTTTATTTTCCAGTAGGGGTAATTTGAAGGTATTCGCGTTAGTATATGAGAGGTTGTCTCCTGGTAAGTGGAAAATATCGCTATACTCGGCACAGAGTTGGGAGATGGTAACTCGTTCTTCGTTATTTAAGTTTTCGTCTAAGGTTATTGATTCCCTCATTAATCCTATCCGAGACGCGTTTTCCTGGACAGCGTATTCTTGGGGAATTTGAGTGTCCGATTTATATACCAGATAGTTCGATAAGGGTTCGGTTTCTAGTTCTAAAGGGGGAAGGGTAATTTGGTTCATGGTGGCGTTTATTACTGCCACATATGCGTGTCCGCCTTGTGGTCTAACTATTGTGTTGCTAGAAAACACACCGGGGAAAATTTCTTTTCTAATGCAAACTCTTTCTTCTTCCGTGTTCATAGGTACCATTATGATTTTTTCGGTCCTAGGCTCTAGTTTTTGGAGAAGGTGGTCGTCGTTGCATGGAGAGTGTGGTGGAGAGTTTCCTCGGTCAGTCCACATGCGAGTTATGATTGATTTAGCTTCCATCCCCCCAGCAATAGTCAAAGTTTTTCCGGGGTTATTTATTACGGTATTTGCGTTATCCGTTGTCTTCATTACATTGCCTGGGGTTAGTATTACGAGCGGATGCTGTGAGGGTGAAGATATTGAGGGGGGTGGCTTAGGTGGTGGTTGTATAAGTGGCATAGTTTTAGGGGGTGGGTGATTCATCAGTAGGGTCATAGGGGGTTGGTAAATAAGCAGAGACTTGTGAGTTGGGTGTACCAGGGGCAGCGACTGAGGGGGTGGGTCTATCAGGGATAAAGACTTAAGGGTAGTTGGAGAATTCGCTTGGTCAATCCCCATGCGAGGTTGGACTGATTTAGCTTCCTTCTCCTCAATGATAGACAGTACCTTTCGAGGGTTGTCTATCAGGGACACAGATTTAGGGTTGGTTGGAGAGTTCGCTTGGTCAATCACCGTGCGAGGTTGGACTGATTTAGCTTCCTTCTCCTCAATGATAGACAGTACCTTTCGAGGGTTGTCTATCAGGGACAAAGATTTAGGTATAATTGGGGGCAGAGACGGGGGTATCAGGGGCAGAGACGGGGGTATCAGGGGCAGAGACGGGGGTATCAGGGGCAGAGACGGGGGTATCAGGGGCAAAGACGGGGGTAATAGGGGCAGAGACTGGGGTATCAGGGGCAGAGACGGGGGTAATAGGGGCAGAGACTGGGGTAACAGGGGCAGAGACTTACAAGCTATCAGGGGCAGGGGTTCAGGGGCTGTTTTGTTTATTATCATTATAATTTCATTATGTATATTTTCCTTTACTTTCTTATTACATTCTTTACCATGTAGGTCCTCTACTTTTAGAGTTTCAGGGGGCAGAGACTTAGGGTTTATCAGGGGCAGAGACTTAAGGGGTAATTGTATTAGGGGCAGAGATTTCAGTGGGGTGTTATTATCAGGGGCCGAGACTTCAGGGGTTGCTTTTGCTATCATTATTTTTCCTTCAATTTTTTCTTTGTTTTCTTTAACTAATTTCAGGGCGTGCGTCGCCGCCGATATAGCCGTTTGCATCGCTTGCATCTTGTCCCTCATGTTCTCAACTATGTTTTCAGCACGTTTTTTGAATAGGTCACTGTTGATTCCCGTAACCAGTTCTTGGTTTGTAGATGTTTTGTGGGTGATTTTATAGTTTTTTAATACTCTTTCAGGAGTTTTTAAGTTCATGTCCACATGGCCGAAAAGAGACTTTGGTAAGCATTGTTTTAGTGGGCCAATTGTGGGTGCAACTGAGGTTGCGGAATTCGTTATGACTGTAAGTTTATTTTGTACACAGTCTATTACTGCTTTTTCCTTCAGAAAGGGTATACCTAATATACCGTCCGAAGGTATTGAGTCTGTATCATGGATGATATGAAATTTGCAGTCGTATTTGCGACTGCCTATTTCAATCTTTGCGTGGCAAGTGCCAATGGAATTGTTTGTTGAACCAAAGATACCTCCTATCGTTATGGTTTCCTTGACATTAATGGGAATTATTTCTTTTAGTTTGCTAAGTTTTAAAATGTTGCAGTCGGACCCGGTGTCCACCAGCATCATAAGGTTTGGGAATTTTGCTATGTCGACGTTTAGTCTAATATTGTATTTTCCTAAAAAATTCACTTCTTGTTTGGTTGGGTCGTTAACTTCTGGAGCTGGGAAGTTTGGTGGGTTGCACGTTACATTGGGTCGCAATTGGGTTGGCAGTGACCGTCGTGCTCCCGGACTGCCGGTTTTCGTTTCCCTGGTTCTCCAGTTCGGCCTTGTATTTGCGGACACAGATTTCTGTGAAATGGTCGGTTGTTTTACAAAACTGGCAATACAACACACGTTCGTTGGTTATGGGATTTAAGTCGTTTAGGACTCTTACCTGTTGTTGCGGGCCTCGGCAGCTTGTTCTATCGTGACCGTAAGCGTTGCATTTTGTGCAGAAGGTTTGATTTCCTTTTGCATAGCAATCTCGTTCTTGGTGCCCCCTTTTTCCGCAAAAACTACAGATGATTGGTTGATTGTTGTTTCTAGGGTTTGGCGGGGGAACATTTCTATTTCCGTTAGGGTATCCTCCTGTCCAGTTTCTGTTATAGGGGCCTTGTTGCTGTAGTGGGCTTGGTTCGCTTATATTGAGTCGTTTGATATCCGTTTCGAGGAATTTAGCTTCTTCTTTTATTTCCTCTAGGGTCTTCGCTCTATTTCCTACCAGAAGTTGGCGGATTTGATAATTTATTAGTCCCTTCTTATAAGTGGTTACCACTTCCTTTTCGGCTTCCTTCATGAGTCCTTCGTGGCCCGTTGGGTATTCTGCTTCTACTGCATATCTCGTTTCGTCGAGCAGATGCTTCAGTCGGTCTGCATAATCTCCAACACTTTCTCCAGGCCTCTGTTTACTGGATGTCATTTCGGCTCTAACCTCATCAAATCCTTTTTTCGCGACGTAATTTTTTTTTAGTAAATCTAAAGTGTCTTTTACGTTTTCCGGATTTTCCGTGCTTACCAAGTGGTATGCATCGTCCGTGAGCCTATACCGTATACATGATGTAAACGCATTTTTCTCGTCTTCTGATAGTCTATCATTCAAGTCTTTGGCTATGGCTATGAATCTCAGCACTTCATTAGTCAATTTCGGGGAACGTTGTCCTGAGAAAATTGGAATGTACTTGCTGCACATATCCATGACCTTTTCATAGCCTTCTGTTGCGTTAGCCATTTTGTATTTTTTCAGTTGTTGGATTTTCAGGTGTTTACTGTTGTTGTATCCTAGTGCTTCTTTATATTCGTTTAAAGATTTCTGGATTTCTTTCACCTGCAGTTCAGCCTTGCTCTTTTCCTGATCCTTTTTCTTTAGCACAGCTGTGAGTTTCGACAGTTGGTTTTTTAGTGAGGCTACCTCTTCTTCTTGTTGGTTCCTTTGGAGATTGGTTGTTATTGCCTGATTTGTCGTAACTTTGTTTTCCGGATTAGTTTCTTCTTCGTATAAGTTTACTCGTTCCGTTGCCTCTTTTAATTGCTGTCTTAAGCTTTCGATTTCGTCTAAGAGAAATTTTATTTTATTTTTTGTATTTTCACTTTCGTCCTGGAACTGTTTTTCTTCAGATTTTATTGCTTCTATTATTCTAATTATTTGTTTTTCTATTTGTTCGTCTGTTTCTGGGATGTTTTCTAGTGCTGATTCGAACTTTTTAAATTCTTGAGGGGGAATTCTTAGACTTATTTCTGCAGAAAGAATTTCTTTTACGTTTCTTAGTTTTGATTCCAATTTCTCTAAATCTTTTTTTAGTTTGTGGGTTTCTTCTGCTAGGTGTTGTGCCTCTAATTCTGAATCGTTAACCCTTTTGAGTTCCTCCTTTGTGAGTATGTTACTTTCGAAGGGCATTTAATTTGTACGTTAGTTGGGAAATCAACTTCCGAATTTCTAGATAAGCTTTTGCAATTTTTGAGAGGAAGGAGAAAAGAAAAACCAAGAAAAGGTGTTATAATAGGGTTCTACTAGTTTTTTCCTATTGCGGAAATCAATTATGCATTTTACTGTGAATCGATTTTCGAACAGCGTTTAATTCAGATACTGTTACTTAGTGGTGTTTAGAAAAGGATCTTTTTAATTTATCAGGTTTTGTTTGAGTTTTCATTCAGTGTTAAATTTAATTAAATAGTGAGATAGGGAGAAATGGAATTTGACTATCACCTTTGTAGAATGTTACGAAAAAGGAAAAATGGAAATTATAATCGCATGAATGAAAAGTAAATGAATGAAAAATTTCAGGTAATTGTCACTGATCTTAATACGGGGTGGCTACTGAAAGGGGATTTGTTCACTGGCCTTAACTGACTTGGAATATATTTTTAATTTATCTCTATTTTCTCCCTTTTTTTTTTTACTTCCAATATTGGTATGAAAAGAGAATTATTTTAATAGGAAGGGAAAGGGACATTTATATGGATGGATTTTTATAGACGGGGTAAAAGTTACTTTATTATTATTGGTTTATTATTTACGATATTTTTTACTGTATTTATTGAAATTATTTTGTTAAACTTACATAATACACTTTATTTACTATTATCTAAAATATGGAATAATCGTTTGTATTTTGTTTTCTGAAATATTAAAATTCTACTAAATTTCTACCAATATGATTAGATATATATTTTATTTTATTTATCACAATCTATATTGAATTTAATTGTGTGAAGGAATTTTTTGAATTCTGTTCCTAGAGAAAACCTTTTCTTTCTATTGCCCTGATAAGATTTTCCTTTCTTGGTGTCTCGAACTCCACAAGTTAGGTTTCGTCTTCATAGTGACACAATTTAGCTCTCAATTTAGGATAGTAGAGTGATGTCACTATTTTGACAATTTGGATTTTGATGGACTTCGAGACGACCGGAAAATTTTCAAGCACTGGTTAACCCGAGCCAATCATAGAACTTTTTGCATTTTAGATTTTGATCCTGTGGAACATGGTAAGATTTGGGCTCTGAAATTAGCAAAGCAGAGCAGTACCCGTCCACTGAACAAGTTGTATTTTGGCAATTGGTGCTATTCTAGCTCGGGGCCCCAGCACTTGTATCAAGATTCGGGCATTTAAGAAAACGAAAAGTCGTTATAAAATTACTCTATTCTTGTTTAATTCCTTTACACTACACAAATTCACAATATTAAACCACTAATAAGAAAATGAAGAAAGAGATTTTACTTACTTATTTCTGATTTTCCTTACTCAGCTGTTGTTCAGAGTTTTCCTTTCACTTTTTTTTTTGATCTTAGTTTTAGTTTAGTTTTTCACTTCTAAATTTCCAACTATTTTTTCACTTATGTTGTTTTTCACTTTAATTTTCAGCTGTCTTTCCACTTATGTTGTTTTTCACTTTAATTTTCAGCTGTCTTTTCACTTATGTCGTTTTTTCACTTTACAACTGTTCCTCCACTTATGCGAGAAAGTGAGTAAAAACACAAAAACGACAAAAAAAAAAACTTCACCGGCTGCGCCAAATTGTCGTGGTTCGAATGAAACTAATTGTATCAATTAAATAATATTTATTAAAATTGTCAATTGTAATTCACTTTACAATTATTCACTTATTTGTAATTCACTTTGCAACTATTTACGGTTTGAAATTTACTTTGTAATTATTTACTGTTGTTCACTGATTGACTCCCGTTTTTCTTCTGCTTGAGTTTTCCATATTCGACTCCAGCAGCCCTTTAAGCTGTTGGCGTCGGTCTACGGAATTCGCAGTGTCAGCGCGTTTTCGTATCACTAGCCGAGATCGTGAACAGCCACTTGTGCATCGCAAGCGTTTTGTTACTTACGATGCCAGCGGTGTCAGGTTTCGCCTCTGGCCAACGGAAACGCTTCTGCTGAAGGTGCAGTTTGTGTCTCCGCCAGCCAGGGCCGGCGATGTGATAATTAAGGGGTGACGGTCAGGGCCGTCACAAACTTTTGTGCCGTTAATTAATTTATTCAAATGATAAACATTTTTACATTGTTACATTTCTTGTGGTTCATTTTGAATTTCGATAAAACAATTATTATGGCCGCTTGTTCAAAGGTGCCGTGTAATGATCTTAACGATAAAACGCCTATGGTGCAGTGTTTTGGTCTCTGCAACCGTACATATCACGCAAAATGTATCAGTTTTACTGCTACAATTGCGGATGCTATAATGAAGAGCGGTACTGGACTGCAATGATATTGTATAGATTGCCGGCGTCATTTAAGCTCCGCTTCTTCCTTCAGAATCGATAAATGCAAACAATTTTTCAGTAACTGTGATAAAAACCTTGCAGGACCTTCAAGGGAAATTAAATTTAGTTAAATCGGTAGTCAGTGATTTGATTTCCTTAACCCCAACCCCTTCGACTCCTGCTCCACCTAAAAAAACTGCCCCGTTAATGCAAACCAGTACACCGATTCTGAGCATAATCGATACTTATCGCCAGTGGAATGTCGAAAAGAGGGAATTTTTTTAAAGTTAGGAAATTTTCTTGAAGATCCGCAGCGATGAAGAATTTTTTACCTGCCCGATGTAAATTTTATAAGTTGCAATGCTAATGGTATGTGTGTAAATACATTCTCATTATATTAAATTTGTCATATAGAATTTCTTGACTAAATTTTACCACTTTATCATTGTTATTAAGTTTGTACTGAATTTATACTTAATACTATAGCATCAATAAATAATTGAATTGAATTGAATTTATAAGTTGCAAGTGTAATAAGTAACCCAAAAATTCTCGATTTGACAGCCGCAAATGTACCGCGAAAAACTTTAGAATCTAATAATTTATCAAAGATAATGAATTCCGCAGTACCCGTTTATTATTACTTTAGGAGGAATCAAATGCGAATAATGAGGCGAAATCTACGGGACGCGTCAGATCCTTTTGCGATACTCGAAGAAAGATAAAAAAGCGTAAATTATGTATGTTTAAAAACTTTAAATTTATGTGTTTGTGGGGTTTATAGAAATAAATGGGCTTCCACAGGCACTAGCAGTGGAAATCATTGAAATGTTGACTCCGCACATGCCTAATCAAATTTTAATATCGCCTGCTCTTGGTGTTTTGTATGCGCTAAACTTCTACGCAAATGCACTGTTATCACTACCTCATAAAGCAAGTGATGTCCATTGGAAATGTCGATAAAAACGTTGGAAATGTGGAATAGATTTCCAGACGTCAAACCATTAGTGTTACCCGAGTGAAGGAAATCACATTGGAAGTCAAACCTGCATTAGTGTCCTGTATCCACCAACACAATTAAAAGAAAGTTGAATAAGTGCACATAAGTCGCTTGTCGATAATTATCGACAGTTCCCTCAGAATCCCTATACAGGTCCTCAGTAAGACAGCAACTAACCGAACAGCATAAACTTTAGTCCCCCTGTCAATTACAAAAACCATCAGCGCCACCGGAAAAAAAATCAATCATCACAACTGGAATCTCAGACCGTTTGTCAATTCCTTGGTCAACATCAGCAGCCGAACAGCTGAGCGGACCGCTAAGCTGTCCTGTGCCTTTACGAGCCGTCGCCCCCCCGAAGCACCAGTTTATTTCTCGACTGGCTTACTCGACTAGTGTTGATGACGAGTTTAATAAGAGAAACTTTCGCTCAAATCAAAATCGAACAATGCAGCATATTGTAAAAAAACTGGGACACTCAACGAATTTTGGTTGTAAAAATTGACGCCAGAGAATCTGGAAAACCGCTTGATATCTTCATTCAAGATCAGCGTACCTTATTCCTATTTCTTGGAGGTATCAAAAAAGGAGTTTTGGCCGGATAGACTCGTTATCCATGAGTTTAATAAGAGAAACTTTCGCTCAAATCAAAATCAAACGAGGCCGCCAAAAAACTGGTAGAACTCTCCCTCTACTACCAAAATGTGAGAGGGCTTAGAATAAAATCTAACGCTTTGTATATAAACGTTCTTAGTTGTTCCTACGATGTTATTGTCCTAACTTCCCTAACAGTGAAAACTGGATCGAAATTCTTCTTGAATTGCAGGAGATTGCAGGAGAGGAGTTTTAAGAGTGGGGAGTTGGCGACATTTTTCCTTGAGGGAAGGCATCTGTAATGAAGAAACCGGTATCGAAATACATCATATATATATATGTATATATATATATATATATCATTTCATCTCCTTTCCGACTCATTTCCTCTCATTTCGTCTCATTTCAACTCATTTCATCTGATTTGATATCATTTCATCTCATTTCATCTCCTTTCATCTCATTTGATCTCATGTCATCTCATTTGATCTCATTTGATCTCATTTGATCTCATTTGATCTCATTTGATCTCATTTGATCTCATTTGATCTCATTTCATCTCATTTGATCTCATTTGATGTCATTTGATGCCATTTGATGTCATTTGATGTCATTTGATGTCATTTGATATCATTTCATCTCATTTGATCTCATTTCATCTCATTTCATCTCATTTCATCTCATTTGATCTCATTTCTCATTTGATCTCATTTGATCTCATTTGATCTCATTTGATCTCATTTCATCTCATTTGATCTCATTTGATGTCATTTGATGCCATTTGATGTCATTTGATGTCATTTGATATCATTTGATGTCATTTGATCTCATTTCATCTCATTTCATCTCATGTCATCTCATTTCATCTCACTTCATCTCATTTCATCTCATTTGTTCTCATTTCAACTCATTTCATCTTCTTTCCGACTCATTTTATCTTATTTCATCTCCTTTCATCTCATTTCATCAGCTCTGTTACGCTGGAGACAAAAATAGGACACGCACAATTATGAAAAGATATTGACATAATTATTTTTTGATTAAAAATAAAACGTTGCCTACTAAAAAGTAAATTCTTAAATTATTTCTACAGTCTTAAATTTGATATAATTTGAAATGACTGTAGGGTGGCGGGGGGAAGGAGTAATGCAAAATAATCGCACTGTATACATAAACCATCCTCTCTTCAAAACATACTTTATGTATAAGTTTGAACCAGTGGCGTGCGGTGCAAACCACATAAGGGTGCGCAGACTTGTCTAAACTTTGTACACCAAATCGATTCTGCGTTCTGATTTTGCAAAATCGTCAATTACATTGTCATAGAAAGAGCCGGAAACTTTTAGTGTGCACAACAAAATAATATTTTACTCTCAGCACATGCCGTCAACCAATTAAATTTAGAATAATTTTCTACCTTGAAATGTCGCTCACAAATTTTCCCTTTAACAGTACTTTTCTGAGTCAAATCAATTTTAGGAATAGGACGACTTTTCTTGATAAAAATATTTTTATCTTCTAAATTTAGCCTTGAGAAAGGCTGTTTTAATAATAAACATACGTCACAGGTATGAATACTCATATTTTCCAAAGAAAATCAACACGCAAATCGCAAATTCAGTAATTATCCAACAAAGTCTAACCAAAGAATGAGCTTCCACCAAAAAATTCATTCGAAAAACGTTTTCCCATTTTTTACATATCCCCATTCAAGTTGCGGCAGTTTATTCATTGAAATCGACGGATCGTGCGCATTTAAATCGCTGCGCCTGAAACATGAATGATACACGAACAAAACCACTTTCTGTGCGTCAAAAAATTCATTGAAACATGCGTTGATGTGCGATAGCTTCTCATGTAGAGTCGAGCGCAGCAACTCTACAGCGCTTATGAAGAAAAATCGAATGATATGCCTGATGCTAAGTTCCCCCTTTACGAAACTTTTACTTGTGCGTCTCGTCCAAGTATTCGAATTGGTATTTCCTCTTTCATTTTGGTTCTTTGGAGGCGCGCATTGATTTACTGCGCGAGAAGCATATTGAATATGAAGATGTATCGTTATAAAAGTGTAAGATTGGATGAAATTTGTGTAGAAATTTCAAATTATTTTATTTGATTCGTTCAAATTATTTTATTTGAACGAATTTGTCAGGGTGCGCTCTGCGCCATCTGCGCCTTAGACCGCACGCCACTGGTTTGAACTCAATCGGACTGGTAGTTTGTGAGTTTCGTGGAAACAATCAGAAATCCTCACAGACAAATATTCATTTTTATATACAGTAGAATCCCGATAATTCGTACCCCGATAATTCGTATATCCCGCTAATTCGTATGAATTTGCTGGTCCCCTGAAATACGAATTATCGGGATTCTACTGTATAAAGATTTAATATGCTTGTTCGTCCCATATTCGTATTCCCAAAAATCTGTATCAAATCCGCCTTGGTTTGATAAGGAAACCAGAAATCTTAAAACACTAAAGAATAGAGCTTACAAAAAGTGGAGATTAACTCAACAACACGATGATTATATTTCATATAGTAGTATGCGTCGCGATCTTAAAATCTATATTCAACTACGGTACCAAGCTTAAGCACAATCCAAAAAAATATAAATTCAATAAAAGGATCTGACGGTTATTCAAGCTACTTGTCATTCAATAATTTCTCTTGCGACGATCCTTTGGTGATATCTAATATGTTCGCTAAATTTTTTCAAAACGCGTTTACATCAAACACTGACAAAATCGACTTTGATAACTTCACATATCTTGACTCTAGGGATAAGGTGTTCATCCCTAGTTTACATATTGACGAACAGCGCGTTATGAAGTGTCTCGAAAATCTGGACGATAATTGTTCTTTTGGACCAGACGGTGTTCCTCCTATTTTTTTTAAAAAAGTGTGCCATTAGCTTGCATGTTGTTTTAACGTACTTATTCAATTTATCATTGAACACTGCAACTTTTCCAAATTTATGGAAAAGTTCGTATACCATTCCATTACATAAGGCTGGTAACAAGACTAAAGTAGAAAATTATCGGTGTATTGCAAAACTTTCTTCTATACCCAAATTGTTTGAGTGTATAATAAATGAAGATCTATATTTTTACTGTCGCAACATCAAATCTGAACATCAACACGGTTTCGTCAAAAAACGATCTACTTCGACTAATTTGTGCGAGTTCACACATTATATTTTTCTTCATTTTTAAACTCCTCTCAAATAGATACTATATATACTGACTTTTCCAAAACATTTGATAACATTGACCATAATCTATTAATTTATAAACTTCGTGTTCTGGGAATCCCAGAAAAATTGTTATTGTGGCTGTTTTCTTATTTAACTGGACGGTCGCAATATGTGCAATTTCGATCCGCGATATCTGATATAATACATATCCACTCTGGTGCCCCACAAGGTAGCCATATTGAACCACTTTTATTTATTTTGTTTGTAAAGGATGTCACTTCCGTCTTAAATTATTCTCGCGTTTTAATGTTTGCTGACGACTTTAAAATTTATAAGGCAATAACTAATGCTAGTGATACTTCTCTTTTATTGTTGCAATAAAAAGTCTGGTGTAATAAAAACTTAGTAGCTTTAAAGAACTATGCAGGATTCGACGATTTTTATGCCCCCGGGCTAACTTTTGAACCAGTTCGGGTTTCACTTTCGTAGTACATCCATTGGAAAGGTAATTTGCTCTAGTTTCATGGACATAAGCTCTTTTTTGGCAGGGAACTGCAGGGGGATGGTCAGCTGCCATCTTAGGGGTACTGATTTTTTAATGCTTTTTTCGACGATTTTTTTGCCCCCGGGCTAACTTTTGAACCAGTTCGGGTTTCACTTTCGTAGTACATCCATTGGAAATGTAATTTGCTCTAGTTTCATGGACATAAGCTCTTTTTTGGCAGGGAACTGCAGGGGGATGGTCAGCTGCCATCTTAGGGGTACTGATTTTTTAATGCATTTTTCGACGATTTTTATGACCCCGGGCTAACTTTTGAACCAGTTCGGGTTTCACTTTCGTAGTACATCCATTGGAAAGGTAATTTGCTCTAGTTTCATGGACATAAGCTCTTTTTTGGCAGGGAACTGCAGGGGGATGGTCAGCTGCCATCTTAGGCGCAATGATTTTTTCATGGAAAAATTTTTTCATGGGGATGGTCAGGCAAAATTTTTTCATGGAAAAATCATTGCGCCTAAGATGGCAGCTGACCATCCCCCTGCAGTTCCCTGCCAAAAAAAAGCTTATGTCCATGAAACTAGAGCAAATTACCTTTCCAATGAATGTACTACGAAAGTGAAACCCGAACTGGAAAAATGCATGAAAAAATCAGTACCCCTAAGATGGCAGCTGACCATCCCCCTGCAGTTCCCCGCCAAAAAAGAGCTTATGTCCATGAAACTACAGCAAATTACCTTTCCAATGGATGTACTACGAAAGTGAAACCCGAACTGGTTCAAAAGTTAGGCCGGGGGCAAAAAAATCGTCGAAAAAAGCATTAAAAAATCAGTACCCCTAAGATGGCAGCTGACCATCCCCCTGCAGTTCCCCGCCAAAAAAGAGCTTATGTCCATGAAACTAGAGCAATTTACCTTTCCAATGGATGTACTACGAAAGTGAAACCCGAACTGGTTCAAAAGTTAGCCCGGGGGCATAAAAATCGTCGAAAAATGCATGAAAAAATCAGTACCGCTAAGATGGCAGCTGACCATCCCCCTGCAGTTTCCTGCCAAAAAAGAGCTTATGTCCATGAAACTAGAGCAAATTACCTTTCCAATGGATGTACTACGAAAGTGAAACCCGAACTGGTTCAAAAGTTAGCCCGGGGGCATAAAAATCGTCGAAAAATGCATGAAAAAATCAGTACCCCT
This sequence comes from Chrysopilus asiliformis, assembly GCA_964034945.1. Lineage (NCBI taxonomy): Eukaryota > Metazoa > Arthropoda > Insecta > Diptera > Rhagionidae > Chrysopilus > Chrysopilus asiliformis. Next base: position 57,300,269 of record OZ035962.1, read on the forward strand.
AAGATGGCAGCTGACCATACCCCGGCAGTTCCCCGCCAAAAAAGAGCTTATGTCCATGAAACTAGAGCAAATTACCTTTCCAATGGATGTACTACGAAAGTGAAACCCAAAAGTTAGTCAAGGGGCATTTTCGTGCATCGTTCTTTAACGAAGTGCAAAATTATTTTATATTCTCGAAAACAATACAACTTTGACCAAAGTCAGTTTTATCAAAGACCTTGGTGTAATTTTAGACAGTAAGCTTACATTTGATCTTCATCGGGAATTCGTCATCAATAAAGCAAATAAAATGCTCGCTCTGGTCAAAGGGTTTTCGTCAGGTCTTCAAGATCCCTTTTCTACCTTAGCTCTGTATAACAGTTATGTGAGACCAATTTTGGAATATGCATGTGTTGTTTCGTCACGTTTTTGTATCAGTCATCAGTCAAATATTAATATAAAACCTCGTAATACAGGCCAATTTAATTTCTTCTATAATAAATTCTCCAAGACGAATTATGGGAAAAATATGCCTATTTCTTCGATGTGTAATATTTTTAATAAAAATTTCAACAAAATTAACTTTAATATGTTATCACATGTGTTAAGGAAGAATTTATAAAATTGTTAACAAAACTAAATCTACTTTAATTTTTTTGTTTTTATTGCATTTTAACTTTAATTTGTATAGTCTATGAGAACTGCTCTGTATGACTGATAGTAAATAAATAAATAATAAGCTGAAGATTTGCTTAACGCTAGTGTCCGCTTTATCTATAATTTAAGGAAAAATGACCATATATCTAAGTTAGTAATTGCTCCCATCTTTATAAAAGTTCTCTATTGTTTAAGATTGTAAAGCAGTCTAATTTTCCAGTATACTTAAAGTCGGAACTAATCTTTCCTCAGTCGTCAGGAGCTCAAAGTCTGATCGTCTCTGGTCAAAGCAACATCAGTTATATTTCTTCTTTCACAACGTTCAACTTTGGAATTCCCTTGCATTGAGCATTAGGCTTATCAATCGCCACTCTTCCTCTAAAGCCTAAATTGCAAAACAAGACTGCGTAATACAAGAGTTTTTTATATTGAGAAGCACATTGTCAATTGCTGGTAATAAAAGCTGACTTAATGCTGCAGACAGTTCTAGATTACAGACATTGCAAAAACTAAGATCATCATTAAACATTGAAAAAAATATCTGCAAACTTTGTCTGCAAAAAAATTCAGGGGAAAATTCTCGAACTGTGCTTTAATTATGTTACTCGTGATGATAGACAATTAAGGAAATGTGATGTGATGTCGATTTCAACTAATATCCACTTAAACCAATTACAGCGTCTCAAAATAATGCTCAAATACTCGATTGGAAACAAATCAATCTCAAAAGAAACAAAAAGGAAGAGAAATAATTGGTTTTCAATATAATTAAATTTTTATTCAGTGGCAGACTTTAAAATTTTGAGCAGGAATAGACATATAAATCCGGTGAAATATTGAAGAGGTACCACGATAAACCAATTGATTATCATAAACATACATATATGCAGTCTCAGTCCGAAAAAGGGGAAAAAATGGAAATGGTTCTACAAAAATGTTGCTGAAATCCGCCCCTGTCCCTAGAAAGAGAAGTAGCTGATCTAACTTTGGAAGGAAATTAAATGCGAAGAAAGAAATTAAATGCAGTCTATAAGGAAGCATTGTAATAAAAAAAAGATCCAAAGCTAATTTACTTGTAAGAACACTTAAAAATAGCCAAATACATTATTCTGTAAAATTAGTGATCGTAATTGATAATACACTGTAAATTTTATGTGAAGAAATAATGATTTGATTTAAGTAAAAGTAACACATTATTTTATTTCTCCCCGATATTGTTTTTTACCCTTTTTACATCATAACGGAGCCCCGCACGAATCCCGTACATATACCATCGACTCAGTTCAATGGCCGCGTTCTCACGTAGGTGAAATCAACCGAGTTACTCTGGGTGAAAAACTCTGCTTGCGTTCTCACGTAGTGTTTTTCAACTTTTGCGCTGCAGTGTATTTACACATGCTGTGTGAATGTGTGCGTGTAGCAAGAAAAATTTTGTGAACGCCCACCATTGAACTCTATGTGTGTATGTGTTTCAACCAAGTTCACCCGGCCTAGCCAGCAGATGAATTCCCCGCATACACCCGATAGCGTCTGGCCAATAAAATCAAGTGGAAAGTTGGTGAAGTCAACCAGTTTCCACCACGTCTGAACGCGGCCAATGAGTCCGGAACATGTCTGTATGCGTGTGTGTTGTGTGTTCGTTCGAATGTAACGAAATTGTGAGATCGACTTCTACGAGTAAACCTTGTCCGATTTTGGACAGCGATAACACCTTTTGCATTCGAAAGGTGTTATCGCTGTCCAATAGGAACGCGATTTTGGAAAAATGAATTATACAGTTTTGTGTTTAACCATTGAATCATTTCTGATTCATTGTTTTGACGTGGATACGTCTTGGATTTTGGTTATGGGGGTAAAAATTAGAAAATCAGCTTGCTGCCATGATAACAAATTTGCAATCGACGAAACTCGAGAGTTTGTGGTGACATCCGAACAGAAACTGTGTTATAAGATCCGGTCTACATTAAAGCATTGTTTAGGGTATTTTGTTATGTTAAACTATGTTCAATTATCTTTTTAAGAATCAAAATCTAAATTTTCACTGCCGCTGTTATGCTGTGTTTTGCTTGTAGTACAGATTTCACATTTATGCTACATTTACACGAATGACAAATTTGTCATTTTTTTCTTGTCATTATGTTAATTCCCGTGTAAATGGCATAATTTTTGTAATTTTTTCTGTCGGAAAATTAAAGTTCTGTTCAGGGTTGTGACTTTCGATTTTCGAAATCGTAGTAAATCAGTCGAAAAATAGTAGTAGAATCGATGAAATAGTAGTAAATTTATGTAAAACCTTCGTCATTATATATATATAACTAATTTGAACGAAAGACTAGAAATCGGAGTGTTTTGAACACTGTATGTATGATATTTACTTCATACTTCTCTTATCATAAACCAATTACTTATAAATAAAATTATCATATAAAATTATTATTATAAATAAAATTATGAAACCGAATATATCAAAAACGGTGCATTTTATCAAAAAAGTGCAAGAACAAAAGTTATTTAGGATATGATTCTACATAAAACTCCCATACATCAAAATCCGATTGGAATAAATTAAAAAAAAATCTAATTAGAAAGTTTGACTTCAAACTGGAATTTTGATACAACTGTTCGCCGTTCACTTAAATCACCATACGGATTTTCAATAATTGCCAGATAGGCAATTATAGCTTTTGTTGTGTTTTAAATAAAAATTAATTTCCTTTTCACTAAAAATTCTTTCTTAAATATCTATTGGCGATCGTTGTAGGCGGATCCACGTCTTCTGGCCGTCTCTACGAGACAGACACCTTGCTTTTTACTTGACCGTTTTAGCATTGAACTCTATTTCTCGGCTTACAGGTCTTCAAAAATAGAACAAAATGTTATATTATTTTTGTGGATGTTTTTAAATACATCCGAAAATTCCTCATAATAGGTCAGGCATGCTTGCTCTGAACCCCAACTAGGAGCCTTTTTCTGGCATGGAAACTGGCTCACCGGGCCTGCATTACCAACTTCTGCTACTCGAACGAAGTCTTACTCAATCATATCCTCTAAACCGTCGAGAAAGCTGCTGATAACGGTGAGCCAGCTTCCATGCCAGAAAGGGGCTTCTAGTGGGGTTTCAGAGCCGTTATGCCTGACCTGTTAGGAGAAATTTTTCAGATGTGAAAACAATCACAAAAATAATATAACATTTTGTTATGTTTTTTTATGCGAGAAATTCCAATAGAGAAAAATGAACTGTCCTCGTGATAATCGCAAAAATCTTTTCCATTTGTATGCGAGAGGAAGGAGAGAAAGTATCTGAATGAATTTTGACGTATGGTAGAGTTATGTAGAATCATATTGTAAACACTTTTTGTCTAAACAAATTTTTCAAAAAAAGCCGATTTCGAGAAAATCCCAAAAATTGTATCGATTTGTGTAAGAGAGGGAGGAAGTATGGAGCAGTTAGGAAATATCATATTCTAAACAAAATTCGTCTTCATAAATTTTTAGTTACGCACCCTTTTCGAGTCAATTGCAAAAATCGTATATATTTATATGCGAAAGAGAGGAAGGGGTGGTTCAATTTTTCCCATTTTCGGAATGGGTTTAGCTTTTGATAAAAGTCAGTTCTATGCCCAATTTCATCTTTCTGCCTCTTCGAGTTCTTGAGTTTTCAAATGTATTTGTATATAAACTTTGAACATTATACATCATTGAAGGTTTGATTATGTAAGAAAGGTATCATCTCACCGTTAGGTGGCTTAAGGTATTTTTTTTTATTTTTGGTTAGTTCTGTCTCCTCGGTATTTTTTTTTAAATTTTAGTTGGTGTTCGAGAGTAATTTTAAGATTCTAGTGTTATCCGTAGATAACGTCGTAGTTTTTTTCATTATTTAAAACACTTGCTGTTCTCTAATATTTATTTAATTCTTAGTTACATCACTTAGAAAATAGTTACATCATTTATTAACTTAGTTACAGGGCCAAAATTAACTGTGTTCTTCTGATTACAGAAATTGACTGAACTGTTCTGATCACTGAAATTGACTCTCTCGACTCATGACCAAACTATACCTTCCTCTTGCGATCACTAAAATGGACTGACTTCTGCTCGATCTTCGATCTGCCAATTCACGCGCATCTGAAAACTCGTAAATTGGTTAGCAAGCGCATTCCAATATTTCGATCATTGGTCAGCAGAGTCTACACGCGCATCCGGAAAACTCTAATCCACTTGAGTTTTCCCATACCCGTCCAATACTCTGCTGATTAGTGCAAGCTCCGATAAATCAATTCAAGTGCTTAAATGCAGATGCTTGACCCATCGGTTGCTTGAACTTGACCATGAAATATGGCCATCACTCGCTTAATATTTAATTGGCACGTGAAGTGCTGTAGGTGTCGAAATACTTTTCTCCAAGTGCATGCAACACTTGAGTTCGGTCGACAATTGAAATGAAATGGGACACCTTTCGGTGATTTATGTGAGGCTTGGACTCACAACACTAGCAATGTAAATATTAAAACTCAGTTTACAAAAAAAAACATTTTCACGCAGTATGTGCTGATAATTAAACAATTTTAAGTTACAGGGTTGTCGTTGTAGTTGCTGGCAAAAGCGAAGCAGTTACCTTGCATGGTTTGTCACCGGATACACAATATCAGCTTACAGTTTCAGCAATTTGGTCTGGGAGAAAGTATCGCAGCCGACCTATTATATTCAGGACTCTAGGTAAGTTTATTATTATTTTTTTTGTTTATTGAACATCCCTGTATATTTCATACTATTTCATACACAGGGCAAGTTTTGCCATGCTGCTTGCATGTCTATCAAAAATAGTGGGTTTTGATGAAAAAATAAGAAACCCGTTGCCCTGCTATTTCTAAAATTAATAGTTTTTGAAATATTGCAAAACGGCATAAGAAACGTTTCTTACGCAGGGCAATTATTTATTTGCCCTGCATTTCATACTCAGGGCAGTATAAACCTGCCCTGCGTTTCTTAAGCAGGACAAAATCACCTGCTAACACGCGAATGGCAACGGGAATGTAAAATTTATACCGAAATACACTCATTTCCATTGCCATGCTGTTTCAAAAACTATTAATTTCCGAGTTTTAGCCTCCCGAAATCTCAGATTTTTGAAAAACAGATTCTAAAAAAAATTCGGTTTGAGCTTTTCTCGAGTGTGGTGTGAGTCTTGGATCAATTCCAAGTTTACTTTTTTCCCAAGATGTGAACCTTAATGAAACAAATTTTTGGACATTGATTATATACACATAGATATGGACTCTTGAACTACATGCTTTCGCACTAGATGTCACTGAGTGTACGATTTCTGAATTGCGTTGATATTTTCTTAGTTAAAAGAGCTTTTAGGCGCTTTCGGGCCAGTGCGAAACGGGCGGCTGAAAGAAAATCTGTACACACACAGGCATAATTAATGCATCGAATTGGTACAGTTTCTGTGATCTCTTTGCTCATGTGTGAGTTTCTATTTCTACATTCTGAAAATATGAAAATTTGTGGTTTTAGAAGAATTTTTAAAAATTCAAATGTTTTGCTTTTAGCAAATGTTTTGGTTTTAGAAAAATTTTTAAAAATTCAAATGCTACAAAAGCCGTACAAAAAATATAATTTTAAATATATTTTTCAAAAGCAGAATCTAGTATCTGTTTTAGATTTAGATATTACAGTCAGGAGTATTTTATTCTTTAATGAGCCTTTTACTTTTCTCGACCTTGGACGATTGACTTTCTCAACGATTTATCCTTCGTTTTGACACTAGTATTAACCCTTTTTATCTTAACACGGAGTAAAATTAATACTATTCGTCTTACGACAAGGGACTTATCGTTGCAGCCTGGCCATTGAGTAATTTTTTCATTAATCAGAGGAAAAATATGAGCGTCCAAAATATTGGTTTTGAATTTTACAACTTCAAATATTTTTTGAAATTCGTCAAATATAATATTTAGCTGATTTTCAAATACTTCGGAAGGAATTGTTAATGACCCAAACTCAGACAAATTGCTTGTTTTATACGCTTTCAGTTTTATTAAATTATATTTTTCGAGGAAATCAGGATTTTCATTTATCATATGTGCTATGCAATGGTCACATTTTATTTTTAGTTTTAATGAGTGACAAATATAACCAAAAAAATATAATTTTGAATTTTCTTCAAACTTCTGTTCAGGTGAAATGTCGAAATTCATATCCTCATCATTTATATTCCCTACATCATCATCAAAGTCAAAAGTATCTGTTGTATCGTTTGAATGTAATGCAGTAAAAGGAGCAAGTCCACCGGCTGAATTTATCAAATTCATCGAATCGCTATATTCATAGCTAGAATACTCTGAATATGTCACATTTTGAAAAAGGATTTGCTTTAAATTTCTATATACCCTATAAATTGAAGGATTTTTTTCATATGTGCCCTTAAAACATCTAAGCATTGATATCATGTTTTCAAGAGGGTCTTGATTTAAATGTGAAGAAATTATATAACTTTGGCCAGAGTTTTTCAGGTCATCCCAAAGCATTTCAAACGCTGTAATAGTTTGGATTAAACCATCAAAGCAGTAAGGTCTTGCCATTCGCCCATGACAAAACCATTTGGATATAAAAATTTTCATCTCCGATAAATTTTTAATGTTTTCATCACATAATGCATTCTTGTTAGGATTTTTTGAAAATTTAGAACAACTATTCAGAGTGTCAAATAGATTATTCATTTTTGATATGAAGCAAGCTGTACTCATGGCTTTTTGTTTGTCATGATCTGAGAAGCAATTTAAGCTAACCGCAGCATAGATTGCAGCAGCTACAGAATTGCTAAAAATCTGAGTAGCTAATTTGACTGACAATTTGTCAAAATTTTTGGGATCCATATGAACATCTGTCAATTTATACATTGCACGTATCATTCCATTATCAATGGCATATAACAATTTAAGAATGTCCCAGGAAATAATTTCACCACCAATCGAAATATTATTAGAATATAGACAGTTTCGCACACTCTTAAAGAGGTGAGGAACATCAAAGAAAGAAAAAATTCTTTTATTCTGTATGAAAAAATATGGGTTTTTGGCAGACACTTCAAACCTTTTCATGCATTTTCTGTTATTAGGACCTTGGTCACAGGTTACACCAACAACATTAAAACCAATATTAATTAGCTTTTCCAAAACATCTTTTACAATTAAATATAGCCGATCTCCCGAAATATGTCCAGCCACATAACCAATACATTGCTTCCAATTTTCATTAAGTCCACGGATCATCAAAATCAAAGCAGTTGTTGCCATGCTACAGGTTCTTTCTCCATTTCCAAAGTCTTCGAAACCATACACAATGTCATCCTTCTGATTATATTCTAGTTCAGATTTTACGGACATTTCATCAAAGACAAGAATACAACGCCTATTAAGTACAGACATTTCCGAAATCTTTTTTGACAGCATATCTTGTATCAGCTTGGAAAAACCTGTCTCGAATCTTAACAAAGAGTGCCATTTCAAAATAGTGCTTGTTGATGGAAGCGCAAATCCCTTAGCCAACATATCTTTATATAATGCGGGAGATTTATAATAAAAATTTAAAGCCAATTGTTTTTCATCCTCTTTCCAATGACTCTTGCCTTTATGCAGTAACTGGCACCTTACAAATGTTCGAACCTCATTTGACTTATTTTCTAATTTTTCAGAAAGAGTAAATTCAAAGTCATACTCTAAGTCTTTCTCTAGATTATTTTTTTTATTTTTCGGGCCATCTATTACATTAAATGTTTTTTTAAGGGTTACAGATGAAGAAACACTTTTCTTAGGTTCTACTTTTTTAGTAAAAGGCTCAGGAAATTGTGATTCCTCAATTAATAATGTTTCCGGGACATCAGGTATTTTATAGTTTCGTATATAAGTTTTATCACCCAAACATTTCTTAACGGGAATATACTCCATTTCCTCAATTTCTGATTCCAAATACATTTTAGAGCTATCTTGTCCCACATTTAAGCTCTCTTGTTGTTGTTTACGCTTCACGGGTTTTTTATTGACCTGATTTTTTTGACAAAAATTATCAAAAATCAATTGACATCGTGCATTAACTTTTTTTAGGGTACAAGTACAAGCATTGTTAAACGGCTTGGGGTAAGCAAGTCTCATTAAAACTTTTCTATCCGATTTAATTTGGATATGCTCCTCATAAAAATGATTTTCGCAGAAATATATTATATTTGTTTTTTTATTTTCCAAATTTATATCCCCGCAGTGTTTCAACCAAACGGTTTTTCTAACATCATCAGGTATTTTAAAAAATGATAAAAAAGAACCGGGTTTCCTAACATTCCAGCAATTTTTATATGAGCAAACAGCTGATGCCATATTGGGTTTTACAGAAAACAAATTAACGTTAAATAAAAATCGTTGTCCAAAAAACGTAGCCGGAGTCAAAAATTTAAAAGAAAATCTACAAAATTCTCTTAATTAGATGAAAATATCTTAATTAGATGTCAAAATATCAAAATCGTAATCCAATAATCAATAGCCAAAGTCTCAATTTAAAAAAATTCAACAAATACTTTATAAAAATGCAGGTGGAAAACAAGCTATCCCATCAAAGGTTTAAACGCAAGTGAAATAGCACTCATACCATAAATCAGATAGGCATGAATCACACACCAGTTCCCGTGTTTCTTCGTCCCTGCCCCTGCCAATCCAACACCCATCGCAAGCGAGTTTGCTGACCTACACCTGCAGAGCTTAAAACTTGTTTACTTGTGTGAGCATTGATGAGAATCCCCTTTGCCTCTTGCAAATGATCTTGTGCATGCTTACACAAAGCTCTTGATGCTAGCGCCACTACGGGAACAGTCGAAAAGATTTTTTTAAAATCTTTCCATATCTATGTGTATATAATCAATGTTTTGGATCATTTCCAAGTTTACTTTTTTCCCAAGATGTGAACCTTAATGAAACAATTGATAAATTAATTCTAAGAATAACTCAAACCTTTCAACGTCAATTACACAGCAAGTATTGAATCTTAACCCAAACTCTTTTAAGTGAATGTGTGGTGTAGAGGAGAAGACGATGGATTCGGAACCGGGGGTGTTATCCTTACAGGACCTTCCGTTTCTAATTTCGAAAATCTAACACCGGATTTGTAATCAGCGACCCCGAAAACCCCCTGATGCCAGTTTTTCCCGGAAAAATTGGGAAAAAGAATATTTACGTCATCCTTACAGGACCTTCCGTTTCTAATTTCGAAAATCTAACACCGGATTCGTAATCAGCGACCTCGAAAACCCCCTGATGCCAGTTTTTCCCGGAAAAAATGGGAAAAAGGATATTTGCGTTATCCTTACAGAACCTTCTCTTATCCTTACAAGGATGGAGTAGTAAAAATATTGAACTATCACCGGAACTACGCAAGGTGACAAAATTTCATCTTCCTAGGTTGCATAGTTTCGGAGATATAAGGTTCCAAAGATTCCAGAGATAGACACATAGCTAGCTAGGTAGCCAGCCAGGTAGCCAGGTCGCGAGAAATCAACTTAATAGAAAGTGTATAAAAAAAGTCATGGTTATTGATTTATTGGTGTCACTTCCTGGTCCACAAAGGGTTAAAAGCACAATTCATATAAAAAATGCAAAAAAGATATTGGATGGGAATCGAACTCACACTCCCGGTTCCGAATCCATCGTCTTCTCCTCTACACCACACATTCACTTAAAAGAGTTTGGGTTAAGGCTTGCTGTGTAATTGACGTTGAAAGGTTTGAGTTATTTTTAGAATTAATTTATCAATTGTTTCATTTAGGTTCACATCTTGGGAAAGAAGTAAACTTGGAATTGACCGAAATCATTGATTATATACACATAGATATGGAAAGATTTTAAAAAAATCTTTTCGACTGTTCCCGTAGTGGCGCTAGCATCAAGAGCTTTGTGTAAGCATGCACAAGATCATTTGCAAGAGGCAAAGGGGATTCTCATCAATGCTCACACAAGTAAAACAAAATGAATAATCTATTTGACACTCTGAATAGTTGTTCTAAATTTTCAAAAAATCCTAACAAGAATGCATTATGTGATGAAAACATTAAAAATTTATCGGAGATGAAAATTTTTATATCCAAATGGTTTTGTCATGGGCGAATGGCAAGACCTTACTGCTTTGATGGTTTAATCCAAACTATTACAGCGTTTGAAATGCTTTGGGATGACCTGAAAAACTCTGGCCAAAGTTATATAATTTCTTCACATTTAAATCAAGACCCTCTTGAAAACATGATATCAATGCTTAGATGTTTTAAGGGCACATATGAAAAAAATCCTTCAATTTATAGGGTATATAGAAATTTAAAGCAAATCCTTTTTCAAAATGTGACATATTCAGAGTATTCTAGCTATGAATATAGCGATTCGATGAATTTGATAAATTCAGCCGGTGGACTTGCTCCTTTTACTGCATTACATTCAAACGATACAACAGATACTTTTGACTTTGATGATGATGTAGGGAATATAAATGATGAGGATATGAATTTCGACATTTCACCTGAACAGAAGTTTGAAGAAAATTCAAAATTATATTTTTTTGGTTATATTTGTCACTCATTAAAACTAAAAATAAAATGTGACCATTGCATAGCACATATGATAAATGAAAATCCTGATTTCCTCGAAAAATATAATTTAATAAAACTGAAAGCGTATAAAACAAGCAATTTGTCTGAGTTTGGGTCATTAACAATTCCTTCCGAAGTATTTGAAAATCAGCTAAATATTATATTTGACGAATTTCAAAAAATATTTGAAGTTGTAAAATTCAAAACCAATATTTTGGACGCTCATATTTTTCCTCTGATTAATGAAAAAATTACTCAATGGCCAGGCTGCAACGATAAGTCCCTTGTCGTAAAACGAATAGTATTAATTTTACTCCGTGTTAAGATAAAAAGGGTTAATACTAGTGTCAAAACGAAGGATAAATCGTTGAGAAAGTCAATCGTCCAAGGTCGAGAAAAGTAAAAGGCTCATTAAAGAATAAAATACTCCTGACTGTAATATCTAAATCTAAAACAGATACTAGATTCTGCTTTTGAAAAATATATTTAAAATTATATTTTTTGTACGGCTTTTGTAGCATTTGAATTTTTAAAAATTTTTCTAAAACCAAAACATTTGCTAAAAGCAAAACATTTGAATTTTTAAAAATTCTTCTAAAACCACAAATTTTCATATTTTCAGAATGTAGAAATAGAAACTCACACATGAGCAAAGAGATCACAGAAACTGTACCAATTCGATGCATTAATTATGCCTGTGTGTGTACAGATTTTCTTTCAGCCGCCCGTTTCGCACTGGCCCGAAAGCGCCTAAAAGCTCTTTTAACTAAGAAAATATCAACGCAATTCAGAAATCGTACACTCAGTGACATCTAGTGCGAAAGCATGTAGTTCAAGAGTCCATATCTATGTGTATATAATCAATGCCGAAATCATAACCAAGACTCACGCCACACTCGAGAAAAGCTCAAATCGTATTTTTTTTAGAATCCGTTTTTCAAAAATCTGAGATTTCGGGAGGCTAAAACTCGGAAATTTATAGTTTTTGAAACAGCATGGCAATGGAAATGAGTGTATTTCGGTATAAATTTTACATTCCCGTTGCCATTCTCGTGTTAGCAGGTGATTTTGTCCTGCTTAAGAAACGCAGGGCAGGTTTATACTGCCCTGCGTATGAAATGCAGGGCAAATAAATAATTGCCCTGCGTAAGAAACGTTTCTTATGCCGTTTTGCAATATTTCAAAAACTATTAATTTTAGAAATAGCAGGGCAACGGGTTTCTTATTTTTTCATCAAAACCCACTATTTTTGGTTGACATGCAAGCAGCATGGCAAAACTTGCCCTGCGTGTGAAATAGACGTAATTATCTCAGTGTCTGTTCTTTGTAATAACCTGCCATATACTTTTTTACCTAATTTTTTTTTTTGGAAATAATTTGAATATTTATTTAAAATCAAATTCCTTAATTTTTTTTTTCAACAAAGCCTTTGTTTGATCATGATCAAGTTGACTTTTTTTTATTATATTGACTTTTTTTTATTATATTGAAGTAAATTTGCAATCGCGTTGTAACTTTAAAACAAGTTTCAAAAACAAGGAAAAGATAGGCCTTATACACCCCCTTAGCACCAACGAAGTTAAGAGCACGCTATCGCCAAACAATTGCACTCAAAAATAAACGTTCGCATTTTTTGAAATTTTTACATGCATTTAACGGATTAAGTGTGTGCTAATTAGCTTAGTGTATTCAATTAATGTTTAAATTCCTTTTTTTTTGTTTGCACCTAAAATGTGTGTTTAAAAATGTTAAAACATAAAATTGAAGCTAAATCAATATTTCATAAACCTAAAAGATGTTAAAATTACGCTTAAAAAACTCAATCCACGAAAGGTTCACTAAACATACATTCATAAAAGATAAAACTCGAGCATATATTTTAAAAAACAGTTATGTTAAAACATGAACAAAATAAAAAGCAAGGTGTCTGTCTCGTAGAGACGGCCAGAAGACGTGGATCCGCCTACAACGATCGCCAATAGATATTTAAGTAAAAAATTTTAGTGAAAAGGAAATTAAGGAAACCAATCTGGCAATTATTGAAAATCCGTATGGTGATTTAAGTGAACGGCGAACAGTTGTATCAAAATTCCAGTTTGAAGTCAAACTTTCTAATTAGATTTTTTTTAATTTGTTCCAATCGGATTTTGATGTATGGGAGTTTTATGTAGAATCATATCCTAAATAACTTTTGTTCTTGCACTTTTTTGATAAAATGCACCGTTTTTGAGATATTCGGTTTCATAATTTTATAATACATATCTGTGGTCACAAGGAAAAACCGCTTAAGTCGAGTTATGTGGTTTTAAAGGTTGGTGCATATTTGAATTCTCCTTATCCAGTTCTATATTCTGTCAAAATTTGGTTTTCATGCTGTACCCCTATGAGGAATGGCAGAGCAAAAACCATATAACCTAAGTCAGTTTTGCTTGCAAAAACAAAAATAATCAAAACTTTAAACCCAAATTACTCAAAACACGCTTTTTCGACTTATGCGGTTTTTCCTTGTGACCACAGATATAATAATTTTATTTATAATAATTTTATTTATAAGTAATTGGTTTATGATAAGAGAAGTATGAAGTAAATATCACAAATACAGTGTTCAAAACACTCCCATTTCTAGTCTTTCGTTCAAATTAGTTATATATATAATGACGAAGGTTTTACATAAATTTACTACTATTTCATCGATTCTACTACTATTTTTCGGCTGATTTACTACGATTTCGAAGATCAAAAATCTCACAACCCTGAACACAACTATAATGCTGGGAGCGAAATATCGTTCTCTCACTAGTAAAATGCATACTTACATGTGTGTGTGCATCATGCCAAAAAGCCATCGCTCGATGCTTTCATTCATTTTTATGCGAGACCCACAAACCGCTTTGAACAAGAAGCGAAAACTTAAATAGAAATCATTTTCGTTCCCAAGAACGAGAACAAAATACCATGGCATTCAATACATCAGATTCAATACACACAAAGGAGAAGCATAAAAAGAGTATAAATGTGAAATCTGTACTACACGCATGAAACACAGCATAACATCGGCAGTGAAAATTTAGATTTTGATTCTTAAAAAGATAATTGAACATAGTTTAACATAACAAAATACCCTAAACAATGCTTTAATGTAGGCCGGATCTTATAACACAGTTTCTGTTCGGATGTCACCACAAACTATCGAGTTTCATCGATTGAAAATTTGTTATCATGGCAGCAAGCCGATTTTCTAATTTGTACCCCCATAACCAAAATCCAAGACGTATCCACGTCAAAAAACTTTCACGATTGATAAAAGCAAAGCTAAAAAAAAAATCTTGAATAAGTTTTATTAAAATGTCTTCTCTTTCACGTGATGATTTTTCTTGTTGCTGAAGCAAGGATGAGACCATTTGCTGAATAGTTTCTGCTTCCATTATTTAAGAAATGTATTTATTTTCTTTTAATTTAAGAATACCTACATTTTTTTTTAAATCCTCGTCGCCACTGTTAAGTCCTTGACTTAAATAAATAAAAGGCTGAATTAGATTAATAAGTTTTATTCTTTATTCGTTGAATTCTCGCAAAAGACTGACAATTCTATATTTTACAAAAGCAAGACTTACAACAAAATCTATTTCTTTTTAAGAACAACTATTTTAATACATGTCAGGTTGCTAATTAATAATAATAATTGTAAATACTGACAGCAACCTAACACATACATAGTAAATTTCATGTGCAACCGATTTATTAAACTTACCTTGTAAGGTTATAATGTTGACAAATTCAAATCTATTAAGATTTTATATACATCAATATCTAAACTCTCCCGTTTGGTACCAGCAGGATCCAAATTTACAAAAATTGTACTCAGGGCTTCACCAGGATCCATTTTCACTTCAGCTTGACATTTCCAAATGTTGGACTTGATTGACCGTCAACTAATGATAATATTTGTATGCATTTGCATTTACCGTCACACATTACCGGTATTGTCATAATTCACATTTAAAATTATAAGATCTACTAGCAGACCCTTCGTTGGCAGCTAAAAGTTTTTTTGTGTAAATTTTAGAATGCCAAAAAACCTTAAAATAACTTATAGGATCTTCCGTTTCGAATTTTGAAATTCCAACTCCAGATTCGTGATAAGCAACCCTGAAAACCTCCCAAAGCCTGTTTTTTTCGCGAGAAAAATTGGAAAAAGGACATTTCCGTTGTAATTACAGGACCTCCCAACACTGGATTCGCGATCAGCGACCCCGAAAACCCCCTAGTGTCAATTGTTTCAAGAAAAATTGGAAAAAGGACATTTGCGTTATCCTTACAGGACCTTCCGTTTCGAATTTTGAAAATCTAATACCAGATTCATGATCAGCGACACCAAAAACCCCCTCATGCCGATTTTTCCGAGGAAAAACGGGGAATAATGGGAAAAAGGATATTTGCGTTATCCTTACAGGAACTTCAGTTTCGAATTTTGAAAATCTAATACCGGATTCGTGATCAGCGACCCCAAAAACCCTATATTGCAAATTTTTCCGGGAAAAAATGGGAAAAGGATATCTTCATTATCCTTACAGGACCTTCCGTTTCGAATTTTGAAAATCTAATACCGGATTCGTGATCAGCGACCCCAAAAACCCTATAATGCCAATTTTTCCGGGGAAAAATGGGAAAAAGGATATTTTCATTATCCTTACAGGACCTTCCGTTTCGAATTTTGAAAATCTACATAGCTAAAAACCTGCTCCTGGCAACACAGATCATTTTGCAAAAAACCGCGTAAAAATCGGTCCAGTAATTTTTGAGTTTTGTAATCTCAGACAGACAGACAAACAGACAAACAATAAAACATCCATTTTTATATATATAGATATGTATATATTGCAATGTATGACGAAACATCAGTAATTTATCCCCTCCTCTCTCCACTTCCTCCCTCCACCTACCACCCCCCTACCACTTTTTTCTTCCCCCCTTCCCCTTCCCATTCCCCTTCCCCTTCCCCTTCCCCCTCCTCCTTCACCTTAACCTTCACCTTCACCTTCACCTTCACCTTCACCTTCACCTTCACCTTCACCTTCACCTTCACCTTCACCTTCACCTTCACCTTCACCTTCACCTTCACCTTCACCTTCACCTTCACCTTCACCGTCACCTTCACCTTCACCTTCACCTTCACCTTCACCTTCACCTTCACCTTCACCTTCACCTTCACCTTCACCTTCACCTTCACCTTCACCTTCACCTTCACCTTCACCTTCACCTTCACCTTCACCTTCACCTTCACCTTCACCTTCACCTTCACCTTCACCTTCACCTTCACCTTCACCTTCACCTTCACCTTCACCTTCACCTTCACCTTCACCTTCACCTTCACCTTCACCTTCACCTTCACCTTCACCTTCACCTTCACCTTCACCTTCACCTTCACCTTCACCTTCACCTTCACCTTCACCTGCACCTTCACCTGCACCTGCACCTGCACCTGCACCTGCACCTGCACCTGCACCTGCACCTGCACCTGCACCTGCACCTGCACCTGCACCTGCACCTGCACCTGCACCTGCACCTGCACCTGCACCTGCACCTTCACCTTCACCTTCACCTTCACCTTCACCTTCACCTTCACCTTCACCTTCACCTTCACCTTCACCTTCACCTTCACCTTCACCTTCACCTTCACCTTCACCTGCACCTTCACCTTCACCTTCACCTTCACCTTCACCTTCACCTTCACCTTCCCCATCCCCTTCCACCCATCGCTTCTCCCCTTCGCTTCCACCCTTCGCTTCACCCCTTCGCTTCCCCCCTTCCCCTTCCCACCATCGCTTCCTCCATTCGCTTCCCCCTTCGCTTCCCCGGTCACCTTCCCGGTCACCTTCCCCGTCCCCTTCCCTTTCCCCTTCCCCTTCCCCTTCCCCTTCCCCTTCCCCTTCCCCTTCCCCTTCCCCTTCCCCTTCCCCTTCCCCTTCCCCTTCCCCTTCCCCTTCCCCTTCCCCTTCCCCTTCCCCTTCCCCTTCCCCTTCCCCTTCCCCTTCCCCTTCCCCTTCCCCTTCCCCTTCCCCTTCCCCTTCCCCTTCCCCTTCCCCTTCCCCTTCCCCTTCCCCTTCCCCTTCCCCTTCCCCTTCCCCTTCCCCTTCCCCTTCCCCTTCCCCTTCCCCTTCCCCTTCCCCTTTCCCTTCCCCTGGTGGGCGGGGGGGGGGAAGATATTAGTGGGCGAAAAATCTCCCTAAGGGCTGACCTTCCTAAAGGAGAAAACCGAATCCGAATATCTCATTGTTGTAGAAGGTAGCAGGCGAGGGGGTTTACTGAGAGGAGGGAGGGTAGATATTAGTGGGCGAAAAATTTCCTTGAGGAATGACTTCTATATTAATGAAAGCCGCACCCCAATCGGTTGAACGGTTCGAAAGTTATCAAGGAAGGGGTACCGAAGGAGAGGGGGAGGTCAATAAAAAGTAACATATGTCACTCGGGAATAGTGTAGCTTTCTATCAGTGAAAGAATTTTCAGAATCGGATCAGTGGTTCCTGAGATTACCCTGCACAAACAAACAAACTTTACCTCTTTATATAATTAATAAGTAAAGTACTAGGGGCTGCGCCCCGAAACGCTTGGCGGTTCATCCCCCTTCCGCAGGTCGGCCTTCGGCCTCCCTGCCTCCATCGGCCTACGACCTCCACAACTACTCGGCCTTCGGCCTCGCCCCTCGCGCGTGAATTGTTGGTATTTGATGTATGGAGATGTTACGTAAAATTATTTAAATATATTTCAGCTCCCGCCTTCCTCTTTACTCGGCCTTCGGCCTCGACTCAAATGCATATAGTAAACCCAAAAAAGGGAAATTTTTTTAGAGACATTTTTCTTTGTGACCCAACGGTGTATTACAAAATCGTACTGTTTACTTACAATATATTCAATAACGGTAAAAGGTGGTTATCCACACGGGGAAAGACAATATTGTGGGAAATGTCATTCTTTTTAATTCATGTCATACATTGAAGCACCAAATCCCTTTAGTATTGCAGAAGATAGCAGGTGAGGGCTATACATAACGATGGTATCTATACTGTTTTTCGCAGTATTATATTGTTTTTCAGACTCCAATACTGCATAATTGTTTTTTTTCCCCAAAATACTGTATTTAAATACTCAGAAAACTTTAATTCTTTAACGTTTCGAAATTCACATTTATTAATAGCAATGCAAAACGTCAGTGGCAACACAAAACAGTGGCATCACTTGGCAAGTGTAAATACATTCAAACGACGAACAGCGAAGTATTGATGGCAACATGTGATATAGATTCGCTTCTTCCTTTCCCCATCGATTACTGTCTTGTCATTATTCATCCTTCTTCAGAACGCGTTACTTTAATTTTGCTTTCCATTGTTAATTTAAAAGAATAAAAATGTCGAAATTAAAAGCAAAGACACAAATTTTCATTGAATAAAATTTATACTGCGAAAAATACTGTTTTTTATACCCGTATGGTGAAACCAAAGGGTATATTAACTTTGCTTTACCGTTTGTAACGCCAAGATCCCGTCATCACACACAAAAATGAATTACACCAGTGTGTTTAGAATGATAAAAAAAATTGAATTTTGCATGTCCGTCCGTCTGTCTGTCCGTCTGTCTGTCTGTCTGTCTGTCTGTCTGTCCGTCCGTCCGTCTGTGGCGCGGATTGCGTGCGCACGGATTGAGCTAGAGACTTGAAAGTTTGCACAGATCCGTTTTTCGTAAAATGCGAGGCTAAGTTCGTTCATGGGCAAAAATGGACCATTAGGGGGGGTACCCCCCATACGAACGAAAATGTTTTTTGTGAATATCTCAAAAACGGTGCATGTTATCAAAAAAGTCGGAGAACAAAAGTTATTTAGGATATGATTCTACATAAAACTCCCATACATCAAAATCCGATTGGAATAAATTTTAAAAAATCTAATTGGAAAGTTTGACTTCAAAGTGGAATTTTGGTACAACTGCTCAAATTATGATACGAATATCACCATATGGGTTTTCAATAATTGCCAGATTGGCAATTATAGCTTTTGTTATGTTTTTTCAAATCGATTTACTGCTTTTTTAAATTTTTAGGTGAAATATACTGTTTTTGTCCGAAAAAAGATACCATCGTTACATAAAAAGGAGGGGTAGATATTAGTGAGCAAAAATTTTCCCTGCGGGCTGACCTCTCTCATGGTGAAAACCGGATCCGAAACCCTTAAGCGCATAAAGAGGTTTCAAGAGAGGGAAAGGGGTTGCTATTAAACTGGATCCGACACCCTTGAGTAAGAGATATCAGAAGAAACGGGGATTGACATCAAAAAGAATCAGATCCCTTATTCTGTCAATAACTGTCCCTGTGTGCAAAGTTTGATCAAAATCGGCCGCGCCGTTTTTGCGTGATGCCGGAACAAACATTCAGTCAAACAGACAGAAATACCGACCGACATACAGACAGACGGACAAACATAAATTTTAAGCATATCAAAACCTATAATTGCCAGTCTGGCAATTATTAGAAACTCGTATAGTGATATTCCTATCAAAATTGGAACAGTTGTATCAAAATTCCAGTTTGAAGTCAAACTTTCCAATAAGATTTTTTAAAATTTGTTCCAATAGGATTTTGATGTATGGGAGTTTTATTTAGAATCATATCCTAAATAACTTTTGTTCTTGCACTTATTTGATAATATGAACAGTTTTTGAGATATTCGCAAAAAACATTTTCGTTCGTTCGAATGGTCCATTTTTGCTCTTTAACGAACTTAACCTTGCATTTTACGAAAAACGGATCTGCTCAAAATTTCAGGTCTCTAGCTCAATCCGTGCGCCCGCAATCCGCGCCACAGACGGACATGCAAAAATCAATTTTGTTTATCATTCTAAACACACTGGTGTAATACATTTTTATGTGTGGTGACGGGGTCTTGGCGTTACAAACGGTAAGGCAAAGTTAATATACCCTTTGGTTTCACCATACGGGTATAAAAATTTCATTTTTGGCATCAGTATTATACGACCAAATACATCAATGTATGTCAATATTTTTGAGAAAATCCAAAATTACAAAAATTCTCCCCTTTACAGTTTTTATTATATAGATGGGTAAAAAGTAAAATGGATACATCTAAAGATAATTTTCTAAAAGTTATTTCTTGCATTTGCATTATCCTTACAGGACCTTCCGTTTTGAATTTTGAAAATCTGAAAAAACCGGATTCGGGATCAGCGACCCCAAAAACCCCCGAGTGATACTTTTCAGCCTTCTATTGAGCAGGATTCATGACGAAAATCACGGTTTAAAAATACCCAAACCTCCTTTACCCCCCATTCACCCCCTTAGCGCTAAAATTTCGAAAAATCTCGATGGTGGGACATATTCTGAAAGTTTCAAGTCTCTATCTTCAGGGGTTTGGGCTGGGCATCAGGTTAAACGATTTTATATATAGAGCAGATGGTTTTCACTTTTTGACGTGGATACGTCTTGGATTTTGGTAATGGGGGTACAAATTAGAAAATCGGCTTGCTGCCATGATAACAAAATTTGCAATCGATGAAACTCGATAGTTTGTGGTGATATCTGAACAAAACCTGTGTTATAAGATGAGGGCTACATTAAAGCATTGTATAGGGTATTTTGTTATGTTAAACTATGTAATTGCACATAAAAGCATTTTTTAAAAAGCAAAATCAAAATTTTTACTGCCGCTGCTATGCTGTGTTTGCTGCTTGCAGTACAGATTTCACATTTATACTCTTTTTATGCTCCTCCTTTGTGTGTATTGAATCTGTTGTATTGAATGCATAGATATATCGCTCGATTTGCTGTCTCAAATAGTCCCATTTCAATACAATTCAGTGTATCAAAACGACTCAAGTAAGAGCAAGATAACCGTATGAAAATAAATATAGCCGTCTCGTTTAAACCGTGAGCTGTCAAATGAAAATAGACTTTCGGAATGGTGTTGGCGCATGGTGACAGTTGTTCTATGTTATATTGTTCTGTGATTGAATGTCATGTTATTTCGTTCTTTTCGCTCTTAACGGCAAAAGCGTTTGCTGTGATTTCCGACTCTCATTCTTGGGAACGAAAATGATTTCTATTTAAGTATTCGCTTCTTGTTCAAAGCGGTTTGTGAGCCTCGCATAAAAATGAATGAAAGCCTCGAGCGATGGCTGCTGGGTATGATGCACACACACATATAAGTATGGATTTTACTACTGAGAGAACGATATTTCGCTCCCAGCATTAAAGTTCTGTTCAGGGTTGTGACTTTTGATTTTCGAAATCGTAGTAAATCGGCCGAAAAATAGTAGTAGAATCGATGAAATAGTAAAAAAATGTAAAACCTTCGTCATATATAAAGGGTGGTTAAATTTTGATAGCAGAAATGAAATCAAACGCAGCAATTGAATCATTGATCTTTATTCGTTGACTGTTAATACAGGAATGAATTTAGTGAACTTAGAATAAGCTAAACAATTGCAACGGTTTTAAGTTAAACAATATCCAATTCAATATTAATATGGCGTTGCTAACAAAGTATTACAATATAATTTAACATACCTCCTCAACGCGATATTACATTTATATTTAATACAATAATATACCGAGTAATTTTCTGAATTTTTCAAGTTTCGATTTCCCTAAGTTCTTCGTAAAAATATCCGCTACCATTTCGCTACTTTGAACATAAGATAGATTAATTATTCCGTTGGCATATACTTCTCGGACAAAGTGGTATCTTATGTCAATATGCTTGCTTCGAGAGTGATGGACAGGATTTTTTACAAGATGCTGAGCTCCCAAGTTATCGCTATACAAAGTAATCTGCTCTGGAACTAGCTTCTGGAACCCAAATTCTTTGATTAACTTTTGTAAATATACTGCTTCTTTAGTCGCCTGTGATAACGCCATATATTCGGCCTCCGTGCTACTCAGGGCCACAGATCTTTGCTTTTTAGCTTCCCAGCAGATGGCAGCTCCAGCTAAGAAAAATGCATATCCGGTATAGGACTTTCGGTCGTCCAAATTTCCGCCCCAATCAGCATCGACATAACCAAGAAGAGATTTCCCAGTTTTTGAGTATGCTAATTTGGCAGCCGAAGTTGTTTTTAAATATCTGAGTACATGTTTTGCTGCATTCATGTGATTAACACCTGGATTAACATTGTACTCCGATAGTTTACAGATAGTATGAAGTATATCAGGTCTTGTAAATATACCCAGATACATTAAAGAACCAATGAGGCTCTGATATTCTTGTACATTTACTTTCGAATCGTCAGCATCATTTTTCTTTAATTTTATACCCGGATCTAACGGGACCGATACGGATTTACATGTGGACATATTCCAATGTTGCAACAAATCTAACACGTATTGTTCATGATGTACCCTTATTTGTCCTCTATCTCCATCTCGCTCTATCTGCATTCCTAGGTAATGCTGAATTTTTCCCTTATCCACGGTGTCGAAATGTAGACCAATTAAGTGTTTAATTTGGATCATATCAGCTTGCCTACTACAAACCAACATCAGGTCATCAACATAAACTACGACGATTATGACATTCTCTTCTTTGTTCATGGTGTAGACACACTTATCACCATTGCACCTCGTGAAACCAATTTCCAAAAGAACATCATTCAGCTTCTTGTTCCATTCTCTGCCGGATTGCTTTAACCCATAGATAGATTTTATAAGCTTACATACCTTATTACCGTTTTTGGCATCGACAAATCCCTCGGGTTGACGCATGTAGACGGTTTCGCTCAGCTTACTATTTAAATATGCGGAAGTGACATCAACATGATCAACCAAAAGCTCGAATTCGACAGCTAACGCTAGGACAGATCTGATTGTGGAGTATCTCGCTACCGGAGAAAAAGTCTCATCAAAATCTATTTGATGCTTTTGTGAGCATCCCTTGGCAACTAATCTGGATTTATAACGTTCTATGTTGCCATCCGCGTTTCGCTTTATGTTAAATATCCATCTGCATCCAATCGCTCGACTTCCTTCGGGAAGGTCAACCAGCTCCCAAGTTCCATTGGTCATCAAAGCGTCGTATTCCACTTGCATGGATTTCCGCCACATTTCTGCATCATGTCTTGATACCGCGTCCGACACCGATAATGGATTCGGCAAAAATTCCTTCAATACATTTGCAGCCTCTTTTGTAGAATATTGTTTGACGGGTCTACCAGGTTTTCCCGTACGTATGATCCTTGGACGACCAGGACCTCGAAGACAATCATCATCACGACCTTCATCGTTTTCACCTCCATCTACCGCACCTTGGTCGCCATTGACTGCATTGCTGCTACAAGGATCAGAATTTTGTAAACAACTTTGATCTACCATGGAAAAATCTGCAATTAAATAATCATTAGTGACGTTCGAATCTTTATTAAAATTTACGTCTTCAAAAAAGATGACATCTCGATTTTTCGTGATTTTTCCCGTAGATGGGTCATAAAGACGATAAGCTTTTGCCTCACTAGAGTATCCGACCATAATATACTCTAAACCCTTTGGCTGGAATTTCGATCTGCCCGGTTGTTTTTGTAACACCACCGCTTTGCACCCGAATGTCCTTAGATGATTCACTGCAGGCCGACGTCCAGTTCAAACTTCGTAGGGAGTTTTTTCTGCTAATAATTTGGTTGGTGACCGATTTCGCAGATAAACCGCCGTATTAATCGCCTCCGCCCACATTCCCTCAGGAAGATTTGACCCGATTAACAAACAACGCGCCATTTCAACAAGAGTTCTATTTGCCCTCTCAGCTACCCCGTTTTGCTGAGGGCTATACTCTACAGACAATTGACGCCTGATTCCATGCTCTTTCAGGAAATCATCAAACCTTTTGCTACAGTACTCTTTGCCATTGTCACTGCGTAGCGTTTTGATTTTCTTTCCGGTTTCGCGTTCGACCAACGATTTAAATTCTTTAAAAACTTGAAACGCTTCATCACAAGTTTTCAAAAAATACACATGAATTTTTCTCGAACGATCATCAATAAATGTGATGAAGTGACGTGCCCCACCATTTGACTGTTTCCTCATAGGGCCACATATGTCTGTATGGACGATATCCAAAACCTCATTACTTCGCGACGACACAGGGGGGAAAGGTTTCACGCTAATTTTTCCCTTGGCACACGTGATACATTCGAGTGACCTTGAATCCTTATCCAAGTCAAAACCGGTGACCATATTCTTTTTAAACATCAATTCCAAACTCGCACAATTCAAATGTCCGAAACGTTCATGCCATTGTTTCAAATTACAATTCTTGTTTTTAACAAATGAAAGATTTTTCGTTTGGCATTCAACGATAAACAACTCGTCTTTCTTTATCGCCTTCAAAACCGTTTTTGCTTTTTCGTTTCTAACGACCGCACTATTGTTCGTAAACTGGATAGCGTATCCTTTTTCGGTAATTTTTGACACAGACAAAAAATTTCCGCACAATTCTGGAACGAAAAGCACATCGTTTAAAGTTATATCACTGATTTCAGTTTTGAGTTTTATACGACCGATTCCTTTAGATAAAATCGATTTATCTGAAGCGAGTTGCACGCAATGTCCTCCGTCTTCACTAAGTTCAATAAACAAGTCTTTATTGCAACACATGTGCGAAGTCGCGCCGCTATCTAAGCACCAGGAAAATTTATCTAAATGTTCATACCCCGACGCGGAAAATATTCCGAACGAAGCCGATTGTTTTTCTTTAGCCTGACTATTACACTTCGCGGCTACATGTCCCCGTTTACCGCACGTAAAGCATTTTCCATTAAATTTTGAATTTCGGTTTTTTGCATTTCGACTACTAAAATTTTGGTTAGTGGATTTTGCTAGTAGAACATGCTCACGGGAGCTTTCACTGTCTTTTTCGCACCTTCGTTGGTCTTCTTCTAGCAGTTTAATCTTTAACGTATTTAATGGAGGTAATACATCGCGGCTTTCCATTGCGACCACAAAATTTTCAAACGTGACAGGCAAACTACAGAGCAAAATTATAACAAGCAGCTCATCAGGAATAAAAATTTGAATTTCCTTCAATTTTTCGACTAAATCAAAAAATAAATTAATGCTACTTGTCATTGATTGTCCGTCTACTATTTTGAATTGAACTAGCTGGCGAAACAAAGTCACTTTTCGGGCGGGTCCCTGAGGTTGATAAATTGCATTTAATTTATCCCACGCTTCTTTCGACGATAAACAGTTTTTCACATGGATTAACTCCGAAGGTTTTAATCCTAACACGATGGTTGCTAATGCCTTGTAGCGATTGCGACTGAGAAATTTTGCTATCGGTATTCAAGGTTGAGAATCCCTGCAAAATGAAATGTTTTGAAAAAAAAAGCTGGTCCTTTGAGTAGGATTTTGTTCTGCCAGATGTTATTCCAATAGACGTCAAATCAGGTATTGTTTCTATTCAAAATTCCCTTAGCGATAGCAGAAATCAAAAATTTATCTTTTCAAATTCTAAAATGCAAGCGGTAAACTCATTATTAACTTTGGGTTATTTTGTTCGAAGCCATTTTTTTTATTGGTTTTTAAAAAAAAGACGGAAAGTAGCCAGTTGCTGGGACGGCTTCAGAAAGCCCGGTCGAAATTTTGGTTTAAATCCTTTTTTTTAGTAAATTTTTTTGGTTGTTAAATTATATTTTTTTTATTTCGAAAACTAAAACTTTCGCATGACGGAAACTTTCTTGTGGACGGAAAATTCATAACTTACCATGAAAAAAAAAATGTTAATAATGGTGTATTGTGACCAACGCGAACAAAAAAATACTTGAAAGGATTAATTAGTTAAATACTGACCGATGATTAAAAGTGAAAATTGAAAACCAATTTAAAAACAAAAATTTTTTGTTTGATAATTAAATTACTAAACTAATTATAACTAAATTACTAGACTAATTATAACTAAATTACTAAACTAAATACATATAACTAAAAGTGCAAAAGTTCATTTAAAGGAAATCAATTATATCAAATATTTAAATTAATATATATGACGACGATTTGTTGGAAAAAAAAGAGGGGAAAATTTACCTGCAAAGAATTAATCATAGTGCGCAACCCAGCACCAGCCAAGGCGCACTTAGTCCCATAAGTCAACTCATCATTCAACTAATCCTAGTTCAACTCATCATTCAACAAGTCAACATCATTCAACAAGTCAACATCATTCAACCAGTCATCTCGCAGACATTCGACGTCCAACTTTGACGCAGTAAATACCCGACGTTCATTTATTCACATCCACCTGTAAGTAACACCGTTTTTTTTCGACATTGAAACATAAAAAGGACATCTACATGCTGACAGCGTGCATCTACATACAACAACGACTAACATTGAATTAAATAAGAATAAATAAAATAAACAATATCAATTCACGGACTAAGAAAAACAAAAGTAATAAAAATTTTTTTAACAACATTATTTACTAACTATAACTAAGCTAAGACTAGAATTAAAATCACGAATATCTTATTCTCTAATGTAATTTTCTTTGTTAAATGAATTAACCTGCAATTTTTTTTTGTAAACTCAAAATTACTAGATATTTTAGCTAGGTTTTAACTTGGCCAATCCGAGTTTAGGTAGGGAGAAAAGAAAAATGTTTTTGAAGCTGAGCTTGGTATGCCAGTCTCACCCCTCGCCGCTTCCGCACCACTTCGAGCGCATATCTTGGACAGGGCTTCCACAGACGCGGCGCGAGAAGAGTGTTCATCACAGCATTTTCGTCAGCCAATCTCCATGCATTTTCCGCAGCAACCTGCTCTGGTGTCGCCTCTTCCTCTGAATCTTTCTATGGAAGCGTGATGATTCCCGATACATATGCCCAATAATCAGTGTGGACCAAGATACTCTTCATCTGTACCTTCCACGCATCATAATTGTCTGCATTCAATTTCTCTATTTGATACAACGAGTTCATTTTTACTTTCACGAAAGAAATTCCCGAATTCTATCAAACAACCGATACTCAAAGCGACAAACACTCGATATCTGGGCCCATAACCACTGATAGCAGAAATGAAATCAAACGCAGCAATTGAATCCTTGATCTTTATTCGTTGACTGTTAATACAGGAATGAATTTAGTGAACTTAGAATAAGCTAAACAATTGCAACGGTTTTAAGTTAAACAATATCCAATTCAATATTAATATTGCGTTGCTAACAAAGTATTACAATATAATTTAACAAATTTTAAGGGCCGATGTTGAATGTGAACCACACCTAAACGTCAAGTTTTTTTCTGCATTTCATTTGACATTTCTCAATTTCAGACTAACTCAATTTGAACCATGGAAAGATACACAATCGAATGGCCGCCGCGACCTCGGCGGCACACCTCCATCCGATGGTCCAAATTTTCGATGACGCTGAGGCATAATTGAGGTTCTATGCCGTTAATGTGCCGAATTATCTCATCCTTTAGCTCTTGAATTGTTACTGGCTTATCGACGTACACCTTTTCTTTCAAATAACCCCAAAGAAAGAAGTCCAACGGTGTCAAATCACATGATCTTGGCGGCCAATTGACATCGCCACCACGTGAGATAACACGGCCATTAAATTTGTCGCGCAAAAGAGCGATTGTTTCGGTAGCTGTGTGGCAAGTGGCACCGTCCTGTTGAAACCACATATCGTCCACATCCATATCTTCCAATTCGGGCCATAACAAGTTCGTTATCATCTCACGATAGCGAACACCATTCACAGTAACTGCCTGACCGGCCTCATTTTGGAAAAAATACGGCCCGATGATGCCGCCAGCCCATAAACCGCACCAAACAGTCACTCTTTGTGGGTGCATTGGTTTTTCGACAATCACTCTTGGATTATCATTCGCCCAAATGCGACTGTTCTGCTTATTGACGAATCCACTGAGGTGAAAATGTGCCTCATCACTGAAGATGATTTTCTTCGAAAATTTTCATAATAAGCCTGAATAACTTTAACGCGTTGCTCGATTGTGTATCTTTCCATGGTTCAAATTGAGTTAGTCTGAAATTGAGAAATGTCAAATGAAATGCAGAAAAAAACTTGACGTTTAGGTGTGGTTCACATTCAACATCGGCCCTTAAAATTTAACCACCCTTTATAACTAACTTGATCGAAAGACTAGAAATGGGAGCGTTTGAACACTGTATGTATGATATTTATTTCATACTTCTCTTATCATAAACCAATTATAAATAAAATTATTATACCCGTATGGTGCAACCGAATATCTCAAAAACGGTGCATCTAATCAAAAAAGTGCAAGAACAACAGTTATTTAGGATATGATTCTACATAAAACTCCCATACATCAAACTCCGATTGGAATAAATTTTAAAAAAATCTGATTAGAAAGTTTGACTTCAAACTGGAATTTTGATACAACTGTTCGCCGTTCACTTAAATCACCATACGGATTTTCAATAATTGCCAGATTGGTTTCCTTAATTTCCTTTTCACTAAAATTTTTTACTTAAATATCTATTGGCGATCGTTGTAGGCGGATCCACGTCTTCTGGCCGTCTTTACGAGACAGACACCTTGCTTTTCCAATAAAGACTCAATTTCAACAAAAAAAAATAAAAATATTTTGCCACCGCTCAGAATTGAACCCGTACCTGGCGCGATGTAGTTTACACTTATTCAGTAGTAAGAATATAAATTTTAAAGATAAATTAAGTAATAAAAAACTGCAGTCATTGGGGACTGCCAACAGAAATGAAAACAATAATATATGTAAGGTAATAATTATATTGTCGTGTATTTATACCTATATATTTTTCAACCTGAAATTTTGAAAATATATGCTAATAAACAGTAAATTTTCAATAAAAGTCTATATGTATATTAAGGTTTGAATTCCTGAGCAGAACATGATATTCTTATACTAAAAATGGCTAGAGATATTTAATTTTTTCTGTATAAGAATGCCACGTGCTGTTTAGAAATTTTCTGTGTAATTTTATTTTGCTGTATATTTTCTAAAATAAAATCGATTTTTTGTTGTATAACAAAGTCACGTGCTGTTCAGAAATTTTCTGTCTCATTTTATTTTACCGTATGTAATTTCCAAAAAAAAAATCGATTTTTTGTTGTATAACAAAGTCACGTGCTGCTCAGAAATTTTCTGTCTCATTTTATTTCACCGTATGATATTTTCCAAAAAAAAAATCGATTTTTTGTTGTATAACAAAGTCACGTGCTGTTCAGAAATTTTCTGTCTCATTTTATTTCACCGTATGATATTTTCCAAAAAAAATCGATTTTTTGTTGTATAACAAAGTCACGTGCTGTTCAGAAATTTCCTCGCTAATTTTATTTTGCTCGGTACTGTCTTCCAAAAAAAATCGATTTTTTCTGTATAAAAAAATCAAATGAAAGCAAATCAGCATTCTTAAGCTGTTAAATTAGCATGTCGGTGACGCGAACTCATAAGATTTTACCCATCCAAAAATCGCCCAACGCGCCTAAAGAAGTATAATATAAATAAAAAAGCAGGTGTATGTTTCGTAGAGACGGCCAGAAGACGTGGATCCGCCTACAACCATCGCCAATAGATATTTAAGTAAGAAATTTTAGTGAAAAGGAAATTAAGGAAACAAATTTTTATTTAAAACATAACAAGAGCTATAATTGCCAATCTGGCAATTATTGAAAATCCGTATGGTGATTTAAGTGAACGGCGAACAGTTGTATCAAAATTCCAGTTTGAAGTCAAACTTTCTAATTCGATTTTTTTAAAATTTATTCCAATCGGATTTTGAAGTATGGGAGTTTTATGTAGAATCATATCCTAAATAACTTTTGTTCTTGCACTTTTTTGATAAGATGCACCGTTTTTGAGATATTCGGTTTCACCATACGGGTATAATAATTTTATTTATACAGTAATCCCCCGCTATACGGACGCTCGTTTTACGGAAATTCGAAGTTACGGACATGACTAATATAGGAACAAATTCGCTATACGGATAAAAAAATATCTACATAAAACTCCCATACATCAAAATCCGATTGGAAAAAATTTTAAAAAATCTTATTGGAAAGTTTGACTTCAAAGTGGAATTTTGGTATAACTGTTCGAATTTTGATACGAATATCACCATACGGGTCTCCAATGATTGCCAGATTGGCAATTATAGCTTTTGTTATGTTTTTATATTTCAAAATGTAATTTCATATTAAAAATAGTAGAATTGGAAATTTTAACCAAATTTTTTACAACGCTGAGATTTACAGTGCTCAGTTGTAAATATTGCATTGTGGTATTTCTCTCAGTGAGATATTATTTCCTCTTAACAATGAAAATTTTTGCTAAAAATAACATGTTTTTTGTTATTATTTGTTTCAGAATCTACACGAAGTACATCTCAGTTCGAAATGGGGGTAATATCAGGTGGGCGAGGTCCCCCGATGTCGCCACAAGCGGAAAGCGATCATAGCCACGCTTTGTATAATGATGAAATTACATCAATAATATCATTAAATGCAACAATCGCCACAGTTCGGGAACTTCCAACGGTAAAGAATTTATTGTCACAATTAGATAAATTTGTGCACTTTTTCTTTTGGATTTTTTTTTTTGATTTTGTTAAATTATATACTCTTCATTCATTTAATGCCTTTGCTTGCTAAATTCCCAACTTGCAATAAATCGTCACAATAATTAATTAATTAAAAAACGGAATCTACTGTATAATATCACAAAAAAAACAGCTTTAATGTTTAAATTTGGCATTAAGAACAGAGAAATTTAATCTCTAAATTTCGTCCGGAATACATTAATAAAAAGAATCACATACATCATCGATGCTCAGTAGATTACTGCCACTGAAACCTGATCCAACATTTTAATTGCACTGTGCCTGAAGACTCCACTATCGCGACTGAGAAGTCGTAGCACCTGTTATCTGCGATATTATTTGGGATTGTAATGATGGAGATGTGGAGGCCTGCCAGATATGAAACTCCTCGATTTGGCTTTGGAAACTCGTAGGCTAATATTAATGTTTCCTGGTTAAATTTTCTGATTAAACTTTGTGTGATTTGGCTTTAAAATCAGTACGATATGAATGATTAGAGCACAAAAAACAAGTAGTTTTATACTTTTCAGAGCGTTTTTCAAAAAAAATTATTTCACACTTTTTAGGAGCTTCTTAGCCTTTCAATTTCATCCATAGCTTTCTTGGCACTACACTTCACATAGCAAGGCCGCAACTGTTGCGACGATTATCCACGTCAAAAAGTTCCTTTTCATATTTTCCGGTTTGCAGAAATCAAGAATCTCGTAATTCGGAAATGTACGAAAGCAGATAAATTTAAAATAAATTACTTAATTTATGAAAAAAATATAAAGCAGTTCGGTTTGAGTAATGGGTCTTTCGGTCATCCGGTTTGAGTAATTATGCTTTTTTCTTAATTTTTGATTTCTTAATTTCTAAAAGATCGATCTAGATTGCTATCACGGCCTCTGCTGTTGATGGGTTGCAACGTAAAAACCTTACAAATGTTGTAATTCATCCATGGTTCGCAATCCATGTAGAAACTTGTTATGTGGCAAGCTATAGACCAAATTGTAACCCTTTTATATTAGTGCCAGGAATTTTTTTTTGTTATGTCCGAAGGGGTATTAAACGTACGGGTTACACTGTACCTAAAACATTCAAATTTTAAACCGATAGTCGGATATTGTTTATTCTTTGTCTGGCTTATTATTTCGAAGACTCCATAGAATATTCCGTTCAATAGTCTGGAATGTTAAATTCAATAAATTGTCGAATATAACAATAAAAAAAAATAAAACCGACTTTAAAAAAAACTGAAAAGAGAAAAAAGCACTAAAAAGAAAAAAATAATTTCAAACTATGTCCATTAATAGCGTATTTAAAATTCGGCTTTTTTGGAGTGGTGTTAAATTTACACTAAATAAAATCGTTGTAAAATTTTTGGAGTCGATCTTAGTTCTTAGTTAGCCTTAAGGGTTAGAAAGTATGTAAACGATTAGCCTTAAGGGTTAGAAAGTATGTAATTTATTTTAGTTGCAAATTTAACGCCACTCCAAAAAAGCCGAATTTTAAATACGCTATTAATGGACATAGTTTGAAATTATATTTTTCTTTTTAGTGCTTTTTTCTCTTTTCAGTTTTTTTTAAAGTCGGTTTTATTTTTTTTAGAAATTTTTTTTTTTATTTCGAACGTTTTTAGTTTCAATTTTTAATATAGGTAAAATTACAAAGGGTTTGAGGGGATAAGTCCGCAGATGAGAAATATATAAAAGAATCTTCCAGATATTGTACTGAACACAATACAAAGAATTTTACTCGATATCTCAAGCTAGAAGGGAGGGGTTTGAAGGGGTAGGTTAACACGGGGGAAATATATAAAAGAACCTTCCTTGTGTTGTACTGAACACAACGTAAAAACATAACAAAAGCTATAATTGCCAATCTGGCAATTATTGAAAACCTTTATGGTGATATTGGTATCTTAATTTGAGCATTTGTACCAAAATTACACTTTGAAGTCGAACTTTCCAATCAGATTTTTTAAAATTTATTCCAATCGGATTTTGATGTATGGGAGTTTTATGTAAAATCATATTCTAAATAATTTTTGTTCTTGGACTTTTTTGATAAGATGCACCGTTTTTGAGATATTCGGAAAAAACGTTTTCGTTTGTATGGGGGGTACCCCCCCCTAATGGTCCATTTTTGCCCATGAACGAACCGGGGTCCAACCAGGAACTTTCTCTACAACTTTCTCTTTGGGATGACCAAAATCGGTCAACCCAGTAAAAAGTTAGGCGTGAACATACATTAAAAAAAAAATATTCAGGTGGAATTGAGAACCTTTTCCTTTTTGGAAGTCGGTTAAAAAGAAAAACGGTTAGCGTTGAGTATTCTTCAAGGCTGAAAAGGAATTTACTGATCAGTATAACTTTAATTCCGAACCGACCGATACTAAAGTATCGGTTTTCTTTTCGATTTTAAGGATTTTTAAAAATCCTGATTTAAATTAGTTTGGGCCAGAGGAAAATGCCCTAAATTAAGTTAGCAACGAAATTATGTCACTAATAGTGTAGAATTTAATTCACGGTAAATGTTAATGTCTTCACGGTTGAGTACAAAAAAATTAAAACACAAAAATTACTCAAACTAAATTTTTAATTATTGAACAAAAAAATGTATAACGATTCTATCAGCACGGCTATATGAACAAGAATGAATATTTTTTAGCGTTCGTTTGTTACATTGAAAATGCAACGCACGATAAGATTTAAATTTTAAAACTGTAATAATAATTACACAGTAAACGTCTTAACATGCCGGCCCCCTTGAACGGCTATTGTTTCAAAATTATAATATTATGTTACAAATTATTACAAGTATTTTAAATATCATAATGCCTTAAATAATACAATTAAAATTTCTTAGTTATAGTGTTTCAAATACAGAATTTAAGTTTAATTAGATAATATTAAGTTAAAAAGTTCAGATTCGAGTCTTATTTGTAAGAATGAGATGAATTAAGAAACTAGCTTTTATTAGTTATTAATTGATAAAATAATATAATACATGATAAAAAAAATAAAAAATAATATCAACCCTCCAACGGCAATTTGCATATTTTAGATATTCCACGCTTAAATATTCCATTTTTTGTTTTAACTGCAACAACTCTTATTTTGTTGTCAGGTCCTACTGTAACTTCTGTGATTATGCCCATTAACCATTGAGTTGACGGAAGCTGATCATCGCAAACTAAAACGATGTCATTGATTTTTATGTTCGAGTTTGAAACCTTCCATTTGTGCCTTTGTTGAAGAGAATGAAGATACTCAACTGAAAATCTTTTCCAAAATCCCTGTATGATTTGAGTTAATTTCTGCCAATTCGACAACCGATTGGGTAAAATTTCAAGAAGAGACGGCTCTGTTGGCGCCGTAATCGGACCACCACATAGAAAATGTGATGGAGTTAGGGGCTGTGGATCATTCGGATCCGTAGATAACACAGTAAGAGGCCTGCTATTAAGAATGCCCTCAATTTGTATCACAATAGTATTAAATTCTTCATAAGACAAAGTTGAATTTAAAATAACTCTATTCAAGTGGGTTTTAAAAGATTTGACGCCGCTTTCCCAGATTCCTCCGAAATTTGGAGTTCTGGGTGGAATAAATTTCCAAATAATATCATGTGTTGTACAAAATTTGTTTATATTATGCACAGAATTTTCATTTTTGAAAAATTGGAACAATTCTTTTAACTCATTTTTTGCGCCTATGAAAGTTGTCGCATTGTCAGACCAAAGTGTATGGGGTTTGCCTCGACGAGATATAAACCTTTTCAGACAAGCTATGAAAGACTCTGATGTCAAATCTGAAACAATTTCAAGATGAATGCACTTTGTCACGAAACATACAAAGATTGCAACATAAACTTTATATAATGGAGAATTACGAACGCGCTTTTGTTTTATAAAATATGGCCCGCAGTAATCAACACCCGTAGTAGTGAAAGGCCGAGAAGGAGTATACCTTTCAGGTGGAAGTTCACCCATGATTTGATTGCTGATTTGGGGCTTGTTTTTAAAACATGCGATGCAAGTGCGAACACAGTGTTTTGCAGTGTTCTTAGCTGAAATAGGCCAATATTTTTGCCTGACCAACGAAACCAGACTTTGTGGACCAGCGTGTAAATACTGC
This sequence comes from Chrysopilus asiliformis, assembly GCA_964034945.1. Lineage (NCBI taxonomy): Eukaryota > Metazoa > Arthropoda > Insecta > Diptera > Rhagionidae > Chrysopilus > Chrysopilus asiliformis. Next base: position 57,335,273 of record OZ035962.1, read on the forward strand.
AAGTGATAATTACGAAAGACAATTGATGTAAAATGATGTTTTGCAGGTAAAAGGATCTGATGTTTGCTGTCATATTTAATATTAGAATTCCGTAATCGACCCCCTACTCGTAAAATGTTGGACGAATCCAAAAAGGGATTCAATGATAAAATAGAACTTCTTACCGGTAATGGACGATTTTTCTCAAGACATGAAATTTCTTTCGAAAATGACTCCTTTTGAACCCAATGAATTATATACATTAATGAATTATCAAGTTCATCCTTTGTTAAAAACCCTGATTTGCGAGTTAGATTTTTGGATTTACAATTATATGCAAATCGTCGGCAATAAGCTAAAACGCGTATAAGTTTATGATAAGAGCTGAATCGATTAATTATATCAAAATCTTCGCAAATGCGAGTTTCCATCATCATAGTTTGTGTCTCGTTTGACACGGTTAACAAATTTACATAATCAGTTCTTAATTCCAAAATCTTTGGATTTAGATTAGGAAAAGAATCAAAAGTGGAATCATTTGTACAGGTAAATTCAACATTTGAATAGAGATACTGTGGTCCATGAAACCAAAACTGCATTGATCTTAATTGATCTGGCATTATGCCACGTGAAATTATGTCTGTGGGATTATTTTCAGACCTTATATGACTCCAGACACAGTTTGTGACGAGGTCTTGTATTTCCGACACCCGATTTGCCACAAATGTCTTCAATTTGTAGGGTTCAGTCTGTATCCAATACAAAGTAATGGTTGAATCTGAGTATAAATAAATTTTATTAATTACTGTATCTAGTGCTGATACAACTGTTTTCACCAATCTAGCTAATAAGAGTGCTGCACACAATTCAAGACGTGGTAAAGATTTGCTCTTAATAGGGGCCACTCTTGATTTGCTGCATATTAAATTTACCGAGATATTACCAAAAGAATCGATACTACGAGCGTATATGCATGCACCATAAGCCTTTTCGGATGCATCTGCAAATCCGTGTATTTCAAATGAAGTAAAATTATCACATGTAATATGACGTTTGATACGAATGTCATTAAGTAGTGGTAATGTAGAATGAAAATTGTTCCATTTAGAAAGAATATCAGAGGGAACCGGTTCGTCCCAATCAGTCTTTAATTTCCACAAGTCCTGTAAAATTATTTTTGCAGTAATCATTACAGGGGAAAGTAAACCTAGAGGGTCGTAAAGTTTTGCGATTTCCGATAAAATAAAACGTTTAGTGACAACTGAATTTGTTTGAATTTTTGGAATTAAAAATAAAAAAGTATCTTCACCTGGCTGCCAGGCAATTCCTAGAGTTTTTATACATTCGACAGGTGATATGTCGGTACTTTTCAAAATTTCACGATCTTGGATGGGAATTTGTTCTAAGATTTGTGCATTGTTGGAACACCATTTGTGAAGATGAAAGCCTGCTAGTGAAAACATTTTCCGTAACTGAGTGATTGTCTCAACACATTCGACTAAGTTATCTGATCCTGACAGACAATCGTCCACATAGAAATCGCGTTCGGTGATTATTGAAGCCTTGGGAAAATTTACCCTTTCATCAATAGCAAGTTGTTTTAAGGTTCGCGTTGCTAGATATGGAGCCGAAGCTGTCCCGAATGTTACAGTGTTCAATTCAAATGTTTCAATTGGATTATTTTTATTTTCTCTCCACAAAATACGCTGTAAGGGTCTCTGTGCTGTGTCAATACGTATTTGACGATACATCTTGTTAACGTCACTAGTAAAAACGTATTTGTATCGTCGAAATCTTAGAGCAATACAAAAACAGGATTGTTGAACCATGGGTCCTATCATCATGGTATCATTAAGTGATAAATTCGTGGTGGACTTTGCCGAAGCATCAAAAACGACACGGACTTTAGTAGTGGAGCTACTTGGTTTTACCACTGCATGGTGAGGTAGAAAAAAAGAAATTAAGTTGGGCGGATCTAGAGAATCATTAATTTTATCCATTTGATGGAGTGTTTCATATTCTTTAATAACATCAAAGTATTGTTTTTTGAATTCTAAATTTTTATCCAATTTACGCTCCAAATATAAAAACCGAGACATTGCTTGTTGCTTTGACTCACCTAATTGGGAAAGATTATCCTTTAGTGGTAAAGACACAACATACCGTCCAGAAGAGTCGCGATATGTTTTTTCAGCGTAGATAGATTCGCAAAGTTTCTCTTCTTCCGAAAGAACTGGTTCTTCGGAAACAGTATCAAGATCAAACAATTTTTTAAGGGATTCTTGTAGGGCGTTATTGGAGATAAAAAAGTTCTGTTTAATACAATTAAAATTAAGGGAATTTAATTCTTGTTTCCCTGTGGCGATCCATCCAAAAATGGTTTCATGAAATGATGGCGAGTTTTCTCCAAATGTTATTTGATTACCGCGAAGTGCCATAAAAAAGAGTTCTGAACCTAATAACACATCGATGGGTTTTTGAATATTAAAATAAGGATCGGCCAATACAACATGTTTGGGAATATCCCACATAGAAACATCAAATGTGTATTGAGGTACCGTTGAAGCGATTGTTGGAACGATCAACAAAGTGACTTTGTGTTCAAAATTACGAACCTTTGATTTAATATTGGTTGTAATTTGATTACTGATTGCAGTAGAATTCTGATTGATGCATGAGACTGAGGGACATTGGGATTTTTCAAAAGGTAATTTTAATTTCTCTACAAGATGATTTGAGATAAAATTGGATTGGCTTCCTGAATCTAACAAAGCACGACATTCATGAAATTTGCCGTGATGATCTTTTATAAAAATGATTGCTGTGGGCAACAATACCTGCGTTGGAGGATTTTTGTTAAAAACATATAAATTTAGATTTGAAGAATTTGATGTTGATGGTAATGCATTATTATTAGATGCACCCGATAATTGCACGGGATTTGAGGAAGATTGTTCCAGCATATTCTGTTGCACATGGTGCAGTAAAGTGTGATGTAAATTACCACAAGCTTTACATCGCGAAGATAAGCAATCTCTTGGAGAATGCTTTGATGATTTCAAGCAATTAATGCATAAATGTAATTCTTTAGCCCTTTTATATCGTTCATGGGAAGACAGACTAAGAAATTTGGGGCAGTGAAACAAAAAGTGCTCACCTTGGTTGCAATTTTGACAACTTTCAAGTTTATTTTTCTTTGCGGAATAATTAGAAGGACGTTTCTCATTAGACTGAGAATCTGTGTTCAGAAAACTTTGTGCGGAAGAATCTTTTTTTGAAATAGAACGTAATTTAAATTTATCATCCGTATTAGTTAGTGTCTTTGATGAATCAAGAGAATCAAGGACACGACATTTCATTTTCAAAAACTCTAATAATTGCGGCCATTTAGGAAGTTCATTTGTTGAAAGCTCTTCCTCCCAATCCCTACGCAAATGCAAATTCAACCTTTTAGTAATGATATTTATTATAAATTGTTCGCTTAGTTATCCACTGGGTGACCTGATAATTCAAGTGATGAAATATTAGCAATGCAAGTATTAATTAAAATTCGTAATTGTTTGTTGTTGTCTTTGGAAATAGAAGGTAAATTCAAAAGTGCATCTATATGGTGGTCAATTATTTTTCGTTTATTGTCGAAACATTCCAAAAGAGCTTTCCAGGCACATTGATAGCCCTCATCCGATAATGTAATAGCACCTAAAAAGGCTTTAGTGTCGTCGTTGAGACTATCAAGTAAATAAGTAAATTTGACGACTCCACTCAAGTCGGCATCGTCATGAACCAATGCAACAAAGGTATTTTTGAAGTGCACCCATTCTCCTGGATTGCCATTAAATTTTGGAATTGGTAAATGGGGAAGTTTTGGCCGTTGTCGGCGAAATGGGTTTATATCATTGAAATTTTGGCACGCAATGTTTTCTTGGGTTTCAGATTTCGTAGACGGTGGCAAATTAAACGACAGGTGAGCTTTAATAGCTAGTAACTCATTATTAAAAAAATCCAAAGACTCCGAAAAGGATTCACACTCAATATCATCGTTAAATTCGAACAACAATTCGATCAACTGATCATAATCACATTGCAAAGAAGAGATTGTATCAATACGACCATTTATTTCAATAGCTGAAACCTTTGAAAAATCCTCAGTCTTTGAAATGAAATTTTGCACATGTCTAAGTTTAAGTTTAGCACCATTAAATTTCTTCTCAAATTTCTGTTTGAAATTAATGGGTTTCTGTAAAACTTTATCATTACTTGTTGGCGTAGATGGATTATTATCTTTTTTTGGTGGCATTTTTACAATAGAAAATTCTTACCAAACAAAACTCGAAGTTGAATCACAAAAAACACAAATTTTCTTTAAATAATAAATTAATTTGATAGAAATTAGATAAATACTGAAATTCGTTGGATTGTTGATTGTAGACCTGATGAAAGCTCTAGAATCTTCTTACCAAACAAATGAAATTCGTTGGATTGTTGATTGTAGATCTGATGAAAGTTCTAGAATGTTCCAAATTAATAAAACTTGGTGTTGTTACAACACACTGCAATTATGTAGCCTGTTCTGCTAAAGATAAAAACGATTGATGACGTCACACACGAGATGAAAAATGCTGACTTCAATTGTTAATGTTCGTCTTGCGTTTCCTATGAGGATTTTCACACGGTGAAATTGCTGCTGATGGTTTTAATTTGATCGCATGGCGATTTGAAGATTCACACGAATTCGTGACTTGTTCCTTTTATCGCACGGCGATACGAATAAATTATGAATTTATTCCGGAAATAAAAACTTATCCGGCTAATTATTATTAATTATCCGGCTCGAAGGACCAAAATGTTAATGTCTTCACGGTTGAGTACAAAAAAATTAAAACACAAAAATTACTCAAACTAAATTTTTAATTATTGAACAAAAAAATGTATAACGATTCTATCAGCACGGCTATATGAACAAGAATGAATATTTTTTAGCGTTCGTTTGTTACATTGAAAATGCAACGCACGATAAGATTTAAATTTTAAAACTGTAATAATAATTACACAGTAAACGTCTTAACAGTAAGGTTTAGTGAGTTTTTCTAATAGATAACGTGAAGTTTCTTTTCTAAATAAAAACGTGTTTCTTTTGTGCAGTTTAAACCTGGAAAATCCAAGTCTGGAAAATTCAAGGTGCCTAAAGTCCAAAACCAGTTTGGAGAAAATTGTGGAAAAAAGAAGTTTCGACGGCGGGAAAATTCATTTTTTTTGCGAGCATTTGGCTGCAGGAGCATGGCAGCAGTTCTGGAAAGAACCTCGCTCGATCTATGAGAATTTTCCGATTTTTCTTTTTCGCCAGTCAGATTTTCCACCTAGACGTCATCTTTTTTTATTGGCATCTTTAATCACGTTTTCTTCTCCAAACTTCGGATCCAGTCGTTTTTCTTTTGGTTTGAGAAAATTTCACCGTAAATAAATTTTTCGATTTTTCCCGGCGACCGACGAGAGGATTAGCCGACAATATATTTAAAAATCTTCGGATATTTTAGTTATTTAAATTTTTGTTAATGTTAAGTGTAAATTTTTTTTCTTGTGAAATCATCGCTTTTGTCACCGAAATCGTGCCAAGCAAATCCACGTGAGATTTGGCAATTTTCATTTAGTTGAAGCATTTTTTTTTGTTAGTGCTCAAAAATTTAAGATCCTTCTAGCAAGCGAACGTCACCCTTGTGCACAGGAGCGGCGAGCGTAGCAGAAAAAAAAACGTAAGTCATTGTATTTTTATATTTATTTAAAAATTGCAAAATTCATTTTTGAAGAAAAGTGTTTCAACCGCGAACTTTTTGGCTGACCCACGGGTCCGCCTAAATATATGCAGTGATATCCACCAAAGTTTCGAACCAATATCTTTGTGGATCGTAATAAATAGCCTCCGGGTAGGCAATTTGAATCGGATTGAAAGAAGCGTTGATTAGGGTGATGCGAAAGTATCTTCCGTTTTTTTTTCGATTATATTTGTTCAAATTTTCTTTTTTTTGTTTGCAACAATTTTGTAATGGTTGATATTGTAATTACTTACCTTTGGTTGATACTTACCTTTCGCTTTTCGATAGGTTTGTTTCGTTTTCTTTTTCTTGAGAACGATTTGTAATTTTTCTATGGTTTTTTTTTGAGATATTAAAAGGCCTGAAAATTTGTTAAATTCGAAAGTTGAGTTTCATTCGATTTCTTATTTTTTTGGTTTGGTTCAGTTTGATTTTTTTTTGCGTTGGAAATGAATGGGGGAAATCAAGTTTTTTTTCAAGAGGAATCTTGAAATGTTTTAGTTTCGAGTAATTATGAGAGGGGGTTGATAAAGTGTCCGGACGATGGGGGCTGACGAGATATTTGGTCTGCTGAGAGTGGCTCGATAAACTTTGGCAAGGAATTCTTATCAGAAGAACATGGTCTGCGGAGCTCACTTTCACGATTCGATTTTCCCTTTCTTTTCGCACTTCAAATTGTACTTTTCTGTCATTTCTTCTTCTATCACCTTTTATTGGATTGTTAAGAAAACAGGCATGAGATAAAGTGTTATCGTTTCCGTTTTTATCCGAAAGCAAGGACCACCCCACCCGACGAGCTAAAGCCAGGATCCACCAGCATGCCAGCTGACGTTTAAAACGGAGCAGGCTTTGGGGCACACACGAGGGTTTTTTTTTCCGTGTCAAGCACGCCCCAGAGTTTGTTGTTCGTCTTCCGTCGAAATTCGGGAGACGCTCAGATAACAACATGGCGCCCAACGGAAGTGCATCCGCATTTCGTATAAAATCCGTAAAAATTTAAAATAGCCCGGTTCTTTCAATAACTTTTCCTTTTTTTTTATCCTATTCTTCTAAGTTTTGCTTGATTTGATTAAGATTTCCGATATGCAAGCTCGGATCAAGGTTGGCTGTCCCAGAGAAGATGGAAGTAAAGTTTTTTTTTATGGTTGCAGTTCAACCGTAATCCGATCAAGCTTGTGTGTTTTGATCTGTTGTCCTTTTCGTCTACGTCCCGGCATTGGGTAGCTGATGCACGCGCTGCGCTAGAAGAAAAAGGTTCAACATGTAAAAGAGTTGTGTGAATTTCGTGCGGCAACTTCACTCCACAAGGTGATGAATCGTGTCCCGAAGGATCATATCCCAGAGATATTGAAGGAAAGTTGGTTGGTCAGTCTGCTGGTTTCAGCAATGCTCGGTCATCGACCTTTCCTTTTCTTTTTTTTAGATACCGTAAAGTTGATTTAAAATTTCGTTTTTTTTTTCAGTTTTATGCCAATTATCTCGTCACCCAAATACGAAAGACTATTTTTGAGACCCCCTCAGTTTATGTATGATTGAAAAAAAAAAATAATAAGTGAGAAAGATTATTTGGATTTAACAAATTTTGTGAAAATTTTGTTTTCTATTGCTGATTTCTATTGCTAGTAGTGGTGATTGGAATTTTCTTTATTTGCTAGAGTATAGTGATTTGTCAGGCTATAATAGGTTGCGTAGGTCTGATTACTTTTAGTTAGTATTCTTTAGTTTTAGTTTTTCTTATATTTATTAGTTTTTTTTGGTATATCAATTTTGTCATACTGTTTTTTTTGTGCGAATTTTTGTCACTGCTGACTCTTTTTAAATAAAAATAAAAAAAGGTCGATTGTGGGCCAATTCGGTTGCGAGTAGGTTTGGAAATTTAGCCAAATTTTTTTGTGGGTAATAAGCGAGCAATGACGGGTAGGGGAACTCGACCAAAGGTTCGTGAGGAGCTGAGAAGGGGGAGATCTCGCGTGCAATTCGTCAGTCAGGAGGAGACTGCCATGGGTGCAGTAGGTGGAAGAGCAGAGAGCGAAGACGAGTTCCGAATTTTCGGGCCTCGTACCAGCTTGGCACGTACTCCCATCCATGGGCAGAGCGAAAACGCGAAAGTACTCCCGACAGGAACAAAGGACGTGCGGACGGACGTAGACTCGACTTTGTTGCTCGAAGCGACGGCATTGGCTACCGATGTTCCCAGTATTTCTGGACTGCAAGAAATACCACCATCGATACAACAACACGATCATATGGGTTTTCAGTCACAGAACGATCGCTACAGCTTAGGATTGGGACTTAGCACTCCCGAACATCCGAATGCACCGGCGAAAACCATCTCTGAAAACTTGGTACGCGAGGTGGTGAAAGCTTCGATGGGAGCTGTGCAATCAGGTGTGATGGCGGAGGTCACAAAAAACTTGGAAACGATGATTAGAGATGCGGTCGGCAAGGTGATGGATGAGCGGATTAATCAGGCGTTCAGTGGCAGCAGAGATACACTGAGCAACGTGAACGGGTTGAACGCTGGCCTTAGTGGCTCTCCAAATCAGCCTGCTAACAATGCAAGGACAAATCAGGATGTACGAGAAACCAGTCAGTCGCGAAGTCCTTATCAACACCCAGTAGGAGAACGAGGCTCGAGTGAGTCGGATATAGTCCGTGAGTTTCAACGTTGGTCATTGTTAGATGCTAATCACCGACCATTTGACGACGCTGGGGTTCCTGACGAAGGTGTAGGTTACCCGCGAAATCAAAACCAGCGGAATATTGCTCAAAACAGAGACCCAGTTTACCGAAACTGTAAATTGGAGCGCTGGGGCTTTAAGTTTGATGGCAGTTCTCTGGACTTGGGGGTTGAAGATTTTATCTATCGCGTCGAGAGGTTAAAGGCTGCATATGGGTTCAGCTGGTCGCAAGTTTACGCGAATTTTCACGTTCTAGTCACAGGTCAGGCAGCAACTTGGTTCTGGCAGCACCTGAAAAATACTCGGAGTTAAAGGCGGCATTGCTCAGGAGGTTTAAGAGGATGGACACGGACTTAGACATTTTACGTCACATGATTGACAGAAGACAAGGACCGAACGAGACATTTGAGACTTACCTGAACAGTATTTTGAAGGAGGCTGATAGACTGAAAGCGCCCTTACCAGTTGCGAACCTGATTGACTTGATAAAAGGGAACGTGAAAGAAAAGATCGGACAGCTTATTTTCGCGCAACCCATATACAGCTTGGAACAACTCAGGGATAATGGTAGAAAGGCTGAGCAATTTATCCAGCGGCGATACTTACCTGTAACCCGTAATGTTTACAGCCAACCCGCAAGAACTGTCCACGAACTCGAAGAAAAGTCTGATGAGCAGTTACCAATAGAGTCTGGTTTGCAAGAGGTGGAAGAACTACGAAACCGAACACCTATTAAATGTTGGAACTGCGACGATGATGGCCATATGTTCCGAGACTGTCCGTCACAAACCCGAAACTTGTTTTGTTTCCGATGTGGGAGAAAAGGAATCGACTCCATCTACCGATGTCCTGACTGCAAATTGGGAAACCCAAGGAGGGGCGGACGGCAGCCAGGAGCGGTTCGTTCCCAAACCATCAATCCTGGAGCACAGTAAACCGCATTTCAGTTTCGACGAATGAGTCCTTACCATCGGAGACAACCGCGTCGAAAATTTCAATTTTAAAAAACCTAGAAAAAGATAAATACCTACCTGCGAATTTAAACGACCTACCTACAAAACAAATAAAACATGAATCCCTACACGAAAGAAAAATGAAGTATGAACGAGCGCGAGAAAGAATTTTTGGCGAAGTAAGCAAAATTGTTGTCAGCGAAAAAATTTGTAAGCTGCGAGAAAAATTTAGAGCCAAGAGAATGATGTATCACCAGATTGCTGTGTCCACTATTTCTTTAAACTGTGATCGTCGGCCATATGCCGATGTCCTTATTTCTAGTAAAGCTTTCCGAGGTTTACTAGACAGCGGGGCGTCGATCAGCTGTTTTGGGAAAGATGCCGAGCGGATATTGGAAGAGTTGGCGTTACCCATACAGAAATTGGATTCGCACGTAAAAACCGCGGATGGGCAAAATCAGCAAATCGTTGGCAAAGTTTTGGTGCCGGTGACGTATAAAGGAGTCACACAGGAAATATGTTTGTTTGTAGTCCCGAGCTTATCCCAAACTTTATACCTAGGGATAGATTTTTGGAGGCAATTCGACATAGCGCCTGAGCTTTTATCAGAGCTAGAGAAAACCGATGATTCAGTGACAGTTCCTTCAGAGAGGCACGAGTTATCCGAAAGTCAGCAAGGGTTATTAGCAGCAGCCATTGAGAAATTTCCATCATTTGCTAAACATGGTCTAGGAAAGACCCACCTCGAGAAGCATGTCATCGAGGTAGGCGACACACCCCCCATCAAACAGCGACACTTCCCGGTCTCTCCAGCGGTGCAAAGCCTGATGTATGAAGAATTGGACCGAATGCTCCGTCTTGGTGTCATTGAGGAGAGCTCGAGCGCATGGAGCTCACCTGTCGTGCTAGTCCGCAAACCAGGGAAAAATCGTTTATGCCTGGACTCGCGAAAGTTAAACAATGTCACCAAGCCGGACGCATTTCCACTTCCTCATATTGAGGGCCTGCTGAGCCGCCTTGAGGACACATACTTCATTAGTAGCGTGGACCTCAAGGATGCGTTTTGGCAGGTGCCGCTGGATGAAAGCTCCCGAGAATATACGGCAGGCCTCTCTATCAGTTCACGGTCATGCCTTTCGGCCTCTCAAATTCCGCGCAAAGGTTATGCCGGCTGATGGAGAAGGTCATACCGCATAGGTTGCGAAGGTGGGTGTTCGTCTACCTTGATGACTTGCTGATCGTCGCCCAAACTTTCGAGCAGATGATGGAACTTCTCAATGAAGTAGCGGAGCTGTTGCGGGATGCCGGACTGACGGTTAATTTGGACAAATCCAGATTCTGTTACAAGGAACTAAAGTATCTGGGCTACATTGTGGGAGGGGGATGTCTGAAGACAGATCCAGAGAAAGTCAAAGCCATTATGGAATTCCCGCAGCCGGTATCACCTAAACAAACCCGTCGTTTCCTCGGGATGTGCGGGTGGTATCGACGTTTCATTCAGGGATTTTCAACTCTGTCAGCCCCTATCTCAGATACACTGAAAAAGGGAAAAAAGTTCGAATTCTCCAGCCAAGCAAAAGAATTCTTCGAGAAGTTAAAGCGAGCTCTATGTACCGCACCGGTGCTGGGACATCCAAACTTCGCGAAGGAATTTATTATCCAGTGCGACGCTTCAACAGTCGGAGTAGGAGGTGTGTTATTCCAGTTCGATGAGGAAGGTTGTGAGAAACCGATAGCGTACGTTTCTCAAAAACTAAACGCCGCTCAGAAGAATTACACGGTTACCGAATTGGAGTGCCTCGCCGCCATAATATGCGTCAAGAAATGCAGGCCTTATGTAGAAGGGATGCCATTCAAGATCATCACTGATCATGCCAGCCTGAGGTGGCTCATGGGTCAGAGAGATCTGAGTGGAAGGCTTGCCCGTTGGAGTCTCAAACTCCAGGCGTTCGATTTTAAAATCGAACACCGAAAGGGAAGCCTGAATGTGGTCCCAGATGCCTTGTCAAGAGCGTATGTAGAAGCCGTTGAATCAGAAAGTGGGCAGATGACCGAAGTAGATCTTGGATCAACCGAATTCCAGTCTCAAGAATACGAATCCTTGAAAGAGGCTGTAAAGGAAAACCAGGACAAATTACCAGATCTACAAATCTCTGATGGCTACTTGTACAAGCGTCGGGGATTCTATTCAGGCGACCCACTTCAGGAGGATTCCACTTGGAAGCTGTGGATTCCCACGGGCATGACGGAAACTTTGATCTCGATGGCCCATGATACACCACAGGCTGGCCATGGAGGCATCGGAAAGACCTTAGCGCGCCTTCAACAGAAATATTATTGGCCGAATATGGCGAGTCAGGTGAAGCGGTATGTAGGCGAGTGTGTAATTTGTAAACAGGCTAAAGCACCGAATGTCATCATGAAGCCGCCCATGGGGGAAATCCAAGTACCCGAACGGCCATGGCAGAAAATTTACATAGACCTGTTGGGACCGTACCCAAGGTCTCGGAACGGGAACACATCCTTGCTCATCGTGCTGGACCAATTCACCAAGTTTCCGTTGTTGAAACCGTTGCGAAAAGCTTCAGCTGTCAGCATAGTAGATTTCCTGGAAAATCAAGTTTTCCACATTTTTGGTGTCCCACATAAGATCCACTCGGATAATGGACGGCAATTTATTTCAGCTGAGTTTAGATCACTCTTACAGAAGTTTGGAATAACGCATCAGAAGACTGCTGTATACTCACCGCAAAGTAACGCGTCGGAAAGGGTTAACCGCTCCATTCTAGCAGCTATCCGGAGCTTTATAAAAGACGACCACAGGACATGGGACCGACATATCGGTGATATAGCTAGCTCTCTTCGCACTTCAATACACCAAAGCATTGGAGTTTCGCCATACGAGGCTCTATTCGGGTTAAAAATGGTAACACACGCCTCCGAATATCCTTTGTTAAGGAAGTTGCGAGCTCTGGCTGATGGAGACATCACGGTAGAACATATAAACCTGAAACAGCAAATAAATCGCGACACAATCAAGAAACATTTGGAAAAGGCCTATGAGCGCAGTTCAAACACATACAACTTGAGATCGCGAACCGTACAATATGAGGTTGGACAGAAAGTCTATCGTAGGAACTTCGTTTTGAGTGACGCGATAAAAGGGATAAACGCGAAGCTCGCTAAAAAATTCCTGGATAGTACGATCACCAAAAAGGTTTCCAAAAACATGTACGAAGTCGCAGATCCAAATGGAAAAGTAGTAGGCGTGTATCACGCTAAGGATTTGAAAACTTGAAAATAAATACATCTTTCTAAGCTGTTGTAGACGAGTAAATTACCCGGCTTAAGCATACGAGCATGAGAATCTCAGGCGTGGTCGTGCCCCACGTTTTGCAGGAACACAAATTAGCCAAGATTCGGTGGGTCCGTTTGTCAAGTTTCCGTTCTCCCACGAGAACTACGTCCGTTCGCAGTCCAAATCCCTTGGCAGAGGAAAAACTCCTGTTTTTTTTCTACCTCGGTGGGACATACCCACAGATATTTTAGGTTGAGCAATGTCCTTTCTGTCTTCATACCTCTACGAATCGCACAATCGAATTTCGGAGCCAGCATCTCAACCTGTCAGCTTAGTTGATGTGACAAATTCGCAGTCGTCGTTTTTCTGTAGTTTTATATGTCGTTAATAGTCCATTTTATATGTCGTTAATAGCAAAAGATTTTTTTTTTCAAATACAAAACATTTTTGATTTGCAGCCACATCTGTCTTTTTCAAAATCAATTTCGGCTACAGGTAACCTCAATTGCTTTTGTCCTGTTATGTGGCAAGCTATAGACCAAATTGTAACCCTTTTATATTAATGCCAGGAATTTTTTTTTGTTATGTCCGAAGGGGTATTAAACGTACGGGTTACACTGTACCTAAAACATTCAAATTTTAAACCGATAGTCGGATATTGTTTATTCTTTGTCTGGCTTATTATTTCGAAGACTCCATAGAATATTCCGTTCAATAGTCTGGAATGTTAAATTCAATAAATTGTCGAATATAACAATAAAAAGAAAAACGGTTAGCGTTGAGTATTCTTCAAGGCTGAAAAGGAATTTACTGATCAGTATAACTTTAATTCCGAACCGACCGATACTAAAGTATCGGTTTTCTTTTCGATTTTAAGGATTTTTAAAAATCCTGATTTAAATTAGTTTGGGCCAGAGGAAAATGCCCTAAATTAAGTTAGCAACGAAATTATGTCACTAATAGTGTAGAATTTAATTCACGGTAAGGTTTAGTGAGTTTTTCTAATAGATAACGTGAAGTTTCTTTTCTAAATAAAAACGTGTTTCTTTTGTGCAGTTTAAACCTGGAAAATCCAAGTCTGGAAAATTCAAGGTGCCTAAAGTCCAAAACCAGTTTGGAGAAAATTGTGGAAAAAAGAAGTTTCGACGGCGGGAAAATTCATTTTTTTTGCGAGCATTTGGCTGCAGGAGCATGGCAGCAGTTCTGGAAAGAACCTCGCTCGATCTATGAGAATTTTCCGATTTTTCTTTTTCGCCAGTCAGATTTTCCACCTAGACGTCATCTTTTTTTATTGACATCTTTAATCACGTTTTCTTCTCCAAACTTCGGATCCAGTCGTTTTTCTTTTGGTTTGAGAAAATTTCACCGTAAATAAATTTTTCGATTTTTCCCGGCGACCGACGAGAGGATTAGCCGACAATTATATTTAAAAATCTTCGGATATTTTAGTTATTTAAATTTTTGTTAATGTTAAGTGTAAATTTTTTTTCTTGTGAAATCATCGCTTTTGTCACCGAAATCGTGCCAAGCAAATCCACGTGAGATTTGGCAATTTTCATTTAGTTGAAGCATTTTTTTATGTTAGTGCTCAAAAATTTAAGATCCTTCTAGCAAGCGAACGTCACCCTTGTGCACAGGAGCGGCGAGCGTAGCAGAAAAAAAAAACGTAAGTCATTGTATTTTTATATTTATTTAAAAATTGCAAAATTCATTTTTGAAGAAAAGTGTTTCAACCGCGAACTTTTTGGCTGACCCACGGGTTCGCCTAAATATATGCAGTGATATCCACCAAAGTTTCGAACCAATATCTTTGTGGATCGTAATAAATAGCCTCCGGGTAGGCAATTTGAATCGGATTGAAAGAAGCGTTGATTAGGGTGATGCGAAAGTATCTTCCGTTTTTTTTTCGATTATATTTGTTCAAATTTTCTTTTTTTTGTTTGCAACAATTTTGTAATGGTTGATATTGTAATTACTTACCTTTGGTTGATACTTACCTTTCGCTTTTCGATAGGTTTGTTTCGTTTTCTTTTTCTTGAGAACGATTTGTAATTTTTCTATGGTTTTTTTTGAGATATTAAAAGGCCTGAAAATTTGTTAAATTCGAAAGTTGAGTTTCATTCGATTTCTTATTTTTTTGGTTTGGTTCAGTTTGATTTTTTTTGCGTTGGAAATGAATGGGGGAAATCAAGTTTTTTTTCAAGAGGAATCTTGAAATGTTTTAGTTTCGAGTAATTATGAGAGGGGGTTGATAAAGTGTCCGGACGATGGGGGCTGACGAGATATTTGGTCTGCTGAGAGTGGCTCGATAAACTTTGGCAAGGAATTCTTATCAGAAGAACATGGTCTGCGGAGCTCACTTTCACGATTCGATTTTCCCTTTCTTTTCGCACTTCAAATTGTACTTTTCTGTCATTTCTTCTTCTATCACCTTTTATTGGATTGTTAAGAAAACAGGCATGAGATAAAGTGTTATCGTTTCCGTTTTTATCCGAAAGCAAGGACCACCCCACCCGACGAGCTAAAGCCAGGATCCACCAGCATGCCAGCTGACGGGTAAAACGGAGCAGGCTTTGGGGCACACACGAGGGTTTTTTTTCCGTGTTAAGCACGCCCCAGAGTTTGTTGTTCGTCTTCCGTCGAAATTCGGGAGACGCTCAGATAACAAACTGTAGATGCGAAGCAGGGAAGAAATTGTTTTGAAACCTCAATTGAGGAGGCATAGGCTCTGCGAGAGCTGTAGCGCCGAGAATAATGATGAAGTATGGAATATAACGTCGTTCAAATGTCTGCCGCGGCTTTGCTTGGTGGCACGTATTAGGGAGGTCCAATTTTCGATGAATTTGTCGCATATATCTGGCTGGATTTGCTAAATGTCGTTCGTTATGTTGGCTTTGAGAGCATCAATCGTTTGCGATTTATTCGCATAGACCTGCGATTTAAGATAGCTCCAAAGGAAGAAGTCTAAAGGCATTAAATCGCCGCCGCGCGAGATAACCATCCATAAAATTGCTCGCGCAATTGTCCATCATGGCATGCGCTGTGTGCCATGTAGCCCTGTCCTGTTAGAATTACATGTTATCGGTATCCATATCATCCAGTTTAGGCTAAAAGAAGTTATTTATTATCGATCTGTAGCGCTCGCCGTTGCCGGCTATGGCAATGCCAGTTTCGATTTGGAAGAAGTACGGACCGATGATTTCGCCAGACCAAAATCCGCACCAAACAGTGACTTTCTCGGAATTCATTTGGTGCTGGCGTATCTCGTGTCGATTGGTATCGCCCCAAATCCGGCAATTTTAATTGTTCACATATCGGTGACGCTGATTATTTATCGAACCGGTTGACCCGAATTTGGCAACTAAACCCCGAATAGTCGACTTGGCAGGACGGTTGTGGTCTGTCAGTCTGTCAGTCTGTCAGTCTCTGACAGACTCTGACAGACTCTGACAGACCCTGACAGACTCTGACAGACTCTGACAGACTCTGACAGACTCTAACAGACTCTGACAGACTCTGACAGACTCTAACAGACTCTGACAGACTCTGACAGACTCTGACAGACTCTGACAGACTCTGACAGACTCTGACAGACTCTGACAGACTCTGACAGACTCTGACAGACTCTGACAGACTCTGACAGACTCTGACAGACTCTGACAGACTCTGACAGACTCTGACAGACTCTGACAGACTCTGACAGACTCTGACAGACTCTGACAGACTCTGACAGACTCTGACAGACTCTGACAGACTCTGACAGACTCTGACAGACTCTGACAGACTCTGACAGACTCTGACAGACTCTGACAGACTCTGACAGACTCTGACAGACTCTGACAGACTCTGACAGACTCTGACAGACTCTGACAGACTCTGACAGACTCTGACAGACTCTGACAGACTCTGACAGACTCTGACAGACTCTGACAGACTCTGACAGACTCTGACAGACTCTGACAGACTCTGACAGACTCTGACAGACTCTGACAGACTCTGACAGACTCTGACAGACTCTGACAGACTCTGACAGACTCTGACAGACTCTGACAGACTCTGACAGACTCTGACAGACTCTGACAGACTCTGACAGACTCTGACAGACTCTGACAGACTCTGACAGACTCTGACAGACTCTGACAGACTCTGACAGACTCTGACAGACTCTGACAGACTCTGACAGACTCTGACAGACTCTGACAGACTCTGACAGACTCTGACAGACTCTGACAGACTCTGACAGACTCTGACAGACTCTGACAGACTCTGACAGACTCTGACAGACTCTGACAGACTCTGACAGACTCTGACAGACTCTGACAGACTCTGACAGACTCTGACAGACTCTGACAGACTCTGACAGACTCTGACAGACTCTGACAGACTCTGACAGACTCTGACAGACTCTGACAGACTCTGACAGACTCTGACAGACTCTGGCAGACTCTGACAGACTCTGACAGACTCTGACAGACTCTGACAGACTCTGACAGACTCTGACAGACTCTGACAGACTCTGACAGACTCTTGTTATACGAGTATGTAGTAGTGAATAAGTATTTCCAATTGTAACTAGATATACCAATCAGTCATTAAAGAGTCGTCATGTAATAGACATCGTTTTATTATTAAGACCACGTAACATGGTGTCAAGTGTTTTATTAACGTTTACTTATTTAAATTAAAATGACTGGTGACGAAAAATATGTGACTCAAAGAGTCACAGCGCAAAATTTAAGCAATAACGTCGAGATGCAGAACCATTATTTTACGTCAACGCAACAGATGAATGTTCGAGCATCAAATTTGCAAATGGAGTGGAAACGATGGAAAGAGAGGTTCCAGATATTTCTGCTCGCAAATAAAATGGACACGGAATCGAATCCAAGGAAAGTGGCTTTACTTTTGCATCACCTGGGTCCTGATTGCTATGATATTTTTAAATCCTTTGACCTCAGCATTGAAAGTGTCGCCTACAATGAATTGATTGAACGTTTCGATGGATATTTTCTACCGAGGGTAAATATTGCAATAGAACGTCACAATTTCTTTACTAGAAAGCAGCAAGTAAAGGAAACGATTGATCAGTTTGTTACTGCATTAAAAAATTTAAGCAGCACATGCGAATTTGGGCAACTGAAGGAGGATTTGGTAAGGGATTTATTTATTTGTGGTCTTAATTCAGAATATAACTACATGCGCGAAAAATTGTTAAACGAGGGCAACAAAAAACTCGAAAAAGTCATCGAAATCGCGAAAGTTTTAGAAATTACTAGAGAACAGTCAAAAGAACTGCAAGCAAACGGTGAAAAAGTTGGCGTCATTGGAGCAATTAAAAGGTTTCCAACACCAATGCAAACATCGAGTGGAAAAAGAAATCAAAGCGGTGTGATGCAGCCATCTCGTTCTTCGTCAAACGCGACGCACCAATATCAAAGAAATAATTACAAAAGCAATGTGAACAATAATAAAAACAATTTGTGTTCAAGATGTGGTCAAATACACATTAACAAATGTCCCGCTATGCAAGCTATTTGTCGTTCCTGTCACAAACGTGGACATTATGCATCAGTGTGTCGAACTAATATCAACAAGAAATCTTTCGTCAATGCCATTGCAACAACTGTAGATGAATCCAGAGTTCAGGATGAAGAGCCTTTGTTCGTGGGATTAGTGGAAAAAAATACTAGCGCATCGTCTCGATCAGCTTGGTATGTAGACATTTACATTAATAGTCAGCGACTTCATTGCCAGATTGACAGTGGCGCAGAAACTAATATTTTGTCTTTAATGCAATTTGAATATTTAAAATTAAATCCGAATTTAATTCAGGAATCATCTGATAAAATTTGTACGTTTACTGGTGAGAATTTGTTAGTTTTAGGTCAATGCAAATTGAATTGTCTTTTTAACAACAAAAATTATGAGATTCTATTTCACATAACAAAAAACAATTGTAAAACTGTATTAGGCTTGTCTACGTCAGAAAAGTTAAATTTAATTAGCAAAAATGAAAAGGTGATTGTTAAGAAAACTGTCAATATTATTCAAAATAGCAATGGTGAAAATACTAAAGTCGGAGAGTTTAAAATTGATCCAAAGTATAATGAAATTTTTGAAGGTTTAGGTTGTTTGCAAAACAAGTGTCATTTAAAAGTGAATCCTAATATTAAACCGGTAGTAGAACCTCCACGAAAAATACCATTTAATTTATTGTCGGAGCTTAAAGTCGAACTGGAACGTATGAAAAAATTACAAGTTATCAAACCGGTTGAAGAGCCTACACCTTGGGTAAATTCAATAGTATTAGTCCGAAAAACCAACAATGAATTGAGGTTATGTCTCGATCCAAGAAACCTAAATAAGGCTATTTTGAGGCCACACTATCCATTTCCCAATATTGATGATTGCAAAGCTAATCTGTCAGGTGCCAAGTATTTTACAACTCTAGATGCTAATTCTGGATTTTGGATGATACCGCTTAGTGAAGAATCATCCAAACTTTGCACGTTCATTACCCCTTTTGGTCGCTTTCGTTTCCTGCGCCTTCCCTTTGGTGTAAAGGCGGCCCCAGAAATATTTCATGCAGAGATGAAAAAACAATTTGCACACATACCAAATTTAATTATTTACATAGATGATTTTTTTATATATGGGAAAACGAAGGAAGAGCATGATGAATGTTTGAAGATGGTTCTAGATAAAGCTAAAGAAATTGGTTTGAAATTTAATAAGAATAAGTCACAGTTTTGTCTTAAACAAGTTAAGTTTATTGGTCATATCTTTGATTCTTCTGGAGTTCGACCAGATAATATGAAAATAGAGGCTATTTGTGCAATGCCACGTCCAACAAATGTGACCGAATTACAAAGATTTTTAGGTATGGTAAATTATTTGGGATCATTTATCAAGGACTTATCTGTTAAAAATAGTCATTTACGGCAACTTTTGAAAAAAGACATAATTTGGCACTGGAATGAGTCACATGAAAATGAATTTTGTAATTTGAAAAAATTAATAACTGATGCTCCAATACTAACATATTATGATAGTAACAAACCTATAAAGATGTCTGTCGATGCATCAAAAGAGGCTGTCGGGGCAGTAATTTCTCATTTTAATAACCCCATTGCATATGCATCTGCTACGTTAACCAATTGTCAAAAAAATTACGCACAAATAGAAAAAGAACTATTTGCAATTTTATTCGGGTGTACTAGGTTTCATCAATTTGTCTATGGCAAACAAATTCTAGTAGAAACGGATCACAAACCGTTGATTCCAATATTTGAGAAACCTCTATATAAAGTTCCCGTCCGTCTACAAAGATTTATGTTACGGCTTCAGGCATATGACATAAAAATAACATTTCGTCCAGGGAAAGAGATGTTTGTAGCCGACACTCTTTCTAGAGCTCCTTTGTCAAATGAATATTTAGATGACTTTGAAGACGATATATCTTTACAGTGCAACCTATTAACATCAAGTTTACCTGTAAGCGATGAACAAATTAATCAAATTCGATGTGAGACATTGAAAGACGAAAACTTCTGTCAATTAATTCAATATTATAAAAATGGTTGGCCTGAAAATAAAAAGTCGATAACTTCGTCGTTAATGCCTTTCTTTAAAGTAAGATCAGAGTTACATGTAGTTGACAATGTTTTATTTATGTCCAACAGAATAGTCATACCGCCAAAATTAAAAACTGAAATTTTGAAATTAGTTCATGAAGGACACATGGGTATAGAACGATCTTATAATCTAGCCAAATCATTTGTCTACTGGCCAAATATAAAAAATGACATCGAGAATGTCATCAACAATTGTGATATATGCATTCGACATCGTCCAACTAATCCTAAAGAACCATTATTACCACATGAGATAATTGCAACTCCGTGGTATAAAGTAGGCATAGATTTATTTGAATTCAACAAAAATATGTACCTGCTTGTGGTTGATTACTATACGAAATATGTAGAAATAGCATTATTGAATAAATCTTATTCTGGTCATATAGTAATAACACAATTAAAGTCCATTTTTGCTCGACACGGCATTCCAGCAATTTTGATTAGTGACAATGGACCCCCTTTTCAATCTAGTGAATTCAAAAAATTCTGCTCTGAATGGCACATAGAACATCAAACTTCAAGTCCGTATGTCCCTAGATCAAATGGTTTAGCGGAACGTACAATTCAGACAATAAAAAATTTGTTAAAAAAATGTGCAAAAGATAAATCAGATCCATATGTCGCGTTATTGAATTATCGCACAACTCCAAATGCGAGTACTTTCTCTCCATCAGAGTTATTAATGAATAGAAAATTGAGAACCAAATTACCAACCTCATTTGAAAATTTAAAACATAACCAGGTAGACGAAAGAAAAATGTCCAGTTTCTTAGAAACTAGTAGAAAAAACATGTCCAAATATTATAATCGTAATGTTCGTAGCCTTAGAGAACTAAAAGTAGGTGAAAGTATTTATTTTAAGAAAAAACCAGATGCAGTATGGAGTCCTGGAATAATTCACAGTATTTGTAAGGAACCCCGATCCTATCTAGTTGAAGATGATAATAATCAATTGTATCGTAGAAATAGACAACATATTCTAACTTCCTGCAAGAAAATGAATTCCAAAAAGGGAGAAATGTCAAAAAATAATAATAATAGTATCTATTATGACGTTACAACTGGTGAAGGCACTTCAAAAAATATAAATGACCACATTCCAGAAACGACTTTAAACTCTAATCCCGATCCTAATGATCAAGAAAACGGTCAATTTAGTACACGCTCTGGCAGAATCATTAAGCCACCTACGCGTCTAACTTATAATGAGCTAGGCACAGCGGTAAACAAATAATCTATACTTTTAATAAATTATTATATGTTTTAAAAATATTTCTATTAATGTTGAAGGAGTAAACAAATGAATTTGAAATATGAACAATTGGAGTTTTGAATAATATACTTTGAAATGCATTTATTATTAATTATATTTTACCTAATTATATGTATATTTAATTTCAACAACATTATTTAAAAACTGTTTAAATAAATAGATAATCTGTAAATTTAATGAGATATGAATTAATTAATGAATTAACTAATTAGAAAACGTTATATGAATTTTGAATTTAAGAATTGACTAATGTATTTAAAAAAAAAAAAAAAAGGAAGATGTTATACGAGTATGTAGTAGTGAATAAGTATTTCCAATTGTAACTAGATATACCAATCAGTCATTAAAGAGTCGTCATGTAATAGACATCGTTTTATTATTAAGACCACGTAACAACTCTGACAGACTCTGACAGACTCTGACAGACTCTGACAGACTCTGACAGACTCTGACAGACTCTGACAGACTCTGACAGACTCTGACAGACTCTGACAGACTCTGACAGACTCTGACAGACTCTGACAGACTCTGACAGACAGAAAGACATTTTTTTAAATATGACTCCAATCGACTCAGGAGTAGGGGCTGCAATACCGGAAACCGGTTTACCGGTTTACCGGTTTTACCGGTCAATTTTACTACCGAAATTACCGGTAAATTTTTTTAAAAAATACCGGTATTTCGGTATTTTTTTGTATTAGTTTGGCGGGCTTAGCGGTCCAATTTTAAGAAATAAAAGCAAAAGTTGTGTTTTAATTTTCCAGCCTGACGTTTCGAGCCTTGTTTTGGTTCATCTTCAAAGGCGTTAAACGATCATTTAACCCTTCTATTATGTTCGGGTCATTTCATGACCCAAAGCAACTTTAAACCAAAATTTTCGTTATTAAAAATTCCATGAGTTCAAATTTCTTTTGAACAGTGGGACGAATTGTAACGTATTTTATGATAATTCAATTACTACCTTTCACAGGTAGACGGCAATAGGTTTTGTATACACACGACACGTTCGGGTCATGGCGTGACCCGTAGTGTGTTTGTATGACAAATAATATGCAATGCCACACCCTTCTTGTGTTCACCGGCTTCACGAGGTCCAAGCTATATATGTACATATACTCCGACTTCGCAAACCACATGTGAATTATAATCGAAGAAAAAAATCATATTCGCTGAATCCTATTTGCATAGGAATGGGTTCGCCAATACTTAGACTTCGTTCCAATTTTTTTGTGGGACTGAGTCCTACATAATATTGGAGTCACTTCTAAAAACAATGGGAACGATTCCATTCTATAATATAACTATGCTTCCCCCTCAGTATAGGAATGTCTCCATTAAAAACTAGGAACGGGTGCTACTTTTGTTGGAATGTGTCCATTCTTCTCTCAACCCTATTTACATAGTAATGATTCCACGAAAACTTGGACTAGTTCCAATATTTATGGAAGCCTTTGCTACAAAGTGGTGCAATGACTCCTATAATCGCTTTCCCATATTTTATAGGAACGATTACTATGCGGATTTTTTTCCGTGAAAAGCCCATTCTTTTTTGATGGCAAACCGATCGCTGGTCAGTCGCGGTGTTGATTTATTTGTTGTTAACGCATATTATGGACTGAAATTCATCCCACCTGGAACAATAATAAACTTTTTAAACGCCGCCTGTTCTTGCAAGAGTTAGGCGAAAGTCTTGTTCGCCCATATATTATTGTACGGACCGATATGTCAAGAGCTGAAGATCATTAGAAATTTGCGTGCCGAAGAGGCATCATCCACAGCGGCTTCTCCACCAACTAAGAAAAGGAAGGCGAGTGATCGTAAACTCTATAATTTCTGTATAGAGAACGTCACAGGATTTTTGTATTTACTGTGATTCTGTGCGTGTGTTAGTGTCCTGCGGGTAAAAAATCAGCTGAAAATTTAAAATTTTCCTAGATTTTTTTACTCCAAGCCGACGAGTTTGAAATTTAAGGCTATAGATATATTAGTGATGGGATTTCTTTATTCCCGGCAAGGAAAAAAAACTTTTGGTCCTTGCAACGTTTATAACAAAGCAGTTTGTCCAGACCATCGTCACACTACCACCATCAGAAACCTTATTGCGAAGATTATGTACCTATATAAATTGTAATTTTAGGATTATTTTGTATGCATTATATGATAAATACACGTGGGTCATTTTATGACCCGAACATTTTATGTGTGTGTGTTATTTGAACATAATAGAAGGGTTAAATGCAATATGTTATAACTGTTAATATTTAGCCGTAAAAACTTTGTGGAAATGTTACATTGAGGGTATTCACAATCCTCTTCGGTATTCGGTATTCGGTATTTTCGGTAATATTAAAAGACTGAAAATATTCTGCTGTGAACATCCCACAGCACAGATTTGAGAACAGCGCTTTTATTTGATACGTGACCAAATCATGAACTGCGAATTTGATTGTAAAATATATCACATACCTTTAAATCCATGTTTGATGTATTCTTTTGAATTTTTATTGTGGCAACGGCTATCAAAATCGAAAAAAATTGCAGTCCGATGAGATAACCAGCGAAAAAATTTGACAACTAAAAACATTACTAGCGCCACTCGCGGTTGATTCTTGATACCGAATAACCGGGCCGGAAAACACGACTCAAGGCATGTATACAATTACCGAATTCGGTAATTCATTTTTACATGAACCAAGTTACCGTCTCGGTAAAAATCTGTTAAATTTGACTGAATTACCGAGCGGTAAATTTACCCGCAATTTAAAAGACGACTGTGAATTCCCTGATTAAAAATGAGCCAAAACAAGGCTCGAAACGTCAGGCTGAAAATTAAAACACAACTTCTGGTAATTTTTTTTTCTATGAAGACCTCGGTGCAAAAAGCGGTCATCCCCACTTTTTCAAATTTTTCAGGAGAGACAAAAAAGATATTAGCGTGAAGTTTTTGCTCTGGGACAAAGTTAAAAAATTACAATTTAAATCAAACATGTATTCTTACATCGTTTTAATTTGAGATAAATCTATATTTTTTTTTTTTTCGAAAAAGTTATAGACATTTTAAATTTTGGAGATAGCTGTTTCTGGCACCCAAGAGGATATTAGCGGTTTTCAAAATGCATTATTGGCTACAAAATACAGTCCAAAATATGTTTAAAAGCGTTTAAAAATAAACAAATAAAAAAATATTCAATTTCACAAAACAAAACTCTCAAAAAAATTAAAGATTTTTTGAAAAAAAAATTCTGCGTCAAATTATATGAAACAATGCTTTCAGTCGTCTCCTTTTCTTTAATAACTTTTTACACAGTCCTCCAACGAGTCCGGAGTTTGCAGCCAAATATGCGCGGAGTTTGCAAAAATTTTATTCTTGCGCCAACTGCAATAACTCATTTTCGTCAAAAAGTGGAGGTGACCGCTTTTTGCACCGAGGTCTTCAAATGTTTTAATGAAATAACTTTTCTGATAATTCAAAAATGTCAAAATCGTAAATTTTTTTGTAAAAACCTTAATTATCGAAAAAGCCCAATATTTACAAGCTTTCCGAATGTAAGAGCAAACTGAAGTATACTTCTAGTACATGTACATAAGTAAATGATAAAATATGTAATATGCAATATACATATCGTCGGCTAAAAGTGAAATTGTGCTAAGTCCATTATACCAAATTTGACAGAAGAGCAATAAAAACCCTTGTTAAATCATTTTAATTTTCATTTAAAGAAAACAGAGTCTCATTTGAAGAAAACTTAGCCCAATTTTTTCCATTTAAAGAAAACTCAGTGTTTTATTGAAAGAGAATTAAAACGATTTAACAAGGTTTTCATTGCTCTTCTAGAAAATTATACCAAATGGACTTAGCACAATTTCACTTTTAGCCGACGATATTACATTAGAGAAAAAAAATCAAAACAAAACAGAAAAGAAAAAACAACCATATTTGGCATTTGTAGCCGTAATTAACGTATTTTGGTTTTATTATTGAATTGTTATAATTATGTGTTCTTGTTTTCTTGATTTTATGATTTACACTATAAATATTATAAAATTATTGTTACTTATTTCTTCGTACATTTTTTTTCCTCTCACTGTCACTAATATGCTATACATGATTTGTTTTATCTAAATAGCGATTTACCGGTAAATACCGGTAAACCGGTTTTTACTAAAAATATTTACCGTTTACCGGTAAATCCGAAACCCGGTATTTTTGCAGGCCCTACTCAGGAGTGATTGGGAAATGTTTTTTAGGCAAATTAAGAGGTCTAAATTTTTCATGAATACAATACTTTATTATACTCCGTAGAAGAAAGTAAAAAGGAAACCTTTCTTTACATACCGACATGTGCCTGCAAGAATGAGTACAGCAAAATATGCCCGCAAAGTGTCTTTATCCATATCCTTCCATTTAATTTGACTCTGCCATACTTTTTGGTATTTTCAATAATTATTTTTTCTAACGGTTGCGGGAAAAAAAGCAAAAAAGAAGACAACATATCTTGGCACCTGGATATAGCAAATCGAGTTGGTCCTGGTTGTAAATTGATAATATTCGCAACAGTACTTCCAATGGGATGGGGAAACGGAGTTGCACTCCATTGCATTTTGTTTTTTGCAATATACAATGGATCAACAGAGCTAGCTGCAGTAATATCATTTTCACTTTCTGTTTCAGGACCACTTGTATCGGTATTTTCATATTCAATATCCGAAATTGAAATATCCGAGTCACTTTCATTTAGTATTTTATTTCAATAATAGCATTGGTGTCCAAAATACGCCGACGTTCCATTTCGTCAAGAAAACTCAAACTGAACTGAACACAGTACAATACGAACTAAAATCAGACAAGTTGAATTCAGTTTATGACGAAATTCAATTCGGGGAATCACAAAAATAAACAAAAATTAAGTTCGGGGAATCACAAAATAAATTTTTACGAGATTTATTTTATTTAACACTTAATAAACATTCTGCTAACAAAACAGTTAATTAAAATATTTAAATAATATATTTTAGTTGGCTTTTTCCATAAAAATATGGTATGGACCAAAATGGTCCGTTAACCTATGAGTCGTAAGTTTTTTTTAACCTAACAGCAGGGTTAATACAACTGTAAAAAGACTATTACAAAGCCAAAATTCATTTTTATTTATAATTTCACAGGGAAAGTTTACTCCTCTCATTTTACAAATAATCCTTAAAAGTGGTCATAACAAAAATTAGCGAACGCTTTCGGTGGACAAATGTTGATACCGAAAAATTTTCTATAGTATGTTAAAACCACATACTGACGTAAAAGCATAGCAAAAGAAATGTGTAGAAAGAAATGTCTTTAAAATATTGGTTACAAAACTTTTCGATGCGGAAAACTTTAGGGCTTCTGAAATAATTTTTTAATATAGGAAAAATAAGTTTTTCGATTAAAGCCGTCGGTTTGAGGTTGGTTTGTGTGGGAGCTGTGTTTAAAATAAATTTATATCTAAGTTAAAAACAGGGTTTTATTTGACTCCACAACTCACGAAATACTTTTTGGTGGGCTTATTGGAACTATCAGACTTGGCTACTTTTGATGTGCTACTTTTGTACTGCGGCTGCAAAAGTAGCGCGCTGTGTTCACACACAATACACTAGTAGCTTGCAATATGCGTCTTTTGTGCTGCGCTACTCACAAGTTGCAATCTTGCGAGCAAAAACTTGCAATCGTAGTCACATCTACTGTGCAGCTTGGTTGTTTTGTAGCACAGACATGCAATTTTAGTTTAGAGTTCGATGTGAGACAAACATGGAAAACATTTTTTTTTTAATGTTATGCAAAATAGTTATACAAGGTAGGGGAGACTGGTCCTAGTTGTCACAAAAATCATAAAAATCCTTAATTCTGGAGACAATGAAGTTAAATTGCCAAGTCAAACGCATAAATCATATATTGGGTCTTTCGGCCTTCATTAACTGTACAAATTATTTAAAAATTCAAGTAATAACGTCATGAAAATCTATATATATAAAAATGAATCGTGGTCCGTTTGACTATCCATAACTCGGCTGAATATCATCCGATTTGCATGGGGTTTTTTTTGTTGGATTCGTATTGCAACATGTAAAAACACAACGGAGCCGAAAATTGGAAATTTCTATCGGAAAAGTTGGAAAATCTTGGAAAACCGAAATTGCATACTTTCAGGGGAGCGGTTTTCTTTCAGTAATTCCAAATCAAAAATCTCGAATCTTTTTTCGTTTTGTTGGAAAAGTCGAGAAAAATTTTGGGGAAAAACGGGAATATCGGAAAAATTGAAATTTGCATTTTGTATGGGATTTTGGTATGGAAGGAGAAAATATTGTATTTGGAATTGAAAAACGGAAAATTTTGTACCTCACAATAATTTTATCGCCAACAGATGGCGTTACGCTCTCAGACTCGCGTTTGACAACTGAGAAATATATTCGCCCTTTCCTTATTGATGATCGATGCGAAGCGTTTGTTTATCGATATAGTGCGCAAATTATCGCTGTTTTTCCCACTTTTAAATCGTCGAAAGTATTTTATTTTGTGTACAACGAAGTGAATCAAGGTATTTACTCAGTGAGCAAGTAAAATTAAATGGATTGGTGTTGAACGATTTGATAATTTAAATTATTCATTTTGTGGAGGATGAATTTAAATAAGGTATTTTGTTACCGCCCAATTCGTTTATTTAAAAAAAAATCTGTTTGTATGGGAGAGGGAGGTAGGATTGGTCCAACTGAATAGATAAGTTGTATAAAATCATATTCTAAACAAATTTCGTCTTTATAAACTTTTCGATACGATGCACAGTTTTCGAGAAAATAAAGAAAAAGTATTCAATTTGTATCGGGGAGGGGAAAGAGGTAGTCTAACTAAATTTTGATGTATAGATAAGTTAAATAATATAATATTTTTGTTATATTATTTTTGTTTTTGCAGACCTATAAGCCAAGAAATTCCAATAGATAAGTTATGTAAAATCATGTTCAAAAGACATTTTAGTTTTATAAATTTTTCAATGCAATTCACCGTTTTCGAGAAAATTGCAAAAAAAAGTTTCATTTGTATGGAAAAGAGAATGGTCCGATTTTGCCAGTTCAAGAACTTATCATTGCCATTTACGAGAAAAGCAACTGTAAATATTTCAAATCTCTAGCTCAATCCTTCCGAAAGTTATGATATTCACGGATATTAGACGGACAGACGACAGATAGACAGACGGTCGGACATGCTAAAATCGAAATCTTTTGTCATCCCGAACACCCTGGTGTAGTTCATTTTTGTGTCCAGCGATTGGTTTGATACGTTACAACCAGTGACGTGGCGTGCTGCTTTCAGTAGGGTGTTCAATATTAAGTTTCTGTTAAATGATATAGACGTCTACTCTTAGTTTTATCCAGGATCACGTCCGGGACATGATAGACGAAGATCCAATTTTTCCTCGATATTTAATTGAGAAAATGGTTTCTCAAACAATTTTTCGATTGCGCATCCGCATTCACAAGCCATAATATTAAATTAATTATTTCTCATACACAAAAGCCAACTGAACACCTGTAAAATCAGAAACCGACTGAGCTGATGAGCAAGCAATATTGCTGTTTTGCTTGGCACACACACACCCACACGCATCAGCACGTCAGCCGAACGGCCATACGATGGTCGGTTTTCTATTGTCGGGTTTCGCAGCATCGCGGCCAGCAGCAAGCAACATCGCATCGGTTCGCCGTGCGGCTTTTTCTGGAGCACCCAAATTCATCGTTGTGTGCGGTTATTTCTTGTAAACTTTGTGTGCGGTGAAACGTTTTTTATTATAGACTTTTACTTAGTCATATGTGTTTTTACTTTGCTTTGGTGCGCTGTAAATTGGAGAACACTCGAGTCGGTCGAACGACCGAAAGAGTCGCTATTGCGTTTCGAGTGTGTTTCGCTAAGGGGCGAGTAGGAAAGAAGGCCACAAGTAATTTTTACTTTGGTTCGCTGTAAAGTGGAGAACACTTGGTTGGTCGAAAGATCGAAAGATAAAGAAACAGGTTGGTAATGTAGGCTGCGGGTGCTTTAGGCAACCATTGCCATTGGTAAATTGTCGAAAGAATTGGCACCCAAAAAAGAAATTAATTAACAATAGATTTCCGATACATATTGGATTTCAGTAGGGTGTGCAGTGAACACCCTCGCACCTTAGAAGAAACGTCACTGGTTACAACTAAATCTAATATACTTCAATATGATTCTCATATAGTGTGGAGGTCCCCAATCTGGAGTGCAGCAACAAACTTATTGGGGTGCGGAAGCGTTTTTTTTTTTTGATTTGTGAGATAGAGTTATAAATTTTTTTGATTTGTGAGATGGAGTAACGTATAAACTCAAGAACTACTGCACCAACATAGACTATGTATCATGACCACGGTTTATAGTTAGGTGTGGTCGCGATATCGGCTCCCCTTTCACCCCCTCGCCTGTTATCTTCTGAACCACTGAAGGGATTTGAATACGGTTTTCAGTGTTGGGCAGGTCAATCATAAAATAAATTTTTATGCACTCAAACTACTCCGCTCTACATGGTGCGAGCCCCCTCTCCTGCTATCTACTAAACTACAGATCGGATTTTTATAAAATTTTTAGTGTTGGATAGGTTATCTGTCAGGGTAAATTTTTGACCAATCCCCTTCTCAGCTATCTCTGAAACTATTTTATGGTTGTTCAACATATGTTACAACATAAATGCTAAAATCTTAAGTGTCTGGCAATAAGGGAATTCGCTCTATTCCCTTTCTCCCAAGCAGATGGAAAAAATATTTGCAATTTTCTTGAAAACAGTGCGTTAAACCAAAAAAATTATGAACAAAAAATGGTTTGAAATATAATTACTGCATAATTTTTCTATACATTAAAATACTTTTGAAAAAAAAAAGGATTTTTTCATATTCAAAAATTGATTACTACCCGGGCAACGCCGGGTTCTTTCAAGCTAGTTTTATAATAAAAATTTAAGTCTACCCCAAGGTTGGTTGTCCCAACGTGCGATTCTCGTTGTCACAGGTCATTGCCGTCGTAATTAGGGCAACAAAAAAAACTCTTTGCCCAGCAGATCTATTATGAGCCCATAGTCTGCATTTGATGCACTGAAGTCACCCTGTATTGGGTTTGCTACTTGACTAGGTTTCATAACAAACCACGCACAGTAGTTCTTCGTTGTCTTCGTCTTCATCGCTGTTAACAACTCATTTCTCTATCTCACGTCCTTTATTTTCCTGCTTCTTATGTTTCTTGGGTTTTAGATTCTTCAATCTGCAGATTTTCCTGCTCTGCAGTGACAAATAGCCGTGCTCTGCAGTGACAAATAGCCCCTGAGATAACTAGTACCGACAGACAAATAATTTTTGACAGCCATTTAAACCTATAACACTTAACCTAAACACTCAAAATTACGTTTAAAGTCGATCAATATCCTAAGAGATACCAATCAAAATACACTTCTATCTTAATAATGTATGACAAATAAACAAAATCAATAAATCCATTAGAATTTACTCACTAACGATATTTTTTGATTTCGAGTTAAAAAACGTAACACATGAGGTCGATCGCCAGGACACTGTCTGAGGTTGGTAGTGGTGGGGTGCGCTTCGAAATTGCCGAAGAACCGATTTCAAAAATATTTCTGAATTAAGAGATATAGCCATTGTGACATCTAGTACTTGTGACAACGAGGACCAGTCTCCCCTACTGATTCGGTGATAGCAGCAGCTTGTTGGTCGTTTACATTACTGGTGAGGAGCTAACGCCATCGTCGCTTGACCAAACGCAGTTGTTGAACAAAAGTCTGGAAACTAAGCCAAAACCACATTTCCCCCTTTTATCGTATTTGTTTAGAATTGAAATAAGTTTACAAATGTGAAAAATCCGATTCTAAGTGTCAATTTCTGCTGGTACTTCTGGTTCTTAAAAAGTTGCGCCGCAAAAGTTTCAACCAGATGAAACTTTTTCTGGCAGCGGCTACTTTTTATACCCGTATGATGAAACCAAATTTGCCTTACCATTTGTAACACCAAGATCCCGTCATCACACACAAAAATTAAGTACACCAGTGTGTTTAGAATGACAAAAAAAAATTGAATTTTGCATGTCCGTCCGTCTGTGGCGCGGATTGAGAGACTTGAAATTTTCCGCAGATTCGTCTTTCGTAAAATGCAAGGCAAAATTCATTCATGGGCAAAAATGGACCATTAGAGGGGGTACCCCCCATACGAACGGAAACGTTTTTTACGGATATCTCAAAAACCGTACATCTTATCAAAAAAGTTATTTAGGATATGGTTCTACATAAAATTCCCATACATCAAAATTCGAATGGAATAAATTTAAAAAATCTTATTGAAAAGTTCGACTTCAAAGTGGAATTTTGATACAACTGTTCGCCATTCACTTAAACTTTGGACAATGCCATATCACCATACGGGTTTTCAGTATTTACCAGATTGGCAATTTTAGCTTTTGTTATATTATTAATTCGTTACATATTACCTTAGCAGTAACTGCTCATCACTCTGCGATTCATGGCAAGTGGATCGACACAAATAGTAGTTGCCGATGTTATTCACGTGTCGACTCCTAGTGTTTATCGCATATTGCCAAAAGTATGAATGGCATTGATACGCCATTTGAATCACTTTATTCAAATGCCAGCAACATTGCAAGAACGAGAGGTGGCCACTGCTGCATTTTTTCGTATCTTGCAATTGGGGCAGCGAGGCCTTTTTGCATCACCATCAACCGTATCCGTTTGGTTTTCTGCTCCTCGTTTTTTCATTATTTATTTGCACTAAATTACACGTTTATAAACTAATATTAATTGAAAAAATAACGTACACAAATTCACGGAACACAGCGAACAATAATATTTCAAATTCAAATGTCAAAATAGTGTCAAAATCGGTTTTAGACGTATTTGTCGCTAGTACCGCCTGGTGAATTTAGCTCCGGTACTAGCGATGTGGAGAAATGCACAAGTACTAACTTTTCATTGGTACCGAGTACCAGAGATAGTACCTGGACTAGCTAGACTCCACTTTAGTACTTGGTATAGAAATTGGCCGTAAGACAAACTATTTTATTATGTACTAGCTTGGATACCCGTCGTTGCCGGGTTAAGTTTAGAAAACGAAGAAAACCGGAAAGAACCTAAAAACTTTTGAGAAAAATCTCATCCTTACAGGACTCTCCGTTGCGAATTAGTCTAACACCGGATTCGTGATCAGCGACTCCGGAAACCCCCTAATACAATTTTCCTCAAATAAATGGGAAAATGATATTTACGTTATTCTTGCAGGACCTTCTAACTCAAGTCTTAAATTTCTAACACTGGATTCGTGATCAGCGACCCCGAAAACACCTTAATGCCATTTTTCCCCGGGAAAAATGGAGAAAATGATATTTGCGATATTCTTACAGGATCTTCCGTTTCTAATTTCGAAAATCTAATACTGGATTCGAGATCAGTGACCCCGAAAAACCCCTTATTACCAGTTTTTTTTTTCGAGGAAAATTGGTGTCTACGAGACAGACACCTGCTTTTTCATTCAAAGCTTACTTACAATAATAGTTGAATCAATCAAATAATAATTACATTATGTTTCTCGGTAATATTCAACATTATGAAAAGTTATATTCTAAACACGCTTCATCTCTATAAATATGACTCACGGGGAAATCTTAAAAACTTTTTTCGACAGTTATGGTTTTCAGGAGCAGACGGACGAACGGACATGCGGAATTCAAAATCTGTTGTCATCCCAAAGTTCATTGTTGTGTCCGACGATTGGATCGACGCGTTACAAACGGTATATTATTTATATATATAAAAATAAAACCGACTTTAAAAAAAACTAAAAAGGAAAAAAAGCACTAAATAGAAAAAAATAATTTAAAACTATGTCCATTAATAGCGTATGTAAAATTTGGATTTTTGGCAGTGGCGTTAAATTTACACCAAATAAAATCGTTCTAAAATATATTCAGGCGTAGAAAAAAAATCTAATTAAAATCTTAATACGACTAATTCCTATTTACGATTTTTGTAATGTTTTCCAAATCAGAATTTTTAGTATAAGAAATTTTACCGCTTTTATTAATTTTTAGTAGGTGTTTAAAATTATTTATTATCTCGATTTACCTTTCACCTGTCACAAACATAGTGGTTTCTTTTGAAATTATTTATTAAGTTTTTTTTATTTCATTAAGTTGTCTATTTTCAAGTTTCGCACAAAATCAGTTTGTATACGGAGACAAAGAATAGGATAGATTTCTACAAAAAATAGTAACATATGAGACAGTGGGCTTTTTTGTATTAGCAAAAATAGGGAATCCAATTTGGGGCATAAAAGAACTTAGTTTTGGTGCTTCTAAGAGCCGTGTCTATAGTTAATCTGTTTGGCAACAATTTTTGGAGTCGATCTTAGTTCTTAGTGGCAGCAACAACACGATTTGCCTTAAGGGTTATATGGTATGTAATTTATTTTAGTTGCAAATTTAACGCCACTCGCAAAAAGCAGAATTTTAAATACGCTATTAATGAACATTGTTTTCAATTATTTTTTTTTCTTTTTAGTGCTTTTTTTCCTTTTTAGTTTTGTTTAAAGTCGGTTTTATTTTTTCAAAATTTTTTTTTTATTTCGAATGTTTTTTAGTTTCAATTTTTAATATAAATATATAAATGAAAATATATAAATGAATCTTCCAGGTATTGTACTGAACACAATACAAAAAATTCAACTCAAGCGATGTAGAATCTAGCAGGGGAGGGGTTTGAGGGGTAGGTTAACACGGGGGAAATATACAAAAGAACCTTCCTTGTGTTGTACTGAACACAACACAAAAAAATTCAACTGGATATCTCAAGCGATGTAGAATCTAGAAGGGGAGGGGGTTTGAGGCGGTGGGTCAACAGGGGGAAAGTACATATGTAAAATGTCCTTCCTGACATTGTACTGAACACAACACAAAAAATTTCAACTCGATATCTTAAGTAGAATCTAGCGGGAGAGGGGTATTGAGGGGGTGGGTCAAAAGGGGGAAAGTATGTAAAATGTTCTTCCTGACATTGTACTGAATACAACACAAAAAATTTCAACTCGATATCTTAAGCGATGTAGAATCTAGTGGGAGAGGGGTATTGAGGGGGTGGGTCAAAAGGGGGAAAGTATGTAAAATGTCCTTCCTGGCATTGTACTGAACACAACACAAAAAATTTCAACTCGATATCTCAAGCGATGTAGAATCTAGAATGGG
This sequence comes from Chrysopilus asiliformis, assembly GCA_964034945.1. Classification (NCBI taxonomy): domain Eukaryota; kingdom Metazoa; phylum Arthropoda; class Insecta; order Diptera; family Rhagionidae; genus Chrysopilus; species Chrysopilus asiliformis. The sequence goes on from OZ035962.1 coordinate 57,370,198, forward strand.
AGAGGGTATGAAAGCATAGCGCCACGGGGGGAAAATTTGCAGCTGGGCCCAACCATCTCTACAACTTTCTCTTTGGGACGACCAAAATCAGTTAACCCAGTAAAAAGTTAGGCGTGAACATACATTAAAAAAACCATAGATTCAGGTGGAATTGAGAACCTTTTCTTTTTTGAAGTCGGTTAAAAATGGAAGTTTGTTGGTTGGTCGGTTTGTTGGTTTGAGATTATAAATCTCAAGAACTACTGGACCGATTTTTACGCGGTTTTTGCAAAATGATTTGTGTTGCCAGGAGCAGTTTTTTAACTATGTATAGGTTTTCAAAATTCAAAATGGAAGGTCCTGAAAGGATAACATAAAAATCCTTTTTGACGTGGATACGTCTTGGATTTTGGTTATGGGGGTACAAATTAGAAAATCGGCTTGCTGCCATGATAACAAATTTGCAATCGATGAAACTCGATAGTTTGTGGTGACATCCGAACAGAAACTGTGTTATAAGATCCGGCCTACATTAAAGCATTGTTTAGGGTATTTTGTTATGTTAAACCATAGATTAGAGAGTTACTATAGATGAGAAGAAAACGCATTTTCCCATATACTTACGTAGAGTAAATAGCTGCGCTAGTGGAATATTTTCTGATGACATCGGTATTCCCTTTTACTCCTTCGCGTTTAATTGGAATGCACAATTGACTCATACGACACAAACACAAACATATCCGGGGCCAGCGCTTTGTTTACATTCGTCGATGGGAATCATTCGCAGGCGCACAGGTTTTCCATTTTACTATTATTAACGTTTTTATAGCACGTAAAATGTCCGCGAAAAAATATGTGCAATGTATTGTTAGGGAATGCTCAGCGGACAGCAAAAAAAATCCCAAAATAAAGTTTTTTACACCATTTCTCACACAAAAGCAATTCATGTCTTTCCGAAGCAAATGAAACAGATGCAAAGTACTCTTCTTCAGGAAAAAAATTCTTCCTCGTTTCTTATCTATAGTAACTCTCTAATCTATCGTTAAACTATGTTCAATTATCTTTTTAAGAATCAAAATCTAAATTTTCACTGCCGCTGTTATGCTGTGTTTGCTGCTTGTAGTACAGATTTCCATTTATACTCTTTTTATGCTTCTCCTTTATGTGTATTGAATCTGATGTATTGAATGCCATGTTATTTCGTTCTTTTCGCTCTGAAAAGTGTCGCTCTTAACGGCAAAATTGTTTGCTGTGGTTTCCGACTCTCGTTCTTGGGAACGAAAATGATTTCTATTTAAGTTTTCGCTTCTTCTTCAAAGCGGTTTGAGGGCCTCGCATAAAAATGAATGAAAGTCTCGAGCGATGGCTTTTTGGTATGATGCACACACACATGTAAGTATGCATTTTACTAGTGAGAGAACGATATTTCGCTCCCAGCATTATAGTTGTGTTCAGGGTTGTGAGATTTTTGATCTTCGAAATCGTAGTAAATCGGCCGAAAAATAATAGTAGAATCGATGAAATAGTAGTAAAGGCCATAGAGGGATAAAGGAACAAAAAGTGCCCCCAGAGATAGAAGCTTGAAATTTTTTTCGTAAGTTGCCACCATTATAACAAATATTTTCCCAAAATTTCAGTCCAAAAAAACGAGTAGTTTTGGAGAAAAAAAAATATGATTTTTTTGAAAAAATTCTAGCTCCGTAACGGGTTAACCGATTTTGATGAAACTTGTCGCAATTTTTTCGTTGAAAGTCATAGTTTTCAAAAAAAATTATAGCAAAAAAATTAAGTGTGAGGAACCGTTAGGAAAAAATATTTTTTGTTTTTAAAAAATTATAACGGTAACTTAACGGTTTTGCACTACTTTTATTTTTTTCTCAAAAACTCCTTAATCCCTTACCTACAAAACAAAAAAAATTACAGGGCAATCGGAGAGGTACTTCATATTCAAAAAGAATAAAATGTGAAAGATGAATCAATTTCTGAACTAAAAAGTTTAGGCGAAGAGGTAAAGGAGGGCGAAAAACGCAGATACTTAAAACCCGGCATTATATCTGTGCTTTTATGACAAAGTCACTTAAGTCGAAAATCGGCATTTTTCAGGAGAGCGATTTTAAGAGTAAAATAAAATTCTGAAAAAAACTATAAGTTTTAACCAGGGACGGGAAACGAAATAAAAAATCGTAACGTTATTCATTTCGTTACGTAACGAAATTGAACTTTTATTTCGTTACGTTATTTCGTTTTGTAACGATAAAAAATTTCATTTCGTTACGTTATAACGTTATATTTCGTTACACATTGTATGGAAACTGAAAACAAAAAAAACGCACTTTAATAATAGTTTGTCACAAAGTAATTCAGTTCAGTTTCCATAAAAATAAATTCTATAAAAAATAATAAAACTTAGCAAAAAGAAAATACAAATAAAAACAAAAAAAAATAGTGATTACTAAATTAAAAAATCGACATTTTGGTCAATATCAAAGATATAGAATTTTAGGCTATTTTGACGTCGCTGATTCTGAGTCGCACTTAGCTTTAGCGAAATTCACTCAACTTCTGGAGTTACTAAAAAGAAAATATTTTCGATACCAACAAAGTTGCTTGAAAGATTTCCTTTTTCGTATCTCCAGAAATAGAGGGAATCGGGCCAAAACAAAATCCGATTTTTGTAATGGCCACATCTATCAGTTTTCCATCAGTCGCAACTGTTACGGTACTCGTCAGTTTTCCATCAGTTTTTTACATCCAGTTAAGCGTTTCCATCTATCAGTTGCGACTGACACTTTTTTGTGAAAATTTCCCATTCATTTTGATTGTAGAGTTCAAAAAATACCGGTGGATAATCGAGACAGAGCGTATTTATGGATTATTATTGCATTAAGTTCAAACAATAAAATTCGGTTCTGTTCTGCAGTAGGATTCTTGGCACTTATAACGATGTAGTTATCCATAGCGATGTCGTTATCCATAAATACGAATAAGAGCTTTTACGTTTGTGGTAGTGATATAAAATGGCGTTGTATTTGTTTCTCGCTGTCAACTTTCCAATAAAATTACCCTCGACTATGACTCTGGCAATGCTGAGCCTTCCAATACGAATTTTCATAACGACTGCTCTCGGACCAGTCGATAAACACTAATGTTTGAGTTTCGTCCACTTAAGAATGTTGTTTAATTGTTGTCGCGTTGGCAAAAACGAAATAAAATGTTGAATGCGTCCCTTAATTGTCTAAACATTACTCGCATTTCCCTTTTCCTTAAAAAAAACGAAAATGAATTCGCCTTTACCTTGTGATCAAGTTGAAATTTTCAAACCGCTGATGAAAAAAAATCTTTCACGCACAGCGAAATGAAAATTACTCTTGCTTGTGGAGGCCAACAGCGGAAACCGGTTGTAGTGCGGAAAGAGGAAGGGAAACACATGTTGGCAGCAAGAAAGTGCAATGAAATTGAATTCAATCGAAATTGCTGACAGCAAGAAAAAATCTTTTGTATTTAACCTCAACCATTTGTGTTTATTTCTGTGACATTTTTTTGTTGTGATTGTTAAAAATTTTTCCCAAAAACGTAAAACCTTTTCATTTGACTAATCCGGGGAAATTCTAAAACGATTTTCGGAGACTTTTCTATGTTGTTTTTCAAAGGAAAAGTGTTCGGAAATCCATCTAGAATTGCATAAAAAACTGCCGGCTGGCCGCCCGACTTATATAAATACTTTTCACAGCTAAATATTAGATTTTTTCGAAAGAAAATTGTTATTTGTTCACTTTTCAAAATATGTTGAATTTAAAACAAATTTTAAATTTGCCGCTACTGTCAAGATTGTATTTAAATTTTCGCCGCCAGAGGGAAAATTAACCACCTGTGCAAAATAATACCCTTAGCGATCTTTCCAGATCGTTATTTATCGATTTTGGCCAAGAATCCTACTGCTGATTCGATACGAGTGACGCGACTGACGCGAACGTTCACACCAATCAGATTCCCATCAATTTCCCAAAAACTGATGGAAAACTGATAGATGTGGCCCCTACATTAGAATCAAAATACGATAAAAAATACTACTCCAATATTTTTAATCATATTTTATGCAGGTGGCAGGTCTGTGAGGTTACACTTGATGAACTTTTGTGGAAAATTTCACAAAAATATAATACTAAACAAAACACGGAAAAATTAATAAATAACGAAAAAACGTAATATATTTTTTCGTTTTTCGTTATTGTAACGGAATTGAATTTCTATAACGTTATAACGTAATTATGAAGAAATAGCCCGAAAATCATTTCGTTATTTCGTTATTTCGTTACGTTACGATAACGTTTCCCATCCCTGGTTTTAACACATGTGAAGTATACCATTCGATAGCCAAATGGGAGCTCCGTATTTCATCCATGTTTTAAAACAGCGATACTATTAAAATTATAAAAAAGTTCTTTTGACTTATCAAGAAATACGATTAATTCAAATCCCAGAAAAACTTATGTAACATAAAGGCTTTTACCAAAAAAATGAAATACCAAAACGTTGTATAATGTCGACTTAAGTTGGTTTGCGAAAAAGATTTTATGTTTCAATAACCTTTCGAAATCATCATATGTAAACTTAGGAGTAAGCTTGTAAGAATTCTTAATTTGGTAAAAACCACAATTTCGACTTAAGAAGTTTTGTCAAAACGAAAAATTACAGTTAGACGGGTTTTTTTTTGCGGGAAATTTTTGACAAAAGTTTTTTTACCAGAATTATTTTTAAAAGCTAACTATGTACAAAATAACTAATATATACCTAAAATATTTCTCGAAAACCATTGTGTATCAAAACTCTACTTAACGCTTTGTAGCGCAACATGTTAGTTTTGAAGCAAATTTAGATTTTTGGCTTCGTTTTGCATAAAAAAATATTATTTGTTCAGCAAAGAAACGCATTTTTTTTGTAATTTTTTTGTTGCACATATGCAAGGAACCAAAACTCCATTGTTCTGACTAAATTACATATGTTTTTGAAGTGAAAACTTCTTTAGCGGCGTTGTGAGTGATTTCAAACTCGATGAAACGACAGTAAAAAGAGATAGGATATTTTAGCCTACGAGAAAATTAGATAGAATACAGATGGGTGCCAGTCAATTTATCGTAAACAAGATTGATGGGAAGCGGGAAGGGGTAGGGGAAGAGGGCGGGGTACAGGAAGGGAAAGGGGAGAAGGGAGAAGTGTTAGGAGGGAGGAAGTGGAGAGAGGAGGCGATAAATTATGTTTCGTCATAAATTGCAATATATACATATGTACTCGTATATAAATAAAAATGGATGTTTTATTGTTTGTCTGCCTGCCTGAGATTACAAAACTCAAAAACTACTGGACCGATTTTTATGCGGTTTTTTGCAAAATAATCTGTGTTGCCAGGAGCAGGTTTTTAGCTATGTAGATTTTCAAAATTCGAAACGGAAGGTCCTGTAAGGATAATGAAAATATCCTTTTTCCCATTTTTCTCCGGAAAAATTTGCATTTTAGAGTTTTTGGGGTCGCTGATCACGAATCCGGTATTAGATTTTCAAAATTCGAAACGAAAGGTCCTGTAAGGATAATGAAAATATCCTTTTTCCCATTTTTCCCCGGAAAAATTTGCACTATAGGGTTTTTGGGGTCACTGATCATGAATCCGATATTAGATTTTCAAAATTCGAAACGGAAGGTCCTGTAAGGATAATGAAAATATCCTTTTTCCCATTTTTCCCCGGAAAAATTTGCACTATAGGGTTTTTGGGGTCAAAATTTTTTTTTTATTTCGAATGTTTTTTAGTTTCAATTTTTAATATAAATATATAAATGAAAATATATAAATGAATCTTCCAGGTATTGTACTGAACACAATACAAAAAATTCAACTCAAGCGATGTAGAATCTAGCAGGGGAGGGGTTTGAGGGGTAGGTTAACACGGGGGAAATATACAAAAGAACCTTCCTTGTGTTGTACTGAACACAACACAAAAAAATTCAACTGGATATCTCAAGCGATGTAGAATCTAGAAGGGGAGGGGGTTTGAGGCGGTGGGTCAACAGGGGGAAAGTACATATGTAAAATGTCCTTCCTGACATTGTACTGAACACAACACAAAAAATTTCAACTCGATATCTTAAGTAGAATCTAGCGGGAGAGGGGTATTGAGGGGGTGGGTCAAAAGGGGGAAAGTATGTAAAATGTTCTTCCTGACATTGTACTGAATACAACACAAAAAATTTCAACTCGATATCTTAAGCGATGTAGAATCTAGTGGGAGAGGGGTATTGAGGGGGTGGGTCAAAAGGGGGAAAGTATGTAAAATGTCCTTCCTGGCATTGTACTGAACACAACACAAAAAATTTCAACTCGATATCTCAAGCGATGTAGAATCTAGAATGGGAGAGGGTATGAAAGCATAGCGCCACGGGGGGAAAATTTGCAGCTGGGCCCAACCATCTCTACAACTTTCTCTTTGGGACGACCAAAATCAGTTAACCCAGTAAAAAGTTAGGCGTGAACATACATTAAAAAAACCATAGATTCAGGTGGAATTGAGAACCTTTTCTTTTTTGAAGTCGGTTAAAAATGGAAGTTTGTTGGTTGGTCGGTTTGTTGGTTTGAGATTATAAATCTCAAGAACTACTGGACCGATTTTTACGCGGTTTTTGCAAAATGATTTGTGTTGCCAGGAGCAGTTTTTTAACTATGTATAGGTTTTCAAAATTCAAAATGGAAGGTCCTGAAAGGATAACATAAAAATCCTTTTTGACGTGGATACGTCTTGGATTTTGGTTATGGGGGTACAAATTAGAAAATCGGCTTGCTGCCATGATAACAAATTTGCAATCGATGAAACTCGATAGTTTGTGGTGACATCCGAACAGAAACTGTGTTATAAGATCCGGCCTACATTAAAGCATTGTTTAGGGTATTTTGTTATGTTAAACCATAGATTAGAGAGTTACTATAGATGAGAAGAAAACGCATTTTCCCATATACTTACGTAGAGTAAATAGCTGCGCTAGTGGAATATTTTCTGATGACATCGGTATTCCCTTTTACTCCTTCGCGTTTAATTGGAATGCACAATTGACTCATACGACACAAACACAAACATATCCGGGGCCAGCGCTTTGTTTACATTCGTCGATGGGAATCATTCGCAGGCGCACAGGTTTTCCATTTTACTATTATTAACGTTTTTATAGCACGTAAAATGTCCGCGAAAAAATATGTGCAATGTATTGTTAGGGAATGCTCAGCGGACAGCAAAAAAAATCCCAAAATAAAGTTTTTTACACCATTTCTCACACAAAAGCAATTCATGTCTTTCCGAAGCAAATGAAACAGATGCAAAGTACTCTTCTTCAGGAAAAAAATTCTTCCTCGTTTCTTATCTATAGTAACTCTCTAATCTATCGTTAAACTATGTTCAATTATCTTTTTAAGAATCAAAATCTAAATTTTCACTGCCGCTGTTATGCTGTGTTTGCTGCTTGTAGTACAGATTTCCATTTATACTCTTTTTATGCTTCTCCTTTATGTGTATTGAATCTGATGTATTGAATGCCATGTTATTTCGTTCTTTTCGCTCTGAAAAGTGTCGCTCTTAACGGCAAAATTGTTTGCTGTGGTTTCCGACTCTCGTTCTTGGGAACGAAAATGATTTCTATTTAAGTTTTCGCTTCTTCTTCAAAGCGGTTTGAGGGCCTCGCATAAAAATGAATGAAAGTCTCGAGCGATGGCTTTTTGGTATGATGCACACACACATGTAAGTATGCATTTTACTAGTGAGAGAACGATATTTCGCTCCCAGCATTATAGTTGTGTTCAGGGTTGTGAGATTTTTGATCTTCGAAATCGTAGTAAATCGGCCGAAAAATAATAGTAGAATCGATGAAATAGTAGTAAAGGCCATAGAGGGATAAAGGAACAAAAAGTGCCCCCAGAGATAGAAGCTTGAAATTTTTTTCGTAAGTTGCCACCATTATAACAAATATTTTCCCAAAATTTCAGTCCAAAAAAACGAGTAGTTTTGGAGAAAAAAAAATATGATTTTTTTGAAAAAATTCTAGCTCCGTAACGGGTTAACCGATTTTGATGAAACTTGTCGCAATTTTTTCGTTGAAAGTCATAGTTTTCAAAAAAAATTATAGCAAAAAAATTAAGTGTGAGGAACCGTTAGGAAAAAATATTTTTTGTTTTTAAAAAATTATAACGGTAACTTAACGGTTTTGCACTACTTTTATTTTTTTCTCAAAAACTCCTTAATCCCTTACCTACAAAACAAAAAAAATTACAGGGCAATCGGAGAGGTACTTCATATTCAAAAAGAATAAAATGTGAAAGATGAATCAATTTCTGAACTAAAAAGTTTAGGCGAAGAGGTAAAGGAGGGCGAAAAACGCAGATACTTAAAACCCGGCATTATATCTGTGCTTTTATGACAAAGTCACTTAAGTCGAAAATCGGCATTTTTCAGGAGAGCGATTTTAAGAGTAAAATAAAATTCTGAAAAAAACTATAAGTTTTAACCAGGGACGGGAAACGAAATAAAAAATCGTAACGTTATTCATTTCGTTACGTAACGAAATTGAACTTTTATTTCGTTACGTTATTTCGTTTTGTAACGATAAAAAATTTCATTTCGTTACGTTATAACGTTATATTTCGTTACACATTGTATGGAAACTGAAAACAAAAAAAACGCACTTTAATAATAGTTTGTCACAAAGTAATTCAGTTCAGTTTCCATAAAAATAAATTCTATAAAAAATAATAAAACTTAGCAAAAAGAAAATACAAATAAAAACAAAAAAAAATAGTGATTACTAAATTAAAAAATCGACATTTTGGTCAATATCAAAGATATAGAATTTTAGGCTATTTTGACGTCGCTGATTCTGAGTCGCACTTAGCTTTAGCGAAATTCACTCAACTTCTGGAGTTACTAAAAAGAAAATATTTTCGATACCAACAAAGTTGCTTGAAAGATTTCCTTTTTCGTATCTCCAGAAATAGAGGGAATCGGGCCAAAACAAAATCCGATTTTTGTAATGGCCACATCTATCAGTTTTCCATCAGTCGCAACTGTTACGGTACTCGTCAGTTTTCCATCAGTTTTTTACATCCAGTTAAGCGTTTCCATCTATCAGTTGCGACTGACACTTTTTTGTGAAAATTTCCCATTCATTTTGATTGTAGAGTTCAAAAAATACCGGTGGATAATCGAGACAGAGCGTATTTATGGATTATTATTGCATTAAGTTCAAACAATAAAATTCGGTTCTGTTCTGCAGTAGGATTCTTGGCACTTATAACGATGTAGTTATCCATAGCGATGTCGTTATCCATAAATACGAATAAGAGCTTTTACGTTTGTGGTAGTGATATAAAATGGCGTTGTATTTGTTTCTCGCTGTCAACTTTCCAATAAAATTACCCTCGACTATGACTCTGGCAATGCTGAGCCTTCCAATACGAATTTTCATAACGACTGCTCTCGGACCAGTCGATAAACACTAATGTTTGAGTTTCGTCCACTTAAGAATGTTGTTTAATTGTTGTCGCGTTGGCAAAAACGAAATAAAATGTTGAATGCGTCCCTTAATTGTCTAAACATTACTCGCATTTCCCTTTTCCTTAAAAAAAACGAAATTAAATTCGCCTTTACCTTGTGATCAAGTTGAAATTTTCAAACCGCTGATGAAAAAAAATCTTTCACGCACAGCGAAATGAAAATTACTCTTGCTTGTGGAGGCCAACAGCGGAAACCGGTTGTAGTGCGGAAAGAGGAAGGGAAACACATGTTGGCAGCAAGAAAGTGCAATGAAATTGAATTCAATCGAAATTGCTGACAGCAAGAAAAAATCTTTTGTATTTAACCTCAACCATTTGTGTTTATTTCTGTGACATTTTTTTGTTGTGATTGTTAAAAATTTTTCCCAAAAACGTAAAACCTTTTCATTTGACTAATCCGGGGAAATTCTAAAACGATTTTCGGAGACTTTTCTATGTTGTTTTTCAAAGGAAAAGTGTTCGGAAATCCATCTAGAATTGCATAAAAAACTGCCGGCTGGCCGCCCGACTTATATAAATACTTTTCACAGCTAAATATTAGATTTTTTCGAAAGAAAATTGTTATTTGTTCACTTTTCAAAATATGTTGAATTTAAAACAAATTTTAAATTTGCCGCTACTGTCAAGATTGTATTTAAATTTTCGCCGCCAGAGGGAAAATTAACCACCTGTGCAAAATAATACCCTTAGCGATCTTTCCAGATCGTTATTTATCGATTTTGGCCAAGAATCCTACTGCTGATTCGATACGAGTGACGCGACTGACGCGAACGTTCACACCAATCAGATTCCCATCAATTTCCCAAAAACTGATGGAAAACTGATAGATGTGGCCCCTACATTAGAATCAAAATACGATAAAAAATACTACTCCAATATTTTTAATCATATTTTATGCAGGTGGCAGGTCTGTGAGGTTACACTTGATGAACTTTTGTGGAAAATTTCACAAAAATATAATACTAAACAAAACACGGAAAAATTAATAAATAACGAAAAAACGTAATATATTTTTTCGTTTTTCGTTATTGTAACGGAATTGAATTTCTATAACGTTATAACGTAATTATGAAGAAATAGCCCGAAAATCATTTCGTTATTTCGTTATTTCGTTACGTTACGATAACGTTTCCCATCCCTGGTTTTAACACATGTGAAGTATACCATTCGATAGCCAAATGGGAGCTCCGTATTTCATCCATGTTTTAAAACAGCGATACTATTAAAATTATAAAAAAGTTCTTTTGACTTATCAAGAAATACGATTAATTCAAATCCCAGAAAAACTTATGTAACATAAAGGCTTTTACCAAAAAAATGAAATACCAAAACGTTGTATAATGTCGACTTAAGTTGGTTTGCGAAAAAGATTTTATGTTTCAATAACCTTTCGAAATCATCATATGTAAACTTAGGAGTAAGCTTGTAAGAATTCTTAATTTGGTAAAAACCACAATTTCGACTTAAGAAGTTTTGTCAAAACGAAAAATTACAGTTAGACGGGTTTTTTTTTGCGGGAAATTTTTGACAAAAGTTTTTTTACCAGAATTATTTTTAAAAGCTAACTATGTACAAAATAACTAATATATACCTAAAATATTTCTCGAAAACCATTGTGTATCAAAACTCTACTTAACGCTTTGTAGCGCAACATGTTAGTTTTGAAGCAAATTTAGATTTTTGGCTTCGTTTTGCATAAAAAAATATTATTTGTTCAGCAAAGAAACGCATTTTTTTTGTAATTTTTTTGTTGCACATATGCAAGGAACCAAAACTCCATTGTTCTGACTAAATTACATATGTTTTTGAAGTGAAAACTTCTTTAGCGGCGTTGTGAGTGATTTCAAACTCGATGAAACGACAGTAAAAAGAGATAGGATATTTTAGCCTACGAGAAAATTAGATAGAATACAGATGGGTGCCAGTCAATTTATCGTAAACAAGATTGATGGGAAGCGGGAAGGGGTAGGGGAAGAGGGCGGGGTACAGGAAGGGAAAGGGGAGAAGGGAGAAGTGTTAGGAGGGAGGAAGTGGAGAGAGGAGGCGATAAATTATGTTTCGTCATAAATTGCAATATATACATATGTACTCGTATATAAATAAAAATGGATGTTTTATTGTTTGTCTGCCTGCCTGAGATTACAAAACTCAAAAACTACTGGACCGATTTTTATGCGGTTTTTTGCAAAATAATCTGTGTTGCCAGGAGCAGGTTTTTAGCTATGTAGATTTTCAAAATTCGAAACGGAAGGTCCTGTAAGGATAATGAAAATATCCTTTTTCCCATTTTTCTCCGGAAAAATTTGCATTTTAGAGTTTTTGGGGTCGCTGATCACGAATCCGGTATTAGATTTTCAAAATTCGAAACGAAAGGTCCTGTAAGGATAATGAAAATATCCTTTTTCCCATTTTTCCCCGGAAAAATTTGCACTATAGGGTTTTTGGGGTCACTGATCATGAATCCGATATTAGATTTTCAAAATTCGAAACGGAAGGTCCTGTAAGGATAATGAAAATATCCTTTTTCCCATTTTTCCCCGGAAAAATTTGCACTATAGGGTTTTTGGGGTCACTGATCACGAATCCGATATTAGATTTTCAAAATTCGAAACGGAAGGTCCTGTAAGGATAATGAAAATATCCTTTTTCCCATTTTTCTCCGGAAAAATTGGCACTACGGGGTTTTTGGGGTCGCTGATCACGAATCCGGTATTAGATTTTCAAAATTCGAAACGAAAGGTCCTGTAAGGATAAATATCCTTTTTCCCATTTTTCCCCGGAAAAATTTGCACTATAGGGTTTTTGGGGTCACTGATCACGAATCCGATATTAGATTTTCAAAATTCGAAACGGAAGGTCCTGTAAGGATAATGAAAATATCCTTTTTCCCATTTTTCTCCGGAAAAATTGGCACTACGGGGTTTTTGGGGTCGCTGATCACGAATCCGGTATTAGATTTTCAAAATTCGAAACGAAAGGTCCTGTAAGGATAAATATCCTTTTTCCCATTTTTCCCCGGAAAAATTTGCATTTTAGGGTTTTTGGGGTCGCTGATCACGAATCCGGTATTAGATTTTCAAAATTCGAAACGGAAGATCCTTAAGGATAATGAAAATATCCTTTTTCCCATTTTCCCCGGAAAAATTTGCATTTTAGGGTTTTTGGGGTCGCTGATCACGAATCCGGTATTAGATTTTCAATAAAAATATAATATTACTTTTGAACCTGGTACCAATATTATAATAAATAAACGCAATAACTATCCCACCCCTGATACCGCATTCGTCTCATTCTCTCGCTGTTTAGTTTTCCTAAGGTTTCACTTCTACCGCGTGTGCACTGCACACACATGTTTTTTTAATTGTTTTTTTTTTCAAATATATAGAAAAATTATACTCACTCTTCGTATTTTTTTTTCAATCACTGTTTTTAACGATTTTTAATAATTTTTAAAAAAAATTCAAAAGCGCATTTCTCGACCGAATTCTAACGCAACCAAAATAAAGTTTCAATCCACATACAGTGAGAGTCAAAAGTGAGTCAGCACCACAAAATTTCACTTTTCTGTGCATATTAAGTTGTTAATAAAAGGATGTGGAATTTTTTTTTATACTTAAATGAAAGACTTATCTGACCGTAGTACTGCTGCAAAAAATTTTTTTTGATGTCATAAATATTACAGTTTTTACACACAATAATATAAAAAAAAGTCACAATTTTTTGAGTCAAAAGTGAGTCAGCACTTGTTGTTTTTGAATGAAATAATGATTGTTTATATTAAAAAAAAAATTAATATTTAGTTTGTAAGCCTTTAGCTTTTATCACTGCTGTCATACGCCGTGGCATTGATTCTACCAATTTAGTAATGGTATCTGAAGTTATTTTCTCCCATTCCTCGCGAAGCGCCATCTTAAGGGATTCTTTGCTAGTAATGGTCCTCTTGCGCAGTTGGCGATCAAGATGCTCCCACAGATGCTCAATTGGATTGAGGTCCGGTGATTGGGCAGGGTGATCCAGTTGTTTTGGCGTTCGATAAAGCAGCCATTCCTTCACCAAGCGTGAGGTATGCTTCGGATCATTGTCCTGTTGGAAGATCCATGAGCCAGACAGCATCAATTTATTTACACTAGGTGAAAGGTTTTGTCTTAAAATCTCAAGGTAGCCTTCTTTGTTCATTGTGTTTTCAATGAACACCAGATTTCCCACACCGGATGCCGCCATGCACCCCCACCATGTTTCACGGTCTTTAGAACATTTTTTTCCTCAAACGCCGAATTTGCCTTTCGCCATATTTTTGCACACCTAGCTTGTCCAAAAATTTCGAATTTACTCTCATCCGAAAATAAAACGTTTTTCCAAAAGGACATATTGTGGTTACGGTATTTTTGCGCGTACTTAAGACGCTTCATTTTATTCTTGTCTGAAATGTGTGGCTTTTTTCTTGGAGTTCGGCCATGGAGTCCGTTGTCATTTAATAACCTGCGGATTGTAGATGCACTCACTGATGATTCTGTGTCCACACTAATATTTGAAGCTATCTTGACGGCACTTGATTTTGGATTATTTTTTACAGTTCTCACAATATTTCTAATTTGCGTGTTATTCAATTTTTTAGGGCGCCCAGAACGGGGTAAATTTTTAACGGTACCGAGCGAATTATATTTATCAACAATTTTTTTTATTGTCGAATTGTGTCTACCGAACATCTTACCGATTTCCCGATAGGATTTTCCTTCCTTTGAAAGTTTAATAATAGCTTTTCGCGTTTCTTCGTGAATTTCCGTTCTCATTTTAAAATAAAATCCTCGATTGCACAAAATAATTTCAAGACTTGCGAAATACGTTTTCTCTTGCAATTTATAACTACGTTTAACAAAAAAACTTACTTTACATGGCCGGCGTCTGCTTTTACCGTTATTTTTCATTCAGAAACTACAAGTGCTGACTCACTTTTGACTCAAAAAATTGTGACTTTTTTTATATTATTGTGTGTAAAAACTGTAATATTTATGATATCAAAAAAAAAATTTTGCAGCAGTACTACGGTCAGATAAGTCTTTCATTTAAGTATAAAAAAAATTTCCACATCCTTTTATTAACTACTTAATATGTACAGAAAAGTGAAATTTTGTGGTGCTGACTCACTTTTGACTCTCACTGTATAACGGCATATGCTGCCAACCAATTTCGCCCTCCTTTACCTCTTCGCCAAAACTTTTTAGTTCAGAAATTGATTCATCTTTCACATTTTATTCTTTTTGAATATGAAGTACCTCTCCGATTGCCCTGTAATTTTTTTTGTTTTGTAGGTAAGGGATTAAGGAGTTTTTGAGAAAAAAATAAAAGTAGTGCAAAACCGTTAAGTTACCGTTATAATTTTTTAAAAACAAAAAATATTTTTTCCTAACGGTTCCTCACACTTAATTTTTTTGCTATAATTTTTTTTGAAAACTATGACTTTCAACGAAAAAATTGCGACAAGTTTCATCAAAATCGGTTAACCCGTTACGGAGCTAGAATTTTTTCAAAAAAATCATATTTTTTTTTCTCCAAAACTACTCGTTTTTTTGGACTGAAATTTTGGGAAAATATTTGTTATAATGGTGGCAACTTACGAAAAAAATTTCAAGCTTCTATCTCTGGGGGCACTTTTTGTTCCCTTATCCCTCTATGGCCTTTATGTAAAACCTTCGTCATTAACTAATTTGAACGAAAGACTAGAAATCGGAGTGTTTTGAACACTGTATGTATGATATTTACTTCATACTTCTCTTATCATAAACCAATTACTTATAAATAAAATTATTATATAAAATTATTATTATAAATAAAATTATTATATTATAAAATTATGAAACCGAATATCTCAAAAACGGTGCATCTTATCAAAAAAGTGCAAGAACAAAAGTTATTTAGGATATGATTCTACATAAAACTTCCATACATCAAAATCCGATTGGAATAAATTAAAAAAAAATCTAATTAGAAAGTTTGACTTCAAACTGGAATTTTGATACAACTGTTCGCCGTTCACTTAAATCACCATACGGATTTTCAATAATTGCCAGATTGGCAATTATAGCTTTCGTTATGTTTTAAATAAAAATTTGTTTCCTTAATTTCCTTTTCACTAAAATTTCTTACTTAAATATCTATTGGCGATCGTTGCAGGCGGATCCACGTCTTCTGGCCGTCTCTACGAGACAGACACCTTGCTTTTTTCATTTTGTCCCGGAAAAACTGGCATTGTAGGGTTATTGGGGTCGCTGATCACGGATCTGCGGTTGGAATTTTAAAATTCGAAACGGAAGGTCCTGTAAGGATAACTCAAATGTCCTTTTTCCAATTTTTCCCCGGAAAAATTTGCATTATAGGGCTTTTGGGGTCGCTGAACACGAATCCGGTATTAGATTTTCAAAATTCGAAACGGAAGGTCCTGTAAGGATAATGAAAATATCCTTTTTCCCATTTTTCCCCGGAAAAATCGGCATTATGGGGTTTTTGGGGTCGCTGATCACGAATCCGATATTAGATTTTCAAAATTCGAAACGAAAGGTCCTGTAAGGATAATGAAAATATCCTTTTTCCCATTTTTCCCCGGAAAAATCGGCATTATAGGGTTTTTGGGGTCGCTGATCACGAATCCGGTATTAGATTTTCAAAATTCGAAACGGAGGGTCCTGTAAGGGTAACATTTTTTCCCAAAACTTTTTAAGTTATTTATGGTTTTTTGGCATTCTAAAATTTATACAAAAAACTTTCAGCTGGCAACGAAGGGCCTGCTATATGAAATAAAGATTTATTCTCAATCTATATATATATATGTTTTTTTTTTCAAAATTCGAAACGGAAGGTCCAGAAAGGATAACATAAATATCCTTTTTTCCATTTTGCCCCGGAAAAATTTGCATTATAGGGTTTTTGGGATCGCTGATCACGAAATCGGTATTAGATTTTCAAAACTCGAAACGGAAGGTCGTGAAAGGATAACGCAAATATCCTTTTTCCCCGGAAAAATTAGCGTTATGTTTGGGATAGCTGATCACGAATCCGATATTTGATTTTCAAAATTCGAAACGGAAGGTCCTGCAAGAATAACGCAAATATCCTTTTTTCCATTTTTCACCGGATAAATTGGCATAAAGGGGTTTTTGGGGTCGCTGATCACGGCTCTGCTGTTGGAATTTTAAAATTTGAACCGGAAGGTCCTGTAAGGATAACCCAAATATCCTTTTTCCTGTTTTTCCCGGGAAAATCGGCATAAGCGGGTTTCCGCGGTCGCTGAATGCGAATTCGGTGTTAGATTTTTAAAATTCTAAATGGAAGGTCCTGAAAGGATAACGCAAATATCCTTTTTCCCATTTTTCTCCGGAGAAATTGGTATTAAGGGGTTTTTGGGGTCGCTGATCACGAACACGGTATTAGATTTTCAAAATTCGAAACGGAAGTTCCTGTAAGGATTACGGAAATGTCATTTTTCAATTTTTCTCGCAAAAGCAGGCTTTGGGAGGTTTTCAGGGTTGCTTATCACGAATCTGGAGTTAGAATTTCAAAATTCGAAACGGAAGGTCCTGTAAGGAGAACATTTTTTCCCAAAACTTTTTAAGTTATTTATGGTTTTTTGGCATTCTAAAATTTATACAAAAAACTTTTAGCTGCCAACGAAGGGTCTGCTAGTATCTAATATACTCCTATATGATATATCATATAGAGCCGTGGTTCCCAAACTGGGGGGCGTGGGGCCGTGGCCAGGGGGGCGTGAAGCAATTTCAGCCGCGCCCCCCTTCAAAATATTAGAATAGAACCACGGAGGTTTGCGGATTTTCAAAAAAGGGGGCGCAGCTGTTTGATAAGTGTTCAAGGGGGGCGTCAACTGAAAAAGTTTGGGAACCACGGATATAGAGTATAAACATAACAAAAGCTATAATTGCCAATATTTTGATAAGATGCACCGTTTTTGATATATTCGCAAAAAAAGTTTTCGTTCTTATGGGGGTTACCCCCTAATGGACCATTTTTGCCCATTAACGAACTTAGCATCGCATTTTACGAAAAACGGATCTGCGCAAAATTTCAAGTCTGTAGCTCAATCCGGGCGCCCGCAATCCGCGCCACAGGCGGACGAACGGACATGCTAAATTCAATTTTTTTTTATCATTCTAAAAACACTGGTGTAATTCATTTTTTTTTTGTGATAACGGGATCTTGGCGTTACAAACGGTAAGGCAAATCTAATATACCCTTTGGTTTCACCATACGGGTATAAAAACTCACTAAATGTGCGACATTTCGAGAATGGTAGAAAATATTGATTTGTCGTTAAGGACAAAAATGTAGAAAACTGTATTGTATTATCTTCAATTCCACCAAAAAAAATTTTTTTGTTCGAAAAACCATCAGTTTGTAAAAAGTTGTCCCTCGAAGTTTTTGATGTACGGCAATTCACAAGCGAGTTTTCCCGGAAATTTTTTACTTGTAATATTTAATTCAGAATTCAAAGTCAATAATTTTTTTCATTTTTTGTCTTCAAATGCAATGATTGTAATCGTTTTTAAAATCAATGACCACTTATCATATTGTAGAAACTGATTCGGAGGACCTTTTAGCTTAATAGACTTTTAAGGTTAGAATCGTGTGATAACTTGTTTTCCAAAATATCAAATTCACTTAAGAAAGGTCTCCTGAAAGGTTAACAAAAAGCTGATTGTTTGACGTATTTTAACTTGTTTGTTAGATTAGAAATTCTATAAAATTTCTCTTAATACTAGTTAACAAATGAACATACTGTTATTTGTTATCAAGAATCGAGGAGTTAGTGTACTTATTAAATTTTTGTATGAATTCGATAGAGTGTGCATAAAGTGTTATCATTTTATCATAAAAACAAGGCCACACTCTACAGAAGTTATGAATTTCAATTTTTTCCTTCGGAGAACTTCAAAAAACCCCCGACTAAAGAAAACCCCTAAAAAATTGAAAAACTCCTGAATAAAAAAAATCATTTAAACATAACAAAAGCTATAATTGCCAATCTGGCAATCATTGGAGACCCGTATGGTGATATTCGAATCAAAATTCGAACAGTGGTATCAAAATTCCACTTTGAAGTCAAACTTTCCAATAAGATTTTTTTAAAACTTGTTCCAATTGGATTTTGATGTATGGAACTTTAATGTAGAATCATGTCCTAAACAACTTTTGTTCTTGCACTTTTTTGATAAGATGCACCGTTTTTGAGATATTCACAAAAACCGTTTTCATTCGTATGGGGGGTACCCCCCTAATGGTCCATTTTTGCCCATTAACGAACTTAGTCTCGCATTTTACGAAAAACGGATCTGCGCAAACTTTCAAGTCTCTAGCTCAATCCGTGCGCCCGCAATCCGCGCCACAGACATACAGACGGAAAGACGGACAGACAGACAGACGGACATGCAGAAATTAATTATTTTTATCATTCTAAACACACTGGTGTAATTCATTTTTATGTGTGATGACGGGATCTTGGCGTTACAAACGGTAAGGCAAAGTTAATATACCCTTTGGTTTCACCATACGGGTATAAAAACTCACTAAATGTGCGACATTTCGAGAATGGTAGAATATATTGATTTGTCGTTAAGGACAAAAATGTAGAAAACTGTATTGTATTATCTTCAATTCCACCAAAAAAAAATTTTTTTGTTCGAAAAACCATCAGTTTGTAAAAAGTTGTCCCTCGAAGTTTTTGATGTACGGCAATTCACAAGCGAGTTTTCCCGGAAATTTTTTACTTGTAATATTTAATTCAGAATTCAAAGTCAATAATTTTTTTCATTTTTTGTCTTCAAATGCAATGATTGTAATCGTTTTTAAAATCAATGACCACTTATCATATTGTAGAAACTGATTCGGAGGACCTTTTAGCTTAATAGACTTTTAAGGTTAGAATCGTGTGATAACTTGTTTTCCAAAATATCAAATTCACTTAAGAAAGGTCTCCTGAAAGGTTAACAAACAGCTGATTGTTTGACGTATTTTAACTTGTTTGTTAGATTATAAATTCTATTAAATTTCTCTTAACACTAGTTAACAAGTGAACATACTGTTATTTATAATATAATATTTTATAGGGCTTATAGGTCAAAAATAAAACAAATGTTTCTAATAGTCAATAAATATTTTCTTTTACTTCTCGACGTTTCGCCTGTTTTCACTTGGCGTCTTCAGGAGCTATACATTTGAACACAAAATTTCTCATTAGGAAACAATACTATGCAATTAGAATCTAGTACTTACAATTTATTAACATTGATAAAATCACTACATATATATTTAAAAGTCAAAAATTGAAAATCAATAAAATCACAATTACTACATATATAATAAATTAAATTAACTAAATAAATTTGGCTACGGACGTTACAATTAAACTAAGCTCTTTCAAAAATTGTATATACTTAGCGGGGCCTTATTTGAGGACTGTTATTTTAAAATAGCACAGTATGTGGCGTTTACATCGTCCACCGTGTCTGACTTTCTATTCATGCTGTTTTCAGTACGATAAATGTGAAGAGCTTCTAGTACGTATCGTTTCTTTTGGTGAGAATTCTTGTTTTTTCAAAGTCAGGTGTGTGATCTTGTTCCACGCAATGATAAGTGAGTGCTGTTTTGTTGCTGCTTTTAGATTTTAAGTCCAACTTATGTCCCGCGATTCTGTTTTTTAGATATTGCTTTGTTGTCCCAACATACTCCATATCACAGCCTGATGTTTGATTGCCACCGCAAGGTATGTTGTAAATGACATCATGTTGATGCCATTTCGAGGTCTTATCCTTGAGTCTAGTAAATAAACTCCCTACTGTTTTTTTATTTCTGAATGCAATTTCTGTATTTCTGTTGCATTCTTTTAATACCCGCGACGTAGTTTCAGAGACTCCCGGAATAAATGTCAAACTCATATATTTTTTGTTGTCTTGAGTCTCTTCCATTGAATTTTCCGGGTTATCAGTAAACTTACATCTATGTACGATGCGCCGTATTATTCTGTTTGGAAAGTTGTTAATTTTTAGAATCATAAATACATCCTTCTGTGCTTGTTGCCAATATTCTTTACTAGTGGTTTCAAAAATTCTTCTTGCATAATTGGTAGCAGTGTTTAACACCTGGTAACGTGGATGTGTTGAGTGGTAATTCAACAATCGACCAGATGCCAAATCTTTTTTATACCATTTGGTTTTTAAATATTTGTCCACACGCATTATTGTGATATCTAAATAATTAAGTTGATCATCTGTTTCCTTGTCTACTGTAAATTTCAATCTCTCATGATAGTCGTTTAATTTCCCTAAAATTGATTGAATCTCATCTGTCTTGACAACTGCTAATAAATCGTCAACATATTTTACAATAAATTTTATGGAACCATTCAGTTTTGTATCCAATAAGGATTCTAAGACGATGTCTGCTAAAATTGGTGAAAGTGGGTTCCCCATCGGTAGTCCAAACATTTGTCTGTAAATATTCCCATCATACATGAAATAATTGCAGTCGTTTATGCAAAATCTTAATGATTCTAAAAATAACTTCTTTGGAACTTTGCAAACATTTTTCAGAGTTTCAAATTTTTGTTCTATGATTTGTAAACATAAATGCTTAGGAACATTTGAAAACAAAGATACCACGTCAAATGAGACGAGACTTTCGTCTTTTTCAATAGTGATATTGTTCAATTCGTTGATGACATCCTTGGAATTCTTAATGTTGTACTTTGAGTTTTTTGTGAGTTCCTTTAAGTTGCTTGCTAAAAACTTCGACAGTTTATAAGACGGTGATCCGATAGATGACACGATCGGTCTTAAGGGATGGCCTTCTTTGTGTATTTTTGGGAGACCATACATCCTGGGCTGTTGAGCGGTTATTTGTTATCAAGAATCGAGGAGTTAGTGTACTTATTAAATTTTTGTATGAATTCGATAGAATGTGCATAAAGTGTTACCATTTTATCATAAAAACACGTCCACACTCTACAAAAGTTATGAATTTCAATTTTTTCCTTCGGAGAACTTCAAAAAACCCCCGACTAAAGAAAACCCCTAAAAAATTGAAAAACTCCTGAATAAAATAACAGTAAATTTAAAATTTGTGTGCGTCGGGAAAGCCTATTGGTCGTTGACTTTGTGGAGCAACATTTTTCCCCGGATAAATTGGCATAAGGGGGTTTTTGGGGTCGCTGATCACGGCTCTGCTGTTGGAATTTTAAAATTCGAACCGGAAGGTCCTGTAAGGATAACCCAAATATCCTTTTTCCTGTTTTTCCCGGGAAAATCGGCATAAGAGGGTTTCCGGGGTCGCTGATTGCGAATTCGGTGTTAGATTTTTAAAATTCTAAATGGAAGGTCCTGAAAGGATAACGCAAATATCCTTTTTCCCATTTTTCTCCGAAGAAATTGGTATTAAGGGGTTTTTGGGGTCGCTGATCACGAATCCGATATTAGATTTTCAAAATTCGAAACAGAAGTTCCTGTAAGGATAACGGAAATGTCCTTTTTCCAATTTTTCTCGCAAAAACAGGCTTTGAGAGGTTTTCAGGGTTGCTTATTACGAATCTGGAGTTGGAATTTCAAAATTCGAAACGGAAGGTCCTGTAAGGATAACATTTTTTCCCAAAACTTTTTAAGTTATTTATGGTTTTTTGGCATTTTAAAATTTATATAAAAAACTTTTAGCTACCAACGAAGGGTCTGCTAGTATCTAATATACTGATATATCATATAGAGCCGTGGTTCCCAAACTGGGGGGCGTGGGGCCGTGGCCAGGGGGCCGTGAAGCAATTTCAGCCGCGCCCCCCTTGGGGGGCGTAGAGCGACGGGCGGTAGTCGTGAAGAAATTTGAAATTAACATTTCAAGATATTGTTCTTGTCTTGTCTAATAAAAAAAAAAAAAAAAAAAATTTGAAAAAAAGCTTTTATTAACCCTTTCAGTACCTATTTTGTTCTATGGGGGTTAAAAATACTCTCTATACAAATTAATGATGTTTAAGCTATTAGTATTCATTTAAAACAAAAAAAAAAAAAAAAAAAAAAAAATCAAAAATCTTAATTTTTCTTAAATTACGCTCACTGTAGTCCAGCTTTTTACTCAAAAAATCAAAGTTGGGTCACAAATGCATTTAACCCTTTCAGTCACCACGTACACTATAGTGTGCACACTTTCTACCAAGTCAAGTTATGAGTTATGGCTTCTGAAAAGTGTGTACACTATAGTGTACGTGGTGACTGAAAGGGTTAAAAAAGAATGCACTAAAAAGAAAAAAATAATTTTCTGGACGCTGTGTATCAGAAATATAAAAGCTTTTTAAAAGCGAGATAAATTTTTATTTTATTGTTTTATGCTTTATCTCGCTTTTTAAAAGCTTTTATATTTGTGATACACAGCGTCCAGAAAATTATTTTTTTCTTTTTAGTGCATTCTTTTTTAATAAAAGCTTTTTTTAAAAAAAATTTTTTTAATTTTTTTTATTTTGTTTTTTTTAGTCTTCGAATATATATCCTTACATTTGAGATGTCCTTACAGGCTTTTTAACTTGAGAATCGTATTCAGCGACCCCAAAAACCCCCAGAATAGATTTTTTCCGGAAAATTTGGAGAAAGGGATAATCACGTTATCCTTACAGAACCTTCCGTTATCCTTACAGACTTTTTAATGGCAGATTCGGATTTAGCGACCTCAAAAACCCCCAGAATAGATTTTTTCCCGGAAAATTTGAAGAAAAGGATAATCACGTTATCCTTACAGGACCTTCCGTTATCCTTACTGACTTTTTAATGACAGATTCGGATTCAGCGACCCCAAAAACCCCCAGAATAGATTTTTTTCCGGAAAATTTGGAGAAAAGGATAATCACGTTATCCTTACAGGACCTTCCGTTATCCGTACAAGGACGAAGTGAAAATATTGTATTGTCATCGGACTTATATAAGTGTGCAAAATTCCAAGTCAATCGGACAAGTGGAAGTGGGTCAAAATTGGGTTGCAAGATTTGATCTGACAGACAAACAAACACGAAGGCAAGCTAAAGCTAGCATCAGACGAGCACACAAAACCTTAACACGTGTGATGACTGACGTCACGAAAAAAACTCAAACACATCTGACACGACACGTCCTTACACTTGAAATGTGTTGTTATCAGACGGTGTGAAATTTTTTTGCACACAATCGGATTTTTGTCCCAAAACGTGTTAACGTCGCTAGTCTTTCCACGAAATTTTGTCACACAATTACACACTGTGTTACGCAGATTGAGTAGTTATCAGACGGAGTGAAAAGCCTCAAAAGGTGTGATGATGAAAGACGTGTGACAGCAGTCGAAATCGTCTGACACACTGATTTGCTATCAGACGGTGTGATAGCTCTCTGACATTTTGTGTATTTTTCTCGGTCATTGCTTGTCAAAATTGTGCGTTATTTTAAATTTGTGAAGAAAAATAAAATTAAATCAAAATGTCAAAAAGGAAATATGAGGAGATGATGGATATGGCGGTTTTGGCAGCCTATATTTTGGAAAGCAGTGACGACGACGACGACGACGAGTCAATGGGCGCATCCAACTACCAGAGCGGCTCAGCATCGCTCTAGAGCGAAAAAGGTGCTCAGTTACTGAACGCAATCGCTACAGAGCGAATCAACTGAGCAGCTCACATTTTTTCTGAGCGCAAAAGAACTCCGCTCAGTAGCTGAGCAAATGTCAAATGAAGAATTACAGAACCTCAATTCATGTCTAAAAACGACGACGGAAATACATAAATGGTGTTATTTATAATATTTATAGTTATTTATGTTATTTATAATACGGGAAGCCTCATGGAAGTTCTTGCTGAGCAAACGGGAATGGAAATAGTCGGCGTTGCGGAAAATGTTGGCGAAAGAGTTCGGGAGTGTACTTCGGCATAGTCACCTCAAAATAATCCCGGTTTCTTGCGGGTGCCGCATTCCGGATTGGGGCGACTTCAACTGAAGTATTACACTCTTCAACCAAAAGTGAAATAGCTTCCAGATTTATCGTATTACGGAGATAATACATCGCGGTCCACCTTGAACAATAATTTCTTTCAATGACAGCTCATATATAAATGAGCGGTGCATTCAGGACACAAAATGCTGCTCAGCTGAGCATTTTTTTGACAGCTGAGCATCGCTCCAGAGCCGCTCTGGTAGTTGGATGCCCCCAATGGCTCGAAAGCGCAGTTGTTGGACAAAGGATTGGGTGTCGCGTCGCGAGAAGGAGGGTTTCTTTGCCAAATTGATGGTGGAATTGCGCTCTGAAGAACCCGAATTGTATCGGAATTTCTTACGGATGTCGGCCGGTCAATTCGATAATTTGCTAACAATTGGTGAAGTCGCAGATAGAAACATAACAAAAGCTGTAATTGAAAACCCATTTGGTGATATGGCATTATTTGAAGTTTAATTGAACAATGAACAGTTGTATCAAAATTCCACTTTTAAGTCAAACTTTTCAATAAGATTTTTTTTAAATTCTCCGAATCGGATTTTGATGTATGGGAGTTTTATGTAAAACTATATCCTAAACAACTTTTGTTCTTGCACTTTTTTGATAAGATGCACCGTTTTTAAGATATTCGCTATAACACAGGGCGTGTGAAATGGCACGAATTCATGCCAGTTTACACATTGGGACATTTTCCCACAGCCTTAACACAGACCGAAAAATGTCAAAATACATACCACGTTTTACACAGGGTTATCAGACGGAGACAAAATTCGTTTAACACACGTCAAAAAAATTGTCGTAACACAGGTTATCACACGGTGTGTAAACAAAAATTCTGTCACAATTTAAGTTATCAGACGGTGTTAACTGGTGTTACAATTTTGTGACGTCAAAATTACGTCAGTCATCACACGTGTTAAGGTTTTGTGTGCTCGTCTGATGCTAGCTTAAATAAAAGCTTTTAAAAGCAAAGCAGGTGTGCTCTGTCAAACATCAGACCTAATATTCAGATTTTAGTGAAAGAAAAACAGTGTCACTCATCCCATTAATTATTTTAATTAATGGGAAAGAAAAACAGTGTCACTCATCCCATTAGCTACATTTTCAGTTTTTATACCCGTATGGTGAAACCAAAGGGTATATTAACTTTGCCTTACCGTTTGTAACGCCAAGATCCCGTCATCGCAGAAAAAAATGAATTACACCAGTGTGTTTAGAATGATAAAAATATTTAATTTTTGCATGTCCGTCCGTCTGTCCGTCTGTCTGTCCGTCCGTCTGTCTGTCTGTCTGTCTGTCTGTCTGTGGCGCGGATTGCGGGCGCACGGATTGAGCTAGAGACTTGAAATTTTGCACAGATCCGTTTTTCGTAAAATGCGAGGCTTTGAGAGACACCTTTTGGCGTTTACAGTTTTAAAATCGGTCAAAAAACAAACAAATTATAGCCGTTTGTAGTTTTTTCGAAAAAACTTTGGGGGGCTCCCGGCTCCCCCCTATGGCCGAGCGACTAAATTTTTTTTTATTTTTTTAATCCATTTGACCCCATAAAGCTAGGAAAAAAATATGAAGATCCTAGTCAACCGCGCCCCTAAAGTAAACTTTAGCCGAAAAATCGGCATAAGGGGGTTTTGGGGTCGCTGATCACGAATCCGGTATTGGATTTTGAAAAATTCGAAACGGGAGGTCCTGGAAGGATAACGCAAATGTCCTTTTTCCCATTTCTCCCTGGAAAAATTGACATTATGGGGTTTTTGGCGTCGCTGATCACGAATCCGGTGTTTCAGTTTCAATAAATCTAACGAAAGGTCCTGTAAGGATTACGTTGATTTTCAAGTTTTTTTAAGTTGGTTTTTTGGCATTCTAAATCCATGTGTAAGAAAATGGATGTTGGTATAGATGTATGTATGAGATTAATAGACTCAAAAACTACTGGACCGATTTGTAGGCGGTTTTTCCCAAAATGATCCGCGTTCTGAGGAGCAGTTTTTTCGTTATCGAAATAGAACGTAAAGATCACGCACAACATTGGAACAAAATAAAGTGAATTATAAGGGAAAACAAATAACAAAAAGCCAAACTTAAAAATATTCATATGGCCAAAAAGTACTCCAGAGGGTTGCTAGAACCCAGTAAGGAAATACCCAAGCAGGAAAACGACTGAATTTGCAAATAACAGACGGCACTAGGTGCCGGTAAAAAGATTAGAAATGGACTGAGTAGAGAAGGCAAAAATTAATCGGTAAATTTTTTAAATTGACTAGAATCACACTGCTCTAGAATATTAAAAACATCTTCGTTTCACTTTATCTTCTCCATTTTGGAAAAAAAAAAATATCACTAAAAACTTATACAAGCCGTCAAAACTATAAGTTTAACTTCGTACTGATTTCAATTTAAAAATGACGGTCTGTAATTCCAATAGTCCTAGACCCAAAATGATAAAGGTTCTTACCTGAAGATAAGTGTTTACGTGAATCACCCCCAGTCAGTACTGATCCCTAATTAATTACTTATTACTGATTACTAATTGGGGCTTAATTGCACCCATAATTCCTAGGACTTCGTTTATTGTGTTAATTACCAATAGGGTTTACCCAAAAATATCCTTGATTAACCATTTTATAATCGCCATATGTTGCAGGTAAATTTTTAAGTCGGAGCAATAAAATAATGTTATTAATCTGGGTTTATAATTTCCCTTATCTAAAAATACCAATTAAATTTTTTTTATTGATTTCTCCTTATAAGTTTTTACCAAAATAAAAAATAATTTTTAGTCGTCAAATATATTTAAAATAAATAAAACTATAATTTATAATTCAGTCAAAATCAGTTTTGTCTGGTAAAAAAATAGCTCCAACCATGATTTCAATATTGTTTACTGTATTTTCCGCGTACATTTCCGCAACATCCCATATGGTTTTTTAGGTGTCAAAATGTGTCTTCTATCAGGTAAAAAAAGGTTTCAGCTTAACGTCGCTTAGCGGCCATTGTTGATTTTCAACATTTATACAATTTTTTTATGAAAAATTATGTACTTTACAAAATATATCGCAACTAAGCCCAAAATCAACATATCTGGTTTCATTTTTCCCCATTTTAAAGCTAATTCTAACAGTTTGTAAGTTTAGGTGGAAAGATAAGGAAATGGTAACTTTTTAAAGTTCATACAAAATATTGAAAATCAATAAATCTATTTCGAGTTTTAAAAAAAAGTTTAGGTGGAAATATAAGGAAATGGTAACTTTTTAAAGTTCATAAAAATTTTAAAAATCAATAAATCTATTTCGAGTTTTGTTTTTGGACATTTGAAGTACCAATATTTGATAAAATATCAAATAACTTCAAACGGTTCTACAGCACCTAAAATCTATCGTTTTGACAAATTTAAAAGTCACATTTTTTAAATTATGTCCGCTCACAAGACCTATTGGCCGCATAGTGCCCCGTTTTCCCGACAAAAAATTATAAAAAGGACATTTGTGTTATCCTTACAGGACCTTCCGTTTCGAATTTTGAAATTCCAACGCCAGATTCGTAATCAGCGACCCCGAAAACCTCATATTGTCAATTTTTCCGGAAAAACTTGGAAAAAGGATATTTGCGTTAATCTTACAAGACCTTCCATTTCGAATTTTTAAAATCTAACATAGCTAAAAATCTGCACCTGGCAGTGCGCGGATCATCAAAAACCGCATAAAAATCGGTCGAGTTTTTGAGTTTATTAATCTGATATACCTACATACATACCAACATCCATTTTATTATATATATATAGAAAAAATACTTTCTTTTAATAAAAACTAGGTACAATTTTTGGAATTTTTGTTGTCCATGCGTTGTTTTTGTCGAATACCATCCATACGCTTAGGACTTTTTATAAGCTTCATTTCCATCTGGGGTATTATCAAACATGTGTTGATCGATTAATCGATTATTAATGACGATTAAATCGAAAGTCGATTGCAGCTTGCTTGGTTTTTCCAGATTACTTTTTCAAGTTTTCGGCAGAAATGGGCGGAGCCACAAACAACATAGGTTACTAATATACCGATTGTGAAATAACAAAGGCGCTAGGAGGATATAAATACTAGAGAACCAAGGAGTAATAAATCAGTTGTTAAAAGTCAGTCGACTAGGTTACAACAAAAAGTAGAACATTTTGAAAGTGATTTTTGAAGGTGAAGGAAATTACCTGTAAAAATTGTAGAAGTGAGAAAAGTAACATTGAGCACGGAGAAAAGCAGACAAATAAAAAAAGGTTATAGTGAGGAAGTGAATAAGAGTAAAAGCAGAAATTGGAACATCATGGAAATCAGAAAATCAAAGGAAAAAGTAAATAATAAAGATTTTAGTTTTTCATGACAATTAAGGCATCGTCAACGAACATTAAGCACTGGAAATTAAGTACCGGAAATTATTTGAAATGCCATTCAAAAAATCAAACATTGGAAGATCAACCAGACATACGCGGCAATTGTCAGCCAATAGATCTGCTGAAACATCTGAAGAGCGAGACACACGCCAAGAAACTGAGCGGATCAGAGCCTCTACTTCAAGAGCTGCTGAAACATCTGAAGAGCGGGATGTGCGCCGGGAAACTGAGCGGATTAGAGCCTCTACATCAAGAGCTGCTCAAACATCTGAAGAACGAGACGTACGTCGGGAAAGTGACCGGATCAGAGCCTCTACTTCAAGAGCTGCTGAAACATCTGAAAAGCAAGACGCACGCCAAGAAACTGAGCGGATTAGAGCCTCTACTTCAAGAGCTGCTCAAACATCTGAAGAACGAGACGCACGTCGGGAAACTGACCGGATCAGAGCCTCTACTTCAAGAGCTGCTGAAACATCTGAAGAGCGAAACGCACGTCAGGAAACTGACCGGATCAGAGCCTCTACTTCAAGAGCTGCTGAAACATCTGAAAAGCAAGACGCACGCCAAGAAACTGAGCGGATTAGAGCCTCTACTTCAAGAGCTGCTCAAACATCTGAAGAACGAGACGCACGTCGGGAAACTGACCGGATCAGAACCTCTACTTCAAGAGCTGCTGAAACATCTGAAGAGCGAAACGCACGTTGGGAAACTGACCGGACCAGAGCCTCTACTTCAAGAGCTGCTGAAACATCTGAAGAGCGGGACGCGCGCCGGGAAACTGAACGCTCACGGCGCAGTCAATCAAGAACGAGAATCGATCTCAAGAAAGCGGCGTTCAATTACCATAAAGACTACGATTACAGTAGTAATCGCCATGTTGTCATTGGTAAAATGACTAATTTGTGCTCTCATTGTGGCGCTAAGAAATTTCAAAGAGAAACGCCTGGCATGTGTTGCTCCAATGGCAAAGTCAATTTGCCACCACTGGTTGAGCCACCAGACACACTTTTAACTTATGTGGATGGAGGTAATCGGGAGTCCAAACACTTTCTACAGCATATTCGGAAATACAACTCATGCTTTCAAATGACATCGTTTGGAGCGACGAATATTGTGAAATATGGTAATTTCATGCCTACATTCAAAGTCCAAGGACAAATGTATCATCCGATTGGGTAACTTCTTCCTGCGCCCGAAGAGGATGCACAGTTTTTGCAAATATATTTCATGGACAATGTCGAGGAAGAGATAGATCGACGATGTGCATTTAGTGTAACAACAGATCGGAAAATTATTGCTGAATTGCGAGCATTATTCCACGAGCACAACTGTTTGGTCCGAGATTTCAAATCCGCATTAGAAAATGTAAGAGCAGATGACTTTAAAGTCATTATCAGGGCAAATAAAACGCCGTTGAATGAGCATGAAAGACGCTTCAATGCTCCAACGGTCCCTGAAGTAGCAGCTGTAATTGTCGGAACAGAGATTAACCGGCGAGATATTGTTATAAGCAGACGAGATCAAACCAAGCAACGTGTTGCTGAAACACACCGATCGTACGATGCACTTCAATATCCAATACTGTTTCCGCGTGGAGAAGACGGATATCATCTCGAATTGTATCAAACTGATCCCGCCACAGGTACTACGACAACGAAAAAAATCAGTTGTATGGATTTTTATGCATATCGTATCATGATTCGAGCACAACAATCTAACCTCCGCTTCGCTACGCGGAACGCCCCAGCCATCGCCGCCCGCCGGCCCCTCCCCCCCCCCCCCGCCCTTTTTTATTTTTGGGGTCAGTGACCCGCTTCGCTACGCGGAACGCCCCAGCCATCGCCGCCCGCCGGCCCCCCCCCCCCCCGCCATTGGGGGTGTAGTCGGAGCACCGGGACCTACATTATATATAAATAATCCAACATGGCTTTTTATGAGTTCCTAAATCCAAAGAAATACTTTGTATGACTTCTGAATGTCAAATTAACGCATTTCAGTGGGTGGGTGTTAGGGGGGTCACTGACCCCAAAAATACAAAAGTGGCTCAAAATGCATTTTGAGAGCTCCGGAGTCCAAAAAAATACATTTTAGAGAATTTTTTTGTTTTCAGTGCCGTAGGCGTATTTTGTATTGGGTGGGGGCAAACAAAAACTTTTTTGGAAAGAACTCTTTGAGGGACACCTTTTGGCGTTTACAGTTTTAAAATCGGTCAAAAAACAAACAAATTATAGCCGTTTGTAGTTTTTTCGAAAAAACTTTGGGGGGCTCCCGGCTCCCCCCTATGGCCGAGCGACTAAATTTTTTTTTATTTTTTAAATCCATTTGACCCCATAAAGCTAGGAAAAAAATATGAAGATCCTAGTCAACCGCGCCCCTAAAGTAAACTTTAGCCGAAAAATCGGCATAAGGGGGTTTTGGGGTCGCTGATCACGAATCCGGTATTGGATTTTGAAAAATTCGAAACGGGAGGTCCTGGAAGGATAACGCAAATGTCCTTTTTCCCATTTCTCCCTGGAAAAATTGACATTATGGGGTTTTTGGCGTCGCTGATCACGAATCCGGTGTTTCAGTTTCAATAAATCTAACGAAAGGTCCTGTAAGGATTACGTTGATTTTCAAGTTTTTTTAAGTTGGTTTTTTGGCATTCTAAATCCATGTGTAAGAAAATGGATGTTGGTATAGATGTATGTATGAGATTAATAGACTCAAAAACTACTGGACCGATTTGTAGGCGGTTTTTCCCAAAATGATCCGCGTTCTGAGGAGCAGTTTTTTCGTTATCGAAATAGAACGTAAAGATCACGCACAACATTGGAACAAAATAAAGTGAATTATAAGGGAAAACAAATAACAAAAAGCCAAACTTAAAAATATTCATATGGCCAAAAAGTACTCCAGAGGGTTGCTAGAACCCAGTAAGGAAATACCCAAGCAGGAAAACGACTGAATTTGCAAATAACAGACGGCACTAGGTGCCGGTAAAAAGATTAGAAATGGACTGAGTAGAGAAGGCAAAAATTAATCGGTAAATTTTTTAAATTGACTAGAATCACACTGCTCTAGAATATTAAAAACATCTTCGTTTCACTTTATCTTCTCCATTTTGGAAAAAAAAAAATATCACTAAAAACTTATACAAGCCGTCAAAACTATAAGTTTAACTTCGTACTGATTTCAATTTAAAAATGACGGTCTGTAATTCCAATAGTCCTAGACCCAAAATGATAAAGGTTCTTACCTGAAGATAAGTGTTTACGTGAATCACCCCCAGTCAGTACTGATCCCTAATTAATTACTTATTACTGATTACTAATTGGGGCTTAATTGCACCCATAATTCCTAGGACTTCGTTTATTGTGTTAATTACCAATAGGGTTTACCCAAAAATATTCTTGATTAACCATTTTATAATCGCCATATGTTGCAGGTAAATTTTTAAGTCGGAGCAATAAAATAATGTTATTAATCTGGGTTTATAATTTCCCTTATCTAAAAATACCAATTAAATTTTTTTTATTGATTTCTCCTTATAAGTTTTTACCAAAATAAAAAATAATTTTTAGTCCTCAAATATATTTAAAATAAATAAAACTATAATTTATAATTCAGTCAAAAACAGTTTTGTCTGGTAAAAAAATAGCTCCAACCATGATTTCAATATTGTTTACTGTATTTTCCGCGTACATTTCCGCAACATCCCATATGGTTTTTTAGGTGTCAAAATGTGTCTTCTATCAGGTAAAAAAAGGTTTCAGCTTAACGTCGCTTAGCGGCCATTGTTGATTTTCAACATTTATACAATTTTTTTATGAAAAATTATGTACTTTACAAAATATATCGCAACTAAGCCCAAAATCAACATATCTGGTTTCATTTTTCCCCATTTTAAAGCTAATTCTAACAGTTTGTAAGTTTAGGTGGAAAGATAAGGAAATGGTAACTTTTTAAAGTTCATACAAAATATTGAAAATCAATAAATCTATTTCGAGTTTTAAAAAAAAGTTTAGGTGGAAATATAAGGAAATGGTAACTTTTTAAAGTTTATAAAAATTTTAAAAATCAATAAATCTATTTCGAGTTTTGTTTTTGGACATTTGAAGTACCAATATTTGATAAAATATCAAATAACTTCAAACGGTTCTACAGCACCTAAAATCTATCGTTTTGACAAATTTAAAAGTCACATTTTTTAAATTATGTCCGCTCACAAGACCTATTGGCCGCATAGTGCCCCGTTTTCCCGACAAAAAATTATAAAAAGGACATTTGTGTTATCCTTACAGGACCTTCCGTTTCGAATTTTGAAATTCCAACGCCAGATTCGTAATCAGCGACCCCGAAAACCTCATATTGTCAATTTTTCCGGAAAAACTTGGAAAAAGGATATTTGCGTTAATCTTACAAGACCTTCCATTTCGAATTTTTAAAATCTAACATAGCTAAAAATCTGCACCTGGCAGTGCGCGGATCATCAAAAACCGCATAAAAATCGGTCGAGTTTTTGAGTTTATTAATCTGATATACCTACATACATACCAACATCCATTTTATTATATATATATAGAAAAAATACTTTCTTTAAATAAAAACTAGGTACAATTTTTGGAATTTTTGTTGTCCATGCGTTGTTTTTGTCGAATACCATCCATACGCTTAGGACTTTTTATAAGCTTCATTTCCATCTGGGGTATTATCAAACATGTGTTGATCGATTAATCGATTATTAATGACGATTAAATCGAAAGTCGATTGCAGCTTGCTTGGTTTTTCCAGATTACTTTTTCAAGTTTTCGGCAGAAATGGGCGGAGCCACAAACAACATAGGTTACTAATATACCGATTGTGAAATAACAAAGGCGCTAGGAGGATATAAATACTAGAGAACCAAGGAGTAATAAATCAGTTGTTAAAAGTCAGTCGACTAGGTTACAACAAAAAGTAGAACATTTTGAAAGTGATTTTTGAAGGTGAAGGAAATTACCTGTAAAAATTGTAGAAGTGAGAAAAGTAACATTGAGCACGGAGAAAAGCAGACAAATAAAAAAAGGTTATAGTGAGGAAGTGAATAAGAGTAAAAGCAGAAATTGGAACATCATGGAAATCAGAAAATCAAAGGAAAAAGTAAATAATAAAGGTTTTAGTTTTTCATGACAATTAAGGCATCGTCAACGAACATTAAGCACTGGAAATTAAGTACCGGAAATTATTTGAAATGCCATTCAAAAAATCAAACATTGGAAGATCAACCAGACATACGCGGCAATTGTCAGCCAATAGATCTGCTGAAACATCTGAAGAGCGAGACACACGCCAAGAAACTGAGCGGATCAGAGCCTCTACTTCAAGAGCTGCTGAAACATCTGACGAGCGGGATGTGCGCCGGGAAACTGAGCGGATTAGAGCCTCTACATCAAGAGCTGCTCAAACATCTGAAGAACGAGACGCACGTCGGGAAAGTGACCGGATCAGAGCCTCTACTTCAAGAGCTGCTGAAACATCTGAAAAGCAAGACGCACGCCAAGAAACTGAGCGGATTAGAGCCTCTACTTCAAGAGCTGCTCAAACATCTGAAGAACGAGACGCACGTCGGGAAACTGACCGGATCAGAGCCTCTACTTCAAGAGCTGCTGAAACATCTGAAGAGCGAAACGCACGTCAGGAAACTGACCGGATCAGAGCCTCTACTTCAAGAGCTGCTGAAACATCTGAAAAGCAAGACGCACGCCAAGAAACTGAGCGGATTAGAGCCTCTACTTCAAGAGCTGCTCAAACATCTGAAGAACGAGACGCACGTCGGGAAACTGACCGGATCAGAACCTCTACTTCAAGAGCTGCTGAAACATCTGAAGAGCGAAACGCACGTTGGGAAACTGACCGGACCAGAGCCTCTACTTCAAGAGCTGCTGAAACATCTGAAGAGCGGGACGCGCGCCGGGAAACTGAACGCTCACGGCGCAGTCAATCAAGAACGAGAATCGATCTCAAGAAAGCGGCGTTCAATTACCATAAAGACTACGATTACAGTAGTAATCGCCATGTTGTCATTGGTAAAATGACTAATTTGTGCTCTCATTGTGGCGCTAAGAAATTTCAAAGAGAAACGCCTGGCATGTGTTGCTCCAATGGCAAAGTCAATTTGCCACCACTGGTTGAGCCACCAGACACACTTTTAACTTATGTGGATGGAGGTAATCGGGAGTCCAAACACTTTCTACAGCATATTCGGAAATACAACTCATGCTTTCAAATGACATCGTTTGGAGCGACGAATATTGTGAAATATGGTAATTTCATGCCTACATTCAAAGTCCAAGGACAAATGTATCATCCGATTGGGTAACTTCTTCCTGCGCCCGAAGAGGATGCACAGTTTTTGCAAATATATTTCATGGACAATGTCGAGGAAGAGATAGATCGACGATGTGCATTTAGTGTAACAACAGATCGGAAAATTATTGCTGAATTGCGAGCATTATTCCACGAGCACAACTGTTTGGTCCGAGATTTCAAATCCGCATTAGAAAATGTAAGAGCAGATGACTTTAAAGTCATTATCAGGGCAAATAAAACGCCGTTGAATGAGCATGAAAGACGCTTCAATGCTCCAACGGTCCCTGAAGTAGCAGCTGTAATTGTCGGAACAGAGATTAACCGGCGAGATATTGTTATAAGCAGACGAGATCAAACCAAGCAACGTGTTGCTGAAACACACCGATCGTACGATGCACTTCAATATCCAATACTGTTTCCGCGTGGAGAAGACGGATATCATCTCGAATTGTATCAAACTGATCCCGCCACAGGTACTACGACAACGAAAAAAATCAGTTGTATGGATTTTTATGCATATCGTATCATGATTCGAGCACAACAATCTAACCACATCCTGAAGTGTCGTCAACTTTTCCAACAATTCATCGTTGATATGTACGCTAAAGTCGAAAGCGAACGACTGAATTACATTCGTTACAATCAATCGAAACTTCGAGTCGAACAGTATATTCATTTACGAGATGCTATTGCGAATGATGGAATAGTTACTGACATTGGACAAAAGGTTATACTTCCGGCTTCGTATACTGGAAGTCCAAGACACATGCACGAATATGCTCAGGATGCTCTGACATATGTTCGCAAGTATGGACGTCCAGATCTTTTCATCACGTTCACATGCAATCCATCTTGGACCGAAATCAAAGATTTACTTCTGCCTGGCCAGCAACCATCCCATCGGCATGACCTCACAGCGAGAGTTTTCAAACAAAAATTGATACATTTTATCGATCTCATCACTAACAGCCATATATACGGAGAAACTCGCTGCTGGATGTATTCGATTGAATGGCAGAAAAGAGGTTTACCACATGCCCATATCTTAATTTGGTTGGTTGAAAAAATTCTTCCTACTCAAATTGACGATATCATTGCTGCTGAGCTGCCCGATCCAGAAGAAGATCCAGAATTATATAAAATTGTGAAAAAACATATGATTCACGGACCATGTGGACCACACAACCCTCATTCGCCATGCATGAAAGATGGAAAATGCACCAAAAATTATCCACGTCAGATGCTTCAAGAAACGCAAACTGGTGGCGATGGTTATCCGCTGTACAGACGACGAAAACCAGATGATGGGGGACACACAGCAACTATAAAAATCAATAACGTTGATTTTGAAATTGATAATCAATGGATTGTGCCATACTCTCCTATTCTTTCCAAATCATTCAATGCGCATATTAACGTGGAGGCCTGCAATTCGGTTAAATCTATCAAATACATATGTAAATATGTTAATAAAGGCAGCGATATGGCAGTTTTCGGACTTGCGAATCCCAACGCACCCGTCAATGAAGTCGAACAATTTCAAATGGGACGTTATATTAGCAGTAATGAAGCTGTATGGAGAATCCTAGGTTTCGACATTCATGAACGCTTTCCTGCTGTCATCCATCTCAGTGTTCACTTGGAAAACGGTCAACGAGTCTAATTCACGGAAGAGAATGCACCGCAGAGAGCTGCAGATCCACCAAACACAACATTGACCGCTTTTTTCCAATTGTGTGCAACTGACGAATTCGCAAAAACGTTGCTATATCACGAAGTTCCCAACTATTACACTTGGAATCAATCGACGAAGATATTTTGCAGAAGAAAACGAGGCGCCAGGCATTCTTCGATAGCTGGCATATTTTCTACTGCCACATTGGGACGAGTATATACTGTTCATCCAAATAATGCTGAATGCTACTATTTGCGAATGCTGCTTCACGGGGTCAAAGAACCAACATCGTTTCAAGCAATCAAACCCATTGATGGTCAAGTGTGTCAGACATACAGAGAAGCATGTTTCAAACTTGGTTTGCTTGAAAATGATCAACATTGGGACAATACATTGACAGAAGCATCTGAAACACGTAATGCTCATC
Source organism: Chrysopilus asiliformis (assembly GCA_964034945.1). Classification (NCBI taxonomy): domain Eukaryota; kingdom Metazoa; phylum Arthropoda; class Insecta; order Diptera; family Rhagionidae; genus Chrysopilus; species Chrysopilus asiliformis. Next base: position 57,407,561 of record OZ035962.1, read on the forward strand.
AAATACGAACTCTGTTCTCCATAATTTTGACAACCTGTGCGCCTTCTGGTTCCAAAGATCTATGGGAAAAACACAAAGAGAGTATGAGCGAAGACATAGGCCGATGTTACACACGGCAACTTTAAGCGGCGACTTTTCTTAAGTATGGGCGAGAGAAGTGAGGGAAGCGGTGGCCCCTCACTTCTCTCGCCTATACTTAAGAAAAGTCGCCGCTTAAAGTTGCCGTGTGTAACATAGGTCATACTTCTCCGAGCACGCAGAAACAACCCCGGTCTGGATGTACAGTATTCGGAAGACATTTTTAATGAAGCACTGATATCACTTGAGGATATGTGTATGTCGATTAACAACAAAATCCTCAATCAGCTTGGACTATTTTCACCGGTACGTGACAGAAACGATGTTGCCGATAGAGACGTATTGCGAGAAAAACAATATGACGTCGATGCGCTACAGTTTTATGTTGAGGCTCAGAAAAGGCGCTTAACAAACGATCAACGACTCGCGTACGACACAGTTATGGAGCATGTACGAGGCGGAAATGGTGGACTTCTTTTTCTTGATGCACCAGGAGGCACAGGAAAAACATTTCTTCTCAATTTGATACTCGCCGAAATTCGAATGAAGCATGAGATTGCTCTGGCTGTGGCATCATCTGGGATTGCAGCAACGCTACTTGATGGATGACGCACGGCACATTCGGCTCTCAAGCTACCATTGAATTTAAATCTAGCTGCAGATCCTCTTTGCAACATTGGAAAAACATCTGGGATGGCAACTGTATTGAAAACATGCCAAATCATTATTTGGGATGAATGTACCATGGCCCATAAAAAAGGGCTTGAAGCACTTGATCGTACTCTGCGAGATTTTCGAAGCGATCAACGTCAAATGGGGGGAGCTCTGATATTGCTCGCCGGTGATTTCCGTCAAACTTTGCCCGTCATTCCAAGATCAACTCCAGCAGACGAGCTGAACGCATGTCTGAAGAATTCGGCTCTCTGGCGACATGTGAAGAAAATTACACTGTCGACCAATATGCGTGTGCATTTATTTGGAGATGTTTCTGCAAAAACATTTGCCAAGCAACTTTTGGATATGGGCGACGGCAAACTTCCAGTTATTCCTGAAACACAGGAGATATCGTTCCCACTGAACTTCTGTCAACTTCAGTCATCAATTGAAGATCTTGAAAATAAGGTTTTCCCGAACATCGCCAACAATTTCAGGAATCACGATTGGCTATGCGAGCGAGCTATCTTAGCTCCAAAGAATGATGACGTCAATCGAATTAATAATAACATTCAATTAAAAATTCCTGGTACGGTTACGAAATACAAATCCATTGACACAGTTACAGAAGTGGATCAAGCTGTTAATTATCCAGTAGAATTTCTCAATTCATTGGAGCCTGCTGGAATGCCACCGCACATATTGACATTGAAAGTTGGCTCACCAATTATGCTCCTTCGGAATCTCAACACGCCAAAGTTGTGCAACGGAACTAGACTTTCCGTTAAAAAACTGATGCCGAATGTAATTGAAGCAACAATTATTAACGGCAAATGTAAAGGAGAAGATGTGCTGATTCCGCGCATTCCAATGATTCCCACTGATTTGCCCTTCACATTTAAACGACTACAGTTTCCTGTGCGTCTTGCTTTCGCTATGACAATCAACAAAGCTCAAGGGCAGTCACTGCGCGTTGCCGGACTAAATTTAGAAAAACCATGTTTTTCGCATGGTCAACTAAATGGTTTATATGTTGCTTGCTCCAGAGTAGGAACTCCAAAAGCTCTGTACATCTATGCACCAAATCAGAAAACCAAAAATATTGTTTATCCTCTCGCGTTACGCTAAATGTTAGCATTAGTTTAAATTATTTTAAGTTGGTACAATTATATAGCGTCTGGAATAGTCAAAAATATTGTTAATTCAAGCTAATTATTTAAAAAAATGTATATAGTTCATCATCAATTTATACCAATAAAAATAATAGATTCTCATCTGTATGAGCCATCTTTCATTCTCACAGATTTTCCTACAACGAATTATAGATTCTAGATACATACAAATCATCCATGTTGATTTTTACATCGGTAAATAAGTATACACAGGCAGGACAATCTATATATATATAAAAATTAATGTTTGTCTGTCTGTATATCTATCTGTGTATGTCTGTCTGTTTGTCTGTATGTATGTCTGTATGTATGTCTGTATGTCTGTACAATATTACTAAACTCAAAAACTACTGGACCGATTTTTACGCGGTTCTTTGCAAAATGATGTGTGTTGTCAGGAGCAAGGTTTTAGCTATGTTAAATTTTCAAAATTCTAAACGGAAGGTCCAGAAAGGATAACATAAATATCCTTTTTTCCATTTTGCCCCGGAAAAATTTGCATTATAGGGTTTTTGGGATCGCTGATCACGAATCCGGTATTAGATTTTCAAAACTCGAAACGGAAGGTCCTGTAAGGATAATGAAAATATCCTTTTCCCATTTTTCCCCGGAATAATTGGCGCTATGGGGATTTTGGGGTCGCTGATCACGAATCCGGTATTAGATTTACAAAATTCGAAACGGAAGGTCCTGTAAGGATAATGAAAATATCCTTTTTCCCATTTTTTCCCGGAAAAATTTGCGTTATAGGGTTTTTGGGGTCGCTGATCACGAATCCGGTATTAGATTTTCAAAATTCGAAACGGAAGGTCCTGTAAGGATAATGAAAATATCCTTTTTCCCATTTTTGGAAATTTTAATGTGAATTTTGCATTGGATACAGCGCTCCCTTTGATTGAGTTCCTCAACACCAAATTAAATTTAAAAATGTGCTCCAGTCGCACTGAATCGACAACAAGATCGAAAACAGTAATTGACGCTGTATTTCAAAGATATATTGATCAAACCCAAACCCAAGCATTCATTTTATACTTTAGTTATCATAAGCCGCTCGTGTCATTTATTGAAATTGAAAACAAAGAGTCTGAATAAAAATATAATATGACTTTTGAACTTGGTACCAATATTATAATAAATAAACGCTATAACTATCCCACACCTGATACCGCATTCGTCTCATTCTCTCGCTGTTTAGTTTTCCTAAGGTTTCACTTCTACCGCGTGTGCACTGCACACACATGTTTTTTTTTTTTTCGAAAAACCATCAGTTTGTAAAAAATTGTCCCTCGAAGTTTTTGATGTACGGCAATTCACAAGCGAGTTTTCCCGGAAATTTTTTACTTGTAATATTTAATTCAGAATTCAAAGTCAATAATTTTTTTCATTTTTTGTCTTCAAATGCAATGATTGTAATCGTTTTTAAAATCAATGACCACTTATCATATTGTAGAAACTGATTCGGAGGACCTTTTAGCTTAATAGACTTTTAAGGTTAGAATCGTGTGATAACTTGTTTTCCAAAATATCAAATTCACTTAAGAAAGGCCTCCTGAAAGGTTAACAAAAAGCTGATTGTTTGACGTATTTTAACTTGTTTGTTAGATTAGAAATTCTATAAAATTTCTCTTAATACTAGTTAACAAATGAACATACTGTTATTTGTTATCAAGAATCGAGGAGTTAGTGTACTTATTAAATTTTTGTATGAATTCGATAGAGTGTGCATAAAGTGTTATCATTTTATCATAAAAACAAGGCCACACTCTACAGAAGTTATGAATTTCAATTTTTTCCTTCGGAGAACTTCAAAAAACCCCCGACTAAAGAAAACCCCTAAAAAATTGAAAAACTCCTGAATAAAAAAAATCATTTAAACATAACAAAAGCTATAATTGCCAATCTGGCAATCATTGGAGACCCGTATGGTGATATTCGTATCAAAATTCGAACAGTGGTATCAAAATTCCACTTTGAAGTCAAACTTTCCAATAAGATTTTTTTAAAACTTGTTCCAATTGGATTTTGATGTATGGAACTTTAATGTAGAATCATGTCCTAAACAACTTTTGTTCTTGCACTTTTTTGATAAGATGCACCGTTTTTGAGATATTCACAAAAACCGTTTTCATTCGTATGGGGGGTACCCCCCTAATGGTCCATTTTTGCCCATTAACGAACTTAGTCTCGCATTTTACGAAAAACGGATCTGCGCAAACTTTCAAGTCTCTAGCTCAATCCGTGCGCCCGCAATCCGCGCCACAGACATACAGACGGAAAGACGGACAGACAGACGGACAGACAGACAGACGGACATGCAGAAATTAATTATTTTTATCATTCTAAACACACTGGTGTAATTCATTTTTATGTGTGATGACGGGATCTTGGCGTTACAAACGGCAAGGCAAAGTTAATATACCCTTTGGTTTCACCATACGGGTATAATGAATTTTAAACATAACAAAAGCTATAATTGCCAATATGGCAATCATTGGAGACCCGTATGGTGATATTCGTATCAAAATTTGAACAGTTGTACCAAAATTCCACTTTGAAGTCAAACTTTCCAATAAGATTTTTTAAAATTTATTCCAATCGGATTTTGATGTATGGGAGTTTTATGTAGAATCATATCCTAAATAACTTTTGTTCTTGCACTTTTTTGATAAGATGCACCGTTTTTGAGATATTCGCAAAAAACGTTTTCGTTCGTATGGGGGGTACCCCCCCTAATGGTCCATTTTTGCCCATTAACGAACTTAGCCTCACATTTTACGAAAAACGAATCTGCGCAAAATTTCAAGTCTCTAGCTAAATCCGTGCGCCCGCAATCCGCGCCACAGACAGACAGACGGACGGACATGCAGAAATTAATTGTTTTTATACCCGTATGCTGAAACCAAAGGGTATATTAACTTTGCCTTACCGTTTGTAACGCCAAGATCCCGTCATCACACACAAAAATGAATTACACCAGTGTGTTTAGAATGATAAAAATAATTAATTTTTGCATGTCCGTCCGTCTGTCCGTCTGTCTGTCTGTCCGTCTGTCTGTCTGTCTGTCTGTCTGTCTGTCTGTCTGTCCGTCTGTCTGTCTGTCTGTGGCGCGGATTGCGGGCGCACGGATTGAGCTAGAGACTTGAAAGTTTGCACAGATCCGTTTTTCGTAAAATGTGAGGCTAAGTTCGTTAATGGGCAAAAATGGACCATTAGGGGGGGTACCCCCCATACGAACGAAATCGTTTTTTGTGAATATCTTAAAAACGGTGCATCTTATCAAAAAAGTCCAAGAACAAAAGTTATTTAGAATATGATTCTACATAAAACTCCCATACATCAAAATCCGATTGGAATAAATTTTAAAAAATCTTATTGGAAAGTTTGACTTCAAAGTGGAATTTTGGTATAACTGTTCGAATTTTTATACGAATATCACCATACGGGTCTCCAATGATTGCCAGATTGGCAATTATAGCTTTTGTTATGTTTATCATTCTAAACACACTGGTGTAATTCATTTTTATGTGTGATGACGGGATCTTGGCGTTACAAACGGTAAGGCAAAGTTAATATACCCTTTGGTTTCACCATACGGGTATAAAAAGGATAAAATAACAGTAAATTTAAAATTTGTGTGCGTCGGGAAAGCCTATTGGTCGTTGACTTTGTGGAGCAACATTGTCCTTATGCAAACCAATTTTAAATTTACTCCAATGATTATATTATCTTGTGCATAAAGTGTTATCATAGATTTTCAAAATTCGAAACGGAAGGTCCTGTAAGGATCATGAAAATATCCTTTTTCCCATTTTTTCCCGGCAAAATTTGCACTATAGGGCTTTTGGGGTCACTGATCACGAATCCGGTATTAGATTTTCAAAATTCGAAACGGAAGGTGCTGTAAGGATAATGAAAACATCCTTTTTCCCCGGAAAAAGTGGTACTATGGGGTTTTTGGGGTCGCTGATCACGAATCCGGTATTAGATTTTCAAAATTCGAAACAGAAGGTCCTGTAAGGATAATGAAAATATCCTTTTTCCCATTTTTCCCCGGAAAAATTGGCATTGTAGCGTTTTTGGGGTCGCTGATCACGAATCCGGTATTAGATTTTCAAAATTCGAAACGGAAGGTCCTGTAAGGATAATGAAAATATCCTTTTTCCAATTTTTCCCCGCAAAAATTGGCATTATAGGGTTTTTGGGGTCGCTAATCACGAATCCGGTATTAGATTTTCAAAATTCGAAACGGAAGGTCCTGTAAGGATAATGAAAATATCCTTTTTCCCATTTTTCCTCGGAAAAATTGGCACTATAGGGTTTTTGGGGTCGCTGATCACGAATCCGGTATTAGATTTTCAAAATTCGAAACGGAAGGTGCTGTAAGGATAATGAAAACATCCTTTTTCCCCGGAAAAAGTGGTACTATGGGGTTTTTGGGGTCGCTGATCACGAATCCGGTATTAGATTTTCAAAATTCGAAACAGAAGGTCCTGTAAGAATAATGAAAATATCCTTTTTCCCATTTTTCCCCGGAAAAATTGGCATTGTAGCGTTTTTGGGGTCGCTGATCACGAATCCGGTATTAGATTTTCAAAATTCGAAACGGAAGGTCCTGTAAGGATAATGAAAATATCCTTTTTCCAATTTTTCCCCGCAAAAATTTGCATTATAGGGTTTTTGGGGTCGCTAATCACGAATCCGGTATTAGATTTTCAAAATTCGAAACGGAAGGTCCTGTAAGGATAATGAAAATATCCTTTTTCCCATTTTTCCTCGGAAAAATTGGCACTATAGGGATTTTGGGGTCGCTGATCACGAATCCGGTATTAGATTTTCAAAATTCGAAACGGAAGGTCCTGTAACGATAATTAAAATATTCTTTTTCCCATTTTTCCCCGGAAAAATTGGCATTGTAGGGTTTTTGGGGTCGCTGATCACCAATCCGGTATTAGATTTTCAAAATTCGAACCGGAAGGTCCTGTAAGAATCATGAAAATATCCTTCTTCCAATTTTTCCCCGGAAAAATTTGCATTATAGGGTTTTTGGGGTCGCTAATCACGAATCCGGTATTAGATTTTCAAAATTCGAAACGGAAGGTCCTGTAAGGATAATGAAAATATCCTTTTTCCCATTTTTCCTCGGAAAAATTGGCACTATTGGGATTTTGGGGACGCTGATCACGAATCCGGTATTAGATTTTCAGAATTCGAAACGAAAGGTCCTGTAAGGATAAATATCCTTTTTCCCGAAAACGAAATGTCGTTTTTCCAATTTTTCTTGAAACAATTGACACTAAGGGGTTTTCGAGGTCGCTGATCGCGAATCCGGTGTTCGATTTTTCAAATGCTAAACGGGAGGTCCTGTAATGATAACGGAAATGTCCTTTTTCCAATTTTTCTCGCAAAAAAAACAGGCTTTGGGAGGTTTTCAGGGTTGCTTATCACGAATCTGGAGCTGGAATTTCAAAATTCGAAACGGAAGGTCCTATAAGAATAGCATTTTTTCCCAAAACTTTTTAAGTTATTTATGGTTTTTCGGCATTCTAAAATTTACACAAAAAAACTTTTAGCTGCCAACGAAAGGTCTGCTAGTATATATACAGTCGAAGTCGTCTAACTCGAATCGTCTGCTGCCATCGAAACCGTTTCGAGCTAGAGGAATTTCGGGTTAGAGAAATTGAAACAATTTTCTTTAAATACATGTACTATATGTATATTTATTAGTTTTTAGAAGTTTTGAAAACAAACTAAAAATTTAAAGAAAAATTGAAGGGAGCGCAAAAAAAGGTTTAAAAAATTCGAGTTAGAGGAAAATTCGAATTTCAGGGATTTCGAGTTAGAGGACTTTGACTGTATATATAAATTGTTCAACGATAAATTGTTCACGATAAAATTGTTCACGATAAATTGACCGGCACCCGATTGGACCATAATAAATCAGTTATAGCTGTGGCAATTTACATTTCTCCCAACCAATCAATAAATACAATTATTGAATTTATCCACGATAATTTGTTAAAGTACACATCAGAAATATCGCGGATTTTTAAAAAGATTACGATAAAATTCCTATGATTTTAAGTGGAAATTTTAATGTGAATTTTTCATTGGATACAGCGCTCCCTTTGATTGAGTTCCTCAACACCAAATTAAATTTAAAAAGGTTCTCCAGTCGCACTGAATCGACAACAAAATCGAAAACAGTAATTGACACTGATCAAACCCAAACCAAAGCATTCATGTTATACTTTAGTTATCATAAGCCGCTCGTGTCATTTATTGAAATTGAAAACAAAGAGTCTGAACTTGGTACCAATATTATAATAAATAAACACTATAACTATCCCACTCCTGATACCGCATTCGTCTCATTCTCTCGCTGTTTAGTTTTCCTAAGGTTTCACTTCTACCGCGTGTGCACTGCACACACATGTTTTTTTTTTATTATTAGGGTTGACCTCAGTAATTTAAATATCTCGAAAGTTATGCCCCAAACAGATGAGTCGTCAACGTCGGCGTTATGACACCAGCATGTGTGTATAGAGCCCATAATATAGAGGGGACATCCGGACTAGAGCCTAGACATGAGTTTTTTTTACTTATATTAAGCGATTTCCGTTATTTTGATAATGTAACAAAGAACGACATTTTTAAAGATTTAAAGATTTCCGCGCTCGTTTTTCAAAAATTTTAGGGTTTTTCTTTAGTCGGGGGTTTTTCAAAATTTTTATTTTCTTTTTTTTCACTCTTTTTATACCCGTATGGTGAAACCGAAGGGTATATTAACTTTGCCTTACCGTTTTTAACGCCAAGATCCCGTCATCGCACAAAAAAATGAATTACACTAGTGTGTTTAGAATGATAAAAATATTTAATTTTTGCATGTCCGTCCGTCTGTCCGTCTGTCTGTCTGTCTGTCTGTCCGTCTGTCTGTCCGTCTGTCTGTCCGTCCGTCTGTGGCGCGGATTGCGGGCGCACGGATTGAGCTAGAGACTTGAAATTTTGCGCAGATTCGTTTTTCGTAAAATTCGAGGCTAAGTTCGTTAATGGGCAAAAATGGACCATTAGGGGGGGTACCCCCCATACGAACGAAATCGTTTTTTGTGAATATCTCAAAAACGGTGCATCTTATAAAAAAAAAGTCCAAGAACAAAAGTTATTTAGGATATGATTCTACATAAAACTCCCATACATCAAAATCCGATTGGAATAAATTTTAAAAAATCTTATTGGAAAGTTTGACTTCAAATTGGAATTTTGGTATAACTGTTCGAATTTTGATACGAATATCACCATACCAATGATTGGTATGGTCTCTAATGATTGCCAGATTGGCAATTATAGCTTTTGTTATGTTTAAATATAACACTGAACAAACTTTTTATGTCCGATTGAATTTAAAGTGTTTGGGTAACCATTTTGTATTGTAATAATTATTTAAAGATTAACAATTTTTTTCAAGTAATGTCCCTCGAATGCCGAAGCGGGACCGAAATCGGTTCAGAGAATCAGAAGATACAAGGAGAGGGGGTGTAAATTGAGGGGAAGAGTCAATTCTTACACACTAAAATATTCCTTTCATTATTTACAAGGAAATGGCGGAAGCGAGATCGAAATCGGTTCAGTGGATCAGAAGGCATAGAAACCAATTATAAATTTTCCAATACGATTCACCATTTTCGAGAAAAAATGCAAAAAAAAAGTTCCATTTGTATAGTGAAGGGGGAAAGGAATTGTCCGATTTTACCTCGGCCATTCCATTTTCGAGAAACGCAAATGTAAAAAAGTCTCTATGCCAAGTCTCTAGTTCAAATCTCTAGCTCAACCCTTTCTAAAGTGTGTTCACGGACAGACGGACAGGCAAACAGACAGGCGGACGTCCAAATCTATTGTCATCCCAAACACCCTGGTGCAGTTCATTTTGTTTCAGTTACAAGGGGCATACTAAATCTAATATACTTCTATATAACTCCATATAGACTAGAAAAAGCGTATGCATTATTCATATTTATTTCGCCTCGGTTAAATTTGGGTGGAAGTCTGGCAAATCCTGTTACATCTTGACGACTTGATAGAACTAATGAAAACTAGAATTTGTACGCGGCAATAGCTCAATGAGATCCTTTTTGTAAAAGCTTTTATTTAATTTGCCGTCGTATATGTTTGTCTGCAAGGATCAGACCTTGTAATCTAATTTTGCCCAGCTCCACTAATCCGATTGACTTGAAATTTTGCACACACAAATAACAATACACTATTTTCAATACATCGTCTTTGTAAGGATAAGGGAAGGCCCTGTAAGGATAACATTATCCTTTTCCTCAAATTTTCGCTGAATTCGATTTGGGCATTAAGAAATCTGTAAGGCTACCTGGAAGTCCTGTAAGAAAAACATGATAATTAATTTCCTCAAATTTTCCGCAAAATATCTCATCTGGGGGTATTTGGAGTCGCTAAATCCGATTCCGATGGTGTGTGTTGTGGTCCGAGTAAATAAGAAAGGGTATTTGGGAGCAAAACAATTAAAATAACGAGGTTAACTTATAATTTTAGTTTATTTCGAACGAATCTAAACGACTTATCACCTCCAGTCTTCGAACAACAATCCCCATTTTACTCCTAGCTTAATTATTCTAGCTGGTGAGGAATGTCGAGTCCGCACTTTTGTTATCTCGCGGTGTGCATCTTCATGTGTATCACAACGTGATTCTTCGTATCACGTTGTGTGGACATATGTCGGGTCAGCGGTTTCGCTGTCGCGCCGTGTGAACCTTTGTCACTTTATTTGGCCGTACTTATAAAAAAACACTTTATAAAACAAGTTTTATAACCTTATACATTTTCAAAATGCACTAAAAAGTAAAAAAACAAGTTTAAAGTTTCACAAAAAATGTTTTTATAAATTGCGTGTTGTTGTGAAAACATAAAGTGTGCTGCGTTGCACAGTATGAAACTGCTATTACAGATTCAAGAGCAAATGCAACGTCACAAACTTTATATTTTCACAACAACACGCAATTTATAAAAACATTTTTTGTGAAACTTTAAACTTGTTTTTTACTTTTTAGTGCATTTTGAAAGTGTATAAGGTTATAAAACTTGTTTTTTAAAGTGTTTTTATTTTTATTTTATACTTTTTATACCCGTATGGTGAAACCAAAGGGTATATTAACTTTGCCTTACCGTTTGTAACGCCAAGATCCCGTCATCACACACAAAAATGAATTACACCAGTGTGTTTAGAATGATAAAAATAATTAATTTTTGCATGTCCGTCCGTCTGTCCGTCTGTCTGTCTGTCCGTCTGTCTGTCTGTCTGTCTGTCTGTCTGTCTGTCTGTCTGTCTGTCCGTCTGTCTGTCTGTCTGTGGCGCGGATTGCGGGCGCACGGATTGAGCTAGAGACTTGAAAGTTTGCACAGATCCGTTTTTCGTAAAATGTGAGGCTAAGTTCGTTAATGGGCAAAAATGGACCATTAGGGGGGGTACCCCCCATACGAACGAAATCGTTTTTTGTGAATATCTTAAAAACGGTGCATCTTATCAAAAAAGTCCAAGAACAAAAGTTATTTAGAATATGATTCTACATAAAACTCCTATACATCAAAATCCGATTGGAATAAATTTTAAAAAATCTTATTGGAAAGTTTGACTTCAAAGTGGAATTTTGGTATAACTGTTCGAATTTTTATACGAATATCACCATACGGGTCTCCAATGATTGCCAGATTGGCAATTATAGCTTTTGTTATGTTTATTATACCCGTATGGTGAAACCAAAGGGTATATTAACTTTGCCTTACCGTTTGTAACGCCAAGATCCCGTCATCACACACAAAAATGAATTACACCAGTGTGTTTAGAATGATAAAAATAATTAATTTTTGCATGTCCGTCCGTCTGTCCGTCTGTCTGTCTGTCCGTCTGTCTGTCTGTCTGTCTGTCTGTCTGTCTGTCCGTCTGTCTGTCTGTCTGTGGCGCGGATTGCGGGCGCACGGATTGAGCTAGAGACTTGAAAGTTTGCACAGATCCGTTTTTCGTAAAATGTGAGGCTAAGTTCGTTAATGGGCAAAAATGGACCATTAGGGGGGGTACCCCCCATACGAACGAAATCGTTTTTTGTGAATATCTTAAAAACGGTGCATCTTATCAAAAAAGTCCAAGAACAAAAGTTATTTAGAATATGATTCTACATAAAACTCCCATACATCAAAATCCGATTGGAATAAATTTTAAAAAATCTTATTGGAAAGTTTGACTTCAAAGTGGAATTTTGGTATAACTGTTCGAATTTTTATACGAATATCACCATACGGGTCTCCAATGATTGCCAGATTGGCAATTATAGCTTTTGTTATGTTTAGTCTTGAATTAGCCTACCAAAAACCTCCAGAAAAGATCTTTCGCGGGAAATTTGAGCAAAAGGAAACTCACGCTATCTTTGCAGGACATTCCGTTATCATTACAGAATTTTAAATATCAGAGTCGGAGTCAGCGGCCCCAAAAACCCCTAAATGAGTTTTTTCCCCAGAAAATGTGAGCAAAACCGATACTCACGTTATCCTTACAGGACATTCCATTATCCGAAAACCCGAAAACCCGAAGACCCCGAAAACCCCCTGATTCCATTTTTTCCCGAAAAAAATGGGAAAAATGATATTTGCGTTATTCTTACAGGACATTCCATTATCCTTACAAGGACGGAGTAGTAAAAATATTGAACTGTCACCGGAACTACGCAAGGTGACAAAATTTCATCTTCCTAGGTTGCATAGTTTCGGAGAAGGTTCCAAAGATTCCAGAGATAGACACATAGCCAGCCAGGTAGCCAGGTCGCAACAAATCAACTTAATAGAAAGTGTATGAAAAGGGTCGGATATCTGTCTCCTAGTTGAAACTGGATATCCGTCCCATAACCCGGAATTTCTGCTGACCTCGACATATCTAAGGATAACGAAAGTTTCAGGTAGAGTAATGTGATTATCCTTTTCCGCAAATTTTCAGGAAAAAAACTCATCTGGGGAAAAACTCATCTTTAATTTTTCCGTATAATTCTGCACAACTCTAATAAATTATCTCTGACCACGATGTTACTTAAAAACATAACAAAAGCTATAATTGCCAATCTGGCAATCATGGAGACCCGTATGGTGATATTCGTATAAAAATTCGAACAGTTATACCAAAATTCCACTTTGAAGTCAAACTTTCCAATAAGATTTTTTAAAATTTATTCCAATCGGATTTTGATGTATGGGAGTTTTATGTAGAATCATATTCTAAATAACTTTTGCTCTTGGACTTTTTTGATAAGATGCACCGTTTTTGAGATATTCACAAAAAACGATTTCGTTCGTATGGGGGGTACCCCCCCTAATGGTCCATTTTTGCCCATTAACGAACTTAGCCTCACATTTTACGAAAAACGGATCTGTGCAAACTTTCAAGTCTCTAGCTCAATCCGTGCGCCCGCAATCCGCGCCACAGACAGACAGACAGACGGACAGACAGACAGACAGACAGACAGACAGACAGACAGACAGACGGACAGACAGACAGACGGACAGACGGACGGACATGCAAAAATTAATTATTTTTATCATTCTAAACACACTGGTGTAATTCATTTTTGTGTGTGATGACGGGATCTTGGCGTTACAAACGGTAAGGCAAAGTTAATATACCCTTTGGTTTCACCATACGGGTATAAAAATAGTCCGTGTGCAATCAAGATTTATGTTATTTCTACCTATGAATTATTGTAATTGGTGTGCCTGAATTGTTTGCTTGTTGTTCGGTTTTATGTTTCTAAAGAAACTCGTGCTGTTTATTATGCTACATTTACACGAATGACAAATTTGTCATTTTTTTCTTGTCATTATGTTAATTCCCGTGTAAATGGCACAATTTTTGTAATTTTTTCTGTCAGAAAATGTCAATCTCTCATAAAAGAATGAACTTGTCCATTCTTTTATGCCAGATTGTCATTCGTACAAACGCAATATTAGTTATGACAAAAGTTGAATACTAAAGTTGTCATAACTAATATTGCGTTTGCACGAATGACAATCTGGCATAAAAGAATGGACAAGTTCATTCTTTTATGAGAGATTGACATTTTCTGACAGAAAAAATTACAAAAATTATGCCATTTACACGGGAATTAACATAATGACAAGAAAAAAATGACAAATTTGTCATTCGTGTAAATGTAGCATTAATTTTATCTCTTTATAAGTTTTACATGAGCTGCTCGAAATTTTATACATTACAAAAGTTTAATCTTTTACTATGACTAATTTGGTTTTCTTTTTACAGATAAGAGGAGTTGAAGTAGGAATTGTAGTTATAGTATTAATGGTTTGGGCCGGTGCTATTGCCCTATTTTTTAATCGATGGGGCAAAATTAGAATGCTACTTCCATATCAACCTGATTATAAGCAGGAGCAATTAAAAGTTCCAGGCACTGGTGTATGTACGAGTGGAACATGTAATGGTCAACATTCACATCAGGTAAACATTTATAATATCTATAATTAGCTATTCAAAGTACTGTGAAAACCGGTAATAATGACATTAAACTAACTGAAAAATTTGGTCATTATATCTAACTGGACGTTATAACCAATACTTAGGGTGAGCACATTTCCCAGATTCGCCGCACGGTAAAAAATCTTGGAGTAAACTCCAATCAAAACTGGATTACGCTGGACCTATATGTAATCCAAGGGAAAATTCTAATCCAATAATATGGATTAGAAATTTTTATAAATTTATTTTTGGCTTAATTCAGTATTAAAGTCTAAAATTTTGATTAAATTGTAGACATTAATGTTAAAAGTATTTAAGTTCAATACATAATAAAACACTGTTCAAATATGACTGCAAAAAAGGCTAAAATATTTTCAAAAATTCGCATGTATTAAATTCCAATCCAAAATATGTATTAAGATTTCGTCAATATAATTTTTGGATTGAAAAATACTCCAGGATTTTTTGCCGTGCGGGATAGCCCAGGATTTATAGTCCCGGCATCTGAATTTTTGTCCCGCATTACTCGATTTCATCTTAAAATTGAATATTTTCGTCTGTAGTAGAGTTTTTCATAAGTTTCTACTTTCATCGTATCTCTGTTTTCT
Organism: Chrysopilus asiliformis; assembly: GCA_964034945.1. Taxonomy (NCBI): domain Eukaryota; kingdom Metazoa; phylum Arthropoda; class Insecta; order Diptera; family Rhagionidae; genus Chrysopilus; species Chrysopilus asiliformis. Next base: position 57,422,602 of record OZ035962.1, read on the forward strand.
AAAAAAAATCCCATACGGTGCACTTAATTATAACTATTTTGATTATAACGTATATTTCTTCCTAAAAATTTTGCCTGTTTTTTAAATGAAGGAAATATCACAAAAAGTGATATAAAAATTCACTTCTTTTGAAAAAGTGCCGCTTTTAACATTTCGACTAATTTCGAGGCTTTAAAAACTTCCATTTCCTCATCCCGCCCTCTCATCAGTCAGCTCTCCCGGATTTAAACAAAAACATAACAAAAGCTATAATTGCCAATCTGGCAATCATTGGAGACCCGTATGGTGATATTCGTATCAAAATTCGAACAGTTGTACCAAAATTCCACTTTGAAGTCAAACTTTCCAAAAAGATTTTTTAAAATTTATTCCAATCGGATTTTGATGTATGGGAGTTTTATGTAGAATCATATCCTAAATAACTTTTGTTCTTGCACTTTTTTGATAAGATGCACCGTTTTTGAGATATTCACAAAAAATGATTTCGTTCGTATGGGGGGTACCCCCCCTAATGGTCCATTTTTGCCCATTAACGAACTTAGCCTTGCATTTTACGAAAAACGGATCCACGCAAAATTTCAAGTCTGTAGCTCAATCCGTGCGCCCGCAATCCGCGCCACAGACAGACAGACAGACAGACGGACGGACATGCAAAAATTAAATATTTTTATACCCGTATGGTGAAACCAAAGGGTATATTAACTTTGCCTTACCGTTTGTAACGCCAAGATCTCGTCATCGCACACAAAAATGAATTACACGAGTGTGTTTAGAATGATGAAAAAAGTTGAATTTAGCATGTCCGTCCGTCTGTCCGTCCGTCTGTCCGTCCGTCTGTCCGTCCGTCTGTCCGTCTGTCTGTGGCGCGGATTGCGGGCGCACGGATTGAGCTAGAGACTTGAAATTTTGCGTGGATCCGTTTTTCGTAAAATGCGAGGCTAAGTTCGTTAATGGGCAAAAATGGACCATTAGGGGGGGTACCCCCCATACGAACGAAATCATTTTTTGTGAATATCTCAAAAACGGTGCATCTTATCAAAAAAGTGCAAGAACAAAAGTTATTTAGGATATGATTCTACATAAAACTCCCATACATCAAAATCCGATTGGAATAAATTTTAAAAAATCTTATTGGAAAGTTTGACTTCAAAGTGGAATTTTGGTACAACTGTTCGAATTTTGATACGAATATCACCATACGGGTCTCCAATGATTGCCAGATTGGCAATTATAGCTTTTGTTATGTTTATCATTCTAAACACACTGGTGTAATTCATTTTTTTGTGCGATGACGGGATCTTGGCGTTACAAACGGTAAGGCAAAGTTAATATACCCTTTGGTTTCACCATACGGGTATAAAAATATGGTCACCGCACCAATACTTGATGTATGGTATATTGGTGTTTATTCGGGAATAGGGCACATTTGGCAATACCATTTTTACTATGATGAAAGTTTCCAAAAGCAACAAATAATAAATATAAACACACACTAATACAATTGCAAGAAATGAATTGAACTAAGACCGCTCTTGCTCTGCGGTCAAAAAAAATAACAAATGTTTTTCGTTTGCGTAAAAAAACAATTTCAAGCATTTAAAAAAATGTTTTTAGAAATACCATTTAAATATACTAAGTTTGAAGACAAGTACATACATATAATATATTTAAATTTACAGTTATAGGGAAAAAAATCCAAAGAAAAGATGCTTGGGCTTTCATTTTATATTGATTCGTTGTTGTTTCTTATTGACATTTGATATTCAATAGATTGATCTAATGATCTCGTGATGAATTTTTATGAATAAAATACTTTATTTCTGGATTTTATATTTTGTGTTAATTAATAATCACAGACAAGTTGGAGATACGTAGGTCGTTTTTGAACAAAAAAATCCCCGGTCGAATGTGCCCCACCAAAAGGTATGGCGCACATTCGGCAAAATGACTATCATTTGTTAAAGCGAATTATAGGATATTTTAATGATTCATTTATTGTAATAGTTCAATACATTACATTCCTTACGACATAGTTGAAAAATATTACATTGGGAATTTTTGACAAAGGCGATTTGAGCTGCGAACTTACGAATCACACGAACATTGTTAAGTTGATGCCTGAGTTTCTTTATTGTCTTGTCCCGCGTCACCACAGTACTGGTAATATATCTATCAGGTACGCGCCTGACCAGAGATAACCTCGGTTAATCTGGTATAACGGGAGTTGGGGAGCCCATGGAAATAACATATTTTTCCATCCCCGACAATGGAGAAGCCCCTTTGGGGAGCAACCGTGGTGGCTGTGGGAAAAATACTTCGTAATCTTTGCCTTGCTGGTCTGAATGCAATTCTTTGATTTTCACAGAAACTTAGTTTTGCCACGGAGGATTCAGTTTTAGCTTTCATCCTTTGATTAATAAAAGCATTGTGATGAAAACTATCCAAATACGTATTGCTACGCCATGTCGTTGCCATAACCCCTTCGCGATTTTTCTCGGTAACACGTCGTGAAGTGACACTTAAGAGCTGAACATGTCATTCTATTGCTTGTATATGGCAAGAAATTTCGGGGTCCATATACTGTACTTCAAAGTCTATGTACTGTACCAAATGATCGTATGGAATATTTGCTGTAAATGGAGGTTCAAATAAATTTTTTTCATCATTCAAATCAATCATATCGAAATAATCTGTGCAATTAAAGTTAATCATGGGTTTCTTATATGGTCTAACTTTTTCTGGATTCCACACTTTCTCTCTAATATGAACTATTTTTTTAAAGCTCTTTGACGAATTTCCATTCTTTTATCGAACAACTTTGAAAATAATACATTTTCGGAGTGAGCGTAATACCCATTGTCCGTAATAGTTTTATTAACTATTTCGCGTTAAGGATCTAAATATAGAATAGTTTTATAATAGTGTTATAGTTTTTACCCCTGACGGAACTAGGGATTGCAAATTTACCGAACTTTGTCATTACCGGTAACGCGGTAAAAAAAATTAAAATTACCGGTAAATTAAACATTTTCTAAAATTATTAGGAAATGCACAATATTATATGATAGAGAGGGTAAAAAATAAGAAATAATGTGTAATTGAAAGTATCCTTTATTTGTCTTCAGAAAACTAAAATATAAAACGCAATATAATATAATAATATTAAGAATAATAAACCAAAATTCTCACCACTTTGTTGAGTTATTTTGAGAAGCTTGCTTATGTTTATGCAGTTATCTATTTTAAAAACTTTTTTTTGTACAGAAATATATATTACTTACTGTACTTATGCTAAGAACATGCAAGATTTCATAACTTACTAAAACAACAATTTGTTTTGAAAATACATTGCTCACTATGAAATTTTAAACTGCACAGAGAGAACAGAAATCTATATTTTGAGAGCCAATCACTAGTGTCAAATTCTGAAATAGGGCTTTCCATATAGTGGAAAGACAAATGAGCGAAAAGCTTTTGAAAAAATTTCTCTCAATATCTTTTCTCTCAGAAATTTTTCAATAGCGCCTAAAGTTCAAGCGAGATAGAAACCATTCATGTTTAGTCTCGCTTTGTTTAATCTTATAATACGTAAAAAAATATTTATAATATATAAATAACTGTAAAAAGTAAAAAACGCTACCGGGAAATTGGAAAACTTTTGCTCATACTTTGAGTTTGAAGTCTACTCACCAACGCATATAAAATTTTTTTTTTTCACTAGTAATAATCATCCAGATTAATATATTGACTTTAAATTTGGTTGAGTTAAAAGAAAACACTTTTAAATAAGTATAACATTTAATGTATTCATAATAAGAGTAGTTTCACGCCTCACTATAAAAATAATGAGGGTATTCACAATCCTCTTTTAATTTTCGGTATTCGGTATTTTCGGTAATATTAAAAGACTGAAAATATTCTGCTGTGAACATCCCACAGCACAGATTTGAGAACAGCGCTTTTAATTGATACGTGACCAAATCATGAACTGCGAATTTGATTGTAAAATATGTCACATACCTTTAAATCCATGTTTGATGTATTCTTTTGAATTTATATTGTGGCGACGGCTATCAAAATTGAAAAAATTGCATCAGTCCGATGAGATTAACAAAAAGCCAGCGAGAAAATTTGACAACTAAAAACATTACTAGCGCCACTCGCGGTTGATTCTTGGTACCGAATAACCGGGCCGGAAAACGCGACTCAAGGCATGTATACAATTACCGAATTCGGTAATTCATTTTTGTATGAACCAAGTTACCGTCTCGGTAAAAATCTGTTAAATTTGACTGAATTACCGAGCGGTAAATTTACCCGCAATTTAAAAGACGACTGTGAATACCCTGAATGTTTTTACCGAATTTACCGGTAATGAGCTGTAAAATTACCGGTAAAAAAATTATGCATTTTCAGCCGATTTACCGGTAAACCGGTTTACCGGTATTGCAATCCCTAGACGGAACGGAAATGGTATATGCGTTTGGCTCGAAGTTTGTGCTTTCTTAACTCATAACTTTTGAACCACTGAACCGATTTCGGTTCAGTTTTTTGGCATTCCGCTGGATATGGGTGCCGCAAGATTCTTGCGTTTAAAAATTCCCCCTTCCCCCCTCAATTTAAACCCCTTCTCCTTGTATCTTCTGATCCACTGAACCGATTTCGATCCCGCTTCCGCCATTTGCTTGTAAATAATGAAAGGAATATTTTCGTGTACAAGAGTTCCCCTTCCCCCTCAATTTACACCCCGTCTCCAAGTACCTTCTGATCCACAGAACCGATTTCGATCCTGTTTTTGACATTCTATTGTAAATAATGAAAGTGTGTAAGAATTCACTCTCCCCTTAACGTTACCTCTCCTCTCCCTGTGTATTTTGATTCCCTGAACCGTTTTCGATTCCGCTTTGGCATTCAAAAAAATTGTTTATCTATATAAGTTAAAAATTTCTTTCACGAAATTTATTAAAAAAAATCTTTTTCTTTTAGCAGGCAAAGTACCTGCGACTTTATTGAGATCGAAATTAAAAGTGAAGTTACTACATGATTTATTCTTACATCTAACCTATGCTAATTGAGATAAGACTTCTGTACGAAGTACGATGTCAGTAATTCTAAGAATTGGACTACCTACATTAAGAATTGCAGAGAGTTGACACATGATATTTCGTACGTGCCGATTTGATGTCATGGCGGGTGTTCCGAAGTTAACTCTTCCCCTCTTAAATCCAAAGGTCCTCATTTGGCGTTTTCTTAGAAGAATGTCGTATCATAGAATTTACGCCGCTCTGATGGTACTGGTTTGATGACACTTTTTCCTTGGTTGTTTTGTATTTCCTGGTCTTCTTGTTCGGGTGTTAAGTTTTCGATATTGATTGCCGGCGGGGCCGGGGTCTGACCTTCGATTGATTCAGGTTCTTGGGAACTGCGGATGATCTTCGAAAAATTGCATTTGCGCAATTTATTTGCCAATATGATGATTGCTAGAATTCCAAGGAGGATGATCGTACTGTAGTTGAAATACTGACTGATGTTGCGATCCGTCTGCAGAAGGCTGATTTGATTGGTGTTGTTAATATGAAGTTCTTTCATCACCTCCAGTGACAGGAGTTCCTTAAATGAATTTTCTCTCGGAGATGGATGTAAGATTGCAGGGAGAATCTGTACTATTGGTTGTTCCCTGGATATGAATGCTCTGCCATTGATCCATATTGTAGCATTATGAAACTTAATTAGAAAAGTTCCTTCAAGATCCTGAGGTGTGTCTTGTATGTTTATAGTCCCTTTGAATTGGTTAAGCAATATGACTCCTTCTGACAGCTCTTCGATGGTATGAATGTGCTGATTATTTATTTTGTCGCACGTCGAATTTCGGCTTTTGAACAGGTTAGGTAGGCAGGTAGAATTACTAATATCGATTAAATCGTATTTTTTACAAATTGATAACCTATTAATTGTTTTACAATCTTTAGTTACACCAAAAAGACTTAAATTATTTTTTAGAAAATTTTCATACATGATATCATTTATTACATTGTTAATTTTTACGGTTTTCACAATTAATTTTTCATAACTTTCCTTTGTAGTAATTGGAATGCAAATAACATAGAACAAATATGTGTTATTAGTAAATATTTTTACATTAGCAAAATCTAATGCTTCTTCTGGTGTGGAATACGGTAATTTTTCTTTATTTAATCTTTCTATTAAAATTTCAATTTATTTTTTCGAAATAATCATGGAATTAATTACATTTGCTTTAGCCCAATGAATGGCGTACTTAATATTGGTTAATTCTTCTTTAATAAGTTTTATTTTATATTGAATATTATAGATGAAATTGTCATTCATTTTTCCATCTTCTTTTATGATTTTTATTAATTTATTAGTAATTCGTGTAATATTATTCAATCTTTCATTTTGTAATTTATTTATTATTACTTGCTTATTATTATTTTCTAATACATTGTTAATCTTATCTGCTATTATTTCAAAATCTTCATGATCTGGAGTGCCAGCTATCCACTTCCAGGCACTTCCTATGAAATTTAGAGATCTTTTACTCTTGTGTGGCTTTAAATTATTTAACATTTCTTCGATTTGAAAAACTTCATAATTCATATAAGGATATATGGTATACCTTTCCAAAATTTCTTTTATTTCTATTATTAACTGTTGATATTTATCTAATTCAATCATATGGATTAGTTTAAAGTTTCCTTCCTGTATTTTTGCTTCGGCGATTTTTAACGTAACTATTTGAGAATTTGTGTAATCTAATATCTGTGTTTCTGCTGCTATGATGCGCAATGCGGTTCTGGGGAGAAACAATATTAATTAGTTTAATTTCTTATGTTTGTTTTGTGAACGGTTTTTCCTGATTCAGTAATAACGCAAGTATTTTTATTTTCTCTAACTACTTCCTTTTTAAATCTTACGGTTAGTTTAGATCCAATACGCTTATTGTGTTTTACATAAATAGTCTGGCCTACTTCGTAATTTTTTATCGGTTTCCTAGTATTATTGTGATACTCTAAATCTTTATGTTGTTTTTGTTTTAATTTTTCGATATTACTTAGGCGACTCTGTTCGAACTCTTCTGGACTTAAATTGGGTGTTCTACCATAAAAAGTTTCGACAGGTGTTTTCTTGGTAGTGGAATGAATTGAGTGATTGTACTCATTTATAGACCGCTCTAATAATTCCTCGAATGTACGGGTTATGTTGTCGGACTTTAAACATCTCATAATTTCTGAGAGAGTGGAATGGAATCGCTCAATCTGTCCGTTTACCTCGCTTTTATATGGAGGTGTTTTAGAAATGCGGATTCTCAGTTCATCTTCCATCATAGAAGTAATTGAAACTGAGTTCAAGGATTTTTCATTGTCGACTACCACTACTTCAGGTATACTGAAGAAAAATAGTAAATCTCTGAGGGGTCTTCGAATATCTTCAATTGCTCGAGAATTTATGATTTTTCCCTGAGCGAATTTTGTGAATTTATCTATTGCCGTTAAAACCAGTCTGTTCTCGGTTGAATAGATGTCGATATGGAGAGTATGCCCTGGATAATTTGGAATGGGTGTAGGATTCAAAACTTGGTTATTAGGATGTCTTTCATATTTGTTTTCTTTGCAAACCGTGCATTGCTTCACGAGGAATTTTATTTTTTTACTCATTTCGGGGAAATAAAATTCGTTTAGAATTTTTAATTTATTTTCGGTATGGTTTCTATGTGCTCGACGGTGGGTGGTCAAAATTAATTCGTCCTGTTCCGTTTCACTAGTAATGTCTGCCACTAATTTTCGGGTATATCGTATTTTATAATTTTTGAAATGTAGGGGATATATTTCTTGAATTTTTCCCATTGTAGGTTCATCCGTTAATAAACCGTTTACTATGGTAGGGTTAAGATATCTTTTGAAAATGTTTATAATATCTGTTTCTGAGAATTGGGGCTGGATAATTATGTGTCTGTTGAAGTTTGGAAACGGATTTTTCAATTGATAGCTATTTTCATTTCCAATTTTTAAAATCAATTGATTTCGAAAAGTATTTAATGGTGTTTCCACAGAGGGAATTAAATTCTGCGCAGAGCTATCATCGCTATGCTGAGTAGTTGTTAGGGCATTTATTTGAGGGTATCTGGATAAAGCGTCGGCGACGACGTTTTCTTTTCCAGGTTTAAATTTCAACTCGTAGTTGTACTCCTCTAGTATGGCTTTCCATCTTTTCATTTTACTATTGGTATTTTTATGGCTTAACGCGTATGTGAGAGGTTGATGATCTGTGAATATTTTTACCTTGCGTGATCCGTAGAGGAAATTTCTGAGCGAATTTAAAGCCCAAATAATCGCGAGCATTTCTTTCTCGTTTGCTGCGTATGATTCTTCTGTTTTACTTAGGGTTCTCGAAATAAACATAATTGGCCTATTATTCTGTGAAAGAACTGCACCAATTGCATAATTAGATGCATCGGTAGTTAATTCGAAGTCTTTGCTGAAATTTGGATGCGATAGAATAACTTCTTCTGATATTAAAGAGTTCTTGATCTTAGCAAATGCTTCGGCAGCATTTTTATCAAATTTAATAATTTGTTTTTTAGATTGGAATTTGGACACACGTCCATCTTCCCCTCTTAAAAGGGATGTCAGGGGTTTCGCTAATTTAGCGTAATCTTTTATGAAGCGTCGGTAGTATCCTGACATACCAAGAAAAGATCTAAGATCTTTCAACGTTTTGGGTGCTGGAAAGTTTACAATACTTTGAACCTTTTTGGGATTGGTTTTAATTCCATGCTCGGAAATGATAAACCCTAGAAATTCTACCTCATTTTTAAAGAATTCGCACTTATCGAGATGAATCTTCATGTTGGCATCTTGTAACGCTTGAAAGATTATTTTGATGTTTTCAAGATGCTCTTTTTCGGTTTTTCCGAAAATAATTATATCGTCTATATAGATGAAACATATAATTCCGATATGTTCTTTCAAAATATCCTCTAACGTTCGTTGAAACGTTGATGGGCCATTATTTGTTCCGAATGGTAGTCGCAAAAACTCGTACTTTCCGTTGTTTACGGAAAAAGCCGTTTTTTCAATATCAGATTCTTTAAGTTTGACCTGATGAAAACCGCTTTTGAGATCAAGTACCGTAAAGAATTTATTTCCTTTTAAATTAGTTAGAACTTCATTAACTTCAGGAATTGGGTATTTATCTGAAACAGTGATCGAGTTTAATTTTCTATAGTCGATTACTAATCTGTATTTAGTTTTTCCAGAGGCATCCGGTTTTTTGGGTACGATCCAAATTGGAGAGTTATAGGGAGACTTTGATGGTCTAATAATTCCATTATTAAGCAATTCATTTATTTGCTTTTCTACTTCTTGCTTCAAGCAAATTGGATATGGGTAGGATTTAGAATAGACTGGCTCTTGTGAAATTGTACGGATTTCAGCTTTAACGGTAGTTGTGTAAGTCAGCTTTTCATCTGGATCGGAAAATAGGTTAGGAAATTGTTTGGTAATATCCGTTAAATTTTCTTTCTGTTTGGGAGTTAAGTGCGGTGTTTTGTCATCGATGATAGATGAAAAGAATGGTGAAGCGATTCTATTGACTTCTTGAGAGATATGTTGCTTCAGCGGAATTAAAATATTTGGTTGTATTGTAATACAATTTTTATTTGTGTGGATCGTGGCTCCTAATGCTTTTAGGGTGTCGTTGCCAATAATACCCTCAAAGGATTTGAGATTTCCCAATATAAAGAATTTAATTTGTTTGAAAGGTTCAAATAGGTCTATAATTGCGTGTTGGGTAATTTTAATAGCACCACCGATGGAATTGGCTGAAAATGGTTTTTCGTTAAGAATTGGCTTTCGAATATATTGAGTTTGAATATAATTTTTATTCGATCCTGTATCAATTAGAAACTTTAGTATTTTTCCGCTCTTCAATTGATATTCCATATATGGAAGCGAAGAGCTACTTAGTCTAAAAAATTAATATCATCGGATGTGGCATCGTCTACTGTCTCGTCAGTGGGATTAACCTGCTGATCGATATAATCGATTAGCGTTGGGTCGATATTTTGGTTGTAGTTACATAGTTCTTGTTCCTGATATTCCACGTCATTTTGCTCAGTTATTTCAGGTTGGGCATGGAAAATTCTTTGAAATTTATTAGGGGGTGCATTTGATTAGAGTAGGGTCTCTTGCCTTCAAATGGTTGCATGTTTCGTCGGTTTTGATAATTGACTCCGCGGGAATGCAAGGATTGATCTATATCCATGGGCTCAGGCTTGTGAAAGTGATTCTGAGCATTCTGCTTGAAAGGCTGTCTCTGAGGATATTGAGGGAACTGTTGTTGATATGGTTGGGAATATTGTTGCCTTGGCAAATTAAATTTAGGAGGTATTTGAGGATTATGAACAAGTTGAGGATGAAATTGCTTGACTGGGGGAGTTGATTGATACTGAATTTTTCGTGGTGGCACAGGAGGTGCCGAAAGGATATTTTGCGCGGTACGGAACGTTCCGTGACTGTGCTGTACTCGATAGTGAACATTCTCTAACTTCAAGCATAAATGAAGAGCCTGTGGTAGGTCTGCAGGTTCTCGCATACTAAGTAATCTAGGAAGGTCTCCCTTCAATCCTCTGACGAAGGTGTCGAGGGCTTTATCGCGGTATGCTTGAGTCATGATATTAAGAGATTCCTGACTTAATTCCATGGAAGATAATTTATTCAATATTAATGAGAGGTGGTAATAGACAGCTTGATAAAACTCGGGAATCGTTTGATTCCTTTGAACTAGGGTGGTGATTTGATACTCTAGCGTACCAAGGTCTCGTTTATCTGCATAATGCAGAGTGAGACATCGGGAGATTTTTTCCCAATTTAGTGGAGTATTGTATGACTCCAATGCTGTGTCCGCTTGGCCAACAATTTTATTTCTAACTACACTAAGAATACCGTAATATTTTGGAGTACCTTTTAAAGGTTCGTAAATGGAAAGAATTCGGTCAACGCTCTTTTTCCAAGAGCTAAATTGTCCTGGTTGTCCTGAGAAATCCCGGAGGCTTTTTACTACGTCCGGTATGCGATCCATATCGGATAAATTTAAATTAGGACTCTGTTCGATTATTTGATCGACATCATTGTTGATATCTGATCCTGGATTCATATGAGATCTAAAAATTTCCCTACTTTCTCTTCTAACGATTTCGGAGATGGTAATTAGCAAATCGTTCATATTCATTACGGCTGGGGTTTGGGGTGCTGCTCCACTAGCAGAATTAGGGTCTGGATTGCCGCTCGGCATTTTTAAAATTTTGAAGCACACGATAAAATTATTTGAGAATTTTGAAGCACACGAAAATTATACAATTCAGACAACTTAGGAAACCTTAAACACTTCTTTAAATATTCTTAATTCTTAAATCTTAAAATTCTTTAAATATTCTTAAATCTTCCGTGAACTATATTTTTTTTTTACTAAAATCTCTAAGATTCTTAGAAGCTATTTTTTCAATTAATTTATTCTTGCTTTGTTTTTAAAAAAATATTTTTGTTACTTTAAAATCTTTTTTTCTTATTATTTTTTAAATAAAATCAGTTTGCTTATTTTTAATTTTTCACTTAACTATTTATATTAATTTAAACTTTTCTGGAATTATTTTTCAGATTATTATGAATTCGTTAATGTAAATTTAGTTCGATAATTTTAAGATAAAAACTTACATAAATGTTACGATTCTTAACATTTTTCTTCGAGTGAGACCGGCTGCGGTTTTTCTTCAATCGGGTCAGGCGGCTGTTGCCAAATATTCTGGAACTCTAGCCGCTCTATCTGGAAACTCCGTTTTATCCTTCAATAGAAGGTGACTCCGGGGCCTCTTTTCCTGTCCTTTGTGTTGATAGATGATCTTTCAAGGGATTTTATCCCCTTTACTTTCCGCTTGAAAGCGAAGCTGTTAATAACGTCGGATTTGAAGCACTTCCACCTTTGGCTCAGAGTGGGTTTTCACTTTTTCACGCACTTTTGTTATTAACGATTCAAAAAACTTTGTTTTACTCCGCAATCACTACCGGTCCCTGCTCGGGTGCCAGTTAAAAATTTCTTTCACGAAATTTATTAAAAAAAATCTTTTTCTTTTAGCAGGCAAAGTACCTGCGACTTTATTGAGATCGAAATTAAAAGTGAAGTTACTACATGATTTATTCTTACATCTAACCTATGCTAATTGAGATAAGACTTCTGTACGAAGTACGATGTTAGTAATTCTAAGAATTGGACTACCTACATTAAGAATTGCAGAGAGTTGACACATGATATTTCGTACGTGCCGATTTGATGTCATGGCGGGTGTTCCGAAGTTAACTTATATATAAAAATGAATCGTGGTCAGTTTGACTATCCATAACTCGGCTGAATATAATCCGATTTGCATGGGGATTTATTTGTTGGATTCGTATTGACCCAGGTAAAAACACTACGGAGCTTAAAATTGGAAATTTCCACCGGAAAAGTCGAAAAATTTTGGAAAAACGAAATTGCATACTCTCAGGGGAGCGGTTTTCTGGCTTGCACTTTCAGTAATTCCAAATCAAAAATCCCGAATCTTTTTTCGTTTTGTTGGAAAAGTCGAGAAAAATTTTGGGGAAAAGCGGGAATATCGGAAAAATTGAAATTTGCATATTGTATGGGCACAGTATACAGTAAGCAAACTCGAAAATAACCCAATTTAACATGTAAGAGTAAAGAAAACACACCATATCCATAGGCAGAAAACACGAGAGCAAACGGCACAGCCATATATGCGTGTAACCGAAAATTTGTAAACAAAAGCGACACAGCTGATCGGTATCTTGTGCATTTCGCAATGTGTTTTGCGTGAAATTTAGTCGGCATAAAGATAAAATACTAAATAAAATATCAGCGGAATACACGAAATAGTATGGAAAAATACTAAATTATAAACTTTCTGTTTAAATCACTCACTTCATTTCACAGGAAATTGAGAAAAATAATGAAACCGAAATCCACCCGACTCGTTTCCCATCAAATCAGACCAACTGAAAGAAACAATTGCAAACAGCATTGCCAAATCTGATTTTTCTGCTGTTGATTTTATGTTTCAGAGGAGGGAAATTTAAAAATTGAAATCTGTTTTGACCACCATTTCTTATAAAGGTACAAACATTCTTCATTTTAGGTTGAAAATTTGGATAGAAAATTTAAATTGTCAGGATATAGTAGAAAAGCAATTGATATCCAATCTTCGGGTCTGTTAAAAACATTTTACAAACGACGTTATGCTAATTTCAAAGCAACAACGACGTTTGAAAAAAGCCAGTACCAGTATTGACTGAATTTCTAGTTTTCCATATTCAAGCGAACATAATATGTAACTCATGTTAGAACTGTATTTAATTTCGAAGAATAAAATATTTTTCTCATCTAGCTCATCTGGTAACGTCGTTGCATCTCTCATGTTTGACAGTATATTTCTTTCTCTGTTTCACTTTTATTAGATTCCTTTGTGGTCATATTGCTTGTTCATTCTTTGTACCCCAAAAATTTGAGATTTTTCTAACCAATTAGAATGCCTAGATTTGGGTATTTCTGGGTTATTCGTTTTCGGTTACACAGGTTATTTTCACATTTAATGTATGAAGTTTGTTTACTGTATACTGTGGTATGGGATTATGGTATGAAAGGAGAAAATATTGTATTTGGAATTGAAAAACGGAAAATTTTGTACCTCAGAATAATTTTATCGCCAACAGATGGCGTTACGCTCTCAGACTCGAGAAATAAATACGCTCTTTCCTCATTGATGATCGATGCGCAGCGGTTGTTTATCGACATAGTGCGCAAATTATCGCTGTTTTTCTCACTTTTAAATCGTCGAAAGTATTTTATTTTGTGTACAACGAAGTGAATCAAGGTATTTACTCAGTGACCACGTGAACGTAAATGGATTGATGTTGAATTTTGTGCTTTTTTCCAGAACATAGTGATTTCCAAAAGTGAGGTTAGCGGCACATCGAATCTGGACTTGCATCAACACAAATTTCCTTTATCCATCCACTGCTTTTGTGCGATTTGATAATTTAAATTATTCATTTTGTGGAGAACGAATTTAAATAAGGTATTTTGTCACTGACCAATTCGTTTATTTAAAAAAAAATCTATTTGTTTGGGAGAGGGAGGTAGGAGTGGTCCAACTGAATAGATTAGTTGTATAAAATCATATTCTAAACAAATTTCGTCTTTATAAACTTTTCGATACGATGCACAGTTTTCGAGAAAATAAAGAAAAAGTATTCAATTTGTATCGGGGAGGGGAAATACGTAGTCTAACTGAATTTTGATGTATAGATAAGTTATGTAAAATCATATTCAAAAGACATTTTAGCTTTATAAATTTTTCAATGCGATTCACCTTTTTTTGAGAAAATTGCGAAAAAGTCTCATTTATATGGAGAAGGGAATGGTCCGATTTTGCCAGTTCAAGAACTTAGCATTGCCATTTATGAGAAACTCAACTGTAAATATTTCAAATCTCTAGCTCAACACATCCGATAGTTATGATATTCACGGATATATAGACGGACAGACGACAGTGAGACAGACGGACAGACAGACGGTCGGACATGCTTTGGTCATCCCAAACACCCTGTCATCCCAAACACCCTGGTGTAGTTCATTTTTGTGTTCAGTGATTGGTTTGATACGTTACAATTAAATCTAATATACTTCAATATGATTCTCATATCGTATGGAGGTCCCCAAAGTGCAGGAACAAACTTATTGGGGTGTGAAAGCGTTTTTTAAAAGCTTTTATTTAGCTCGCTATCTTGTTTGTTTGTCTGTTTGTCAGATCAAATCTTGCAACCCAATTTTGACCCACTTCCACTTGTCCGATTGACTTGAAATTTTGCACACTTATATAAGTCCGATGACAATACAATATTTTCACTACTTCGTCCTTATAAGGATAACGGAAGGTCCTGTAAGGATAACGTGATTATCCTTTTCTCCAAATTTTCCGGAAAAAAATCTATCCTGGGGGTTTTTGGCGTCGCTGAATCCGAATCTGTCATTAAAAAGTCAGTAAGGATAACGGAAGGTCCTGTAAGGATAACGTGATTACCCTTTTCTCCAAATTTTCCGGAAAAAAAAATCTATCCTGGGGGTTTTTGGGGTCGCTGAATCCGAATCTGTCATTAAAAAGTCTGTAAGTATAACGGAAGGTCCTGTAAGGATAACGTGATTATCCTTTTCTCCAAATTTTCCGGAAAAAAAATCTATTCTGGGGGTTTTTGGGGTCGCTGAATCCGAATCTGTCATTAAAAAGTCTGTAAGGATAACGGAAGGTCCTGTAAGGATAACGTGATTATCCTTTTCTCCAAATTTTCCGGAAAAAAATCTATTCTGGGGTTTTTGGGGTCGCTGAATCCGAATCTGTCATCAAAAACTCTGTAAGGATAACGGAAGGTCCTGTAAGGATAACGTGATTATCCTTTTCTCCAAATTTTCCGGAAAAAAATCTATCCTGGGGGTTTTTGGGGTCGCTGAATCCGAATCTGTCATTAAAAAGTCTGTAAGGATAACGGAAGGTCCTGTAAGGATAACGTGATTACCCTTTTCTCCAAATTTTCCGGAAAAAAAATCTATCCTGGGGGTTTTTGGGGTCGCTGAATCCGAATCTGTCATTAAAAAGTCTGTAAGTATAATGGAAGGTCCTGTAAGGATAACGTGATTATCCTTTTTCTCAATTGTTCCGGGAAAAAATATATTCTGCGGGTTTTGGGGTTCGCTGAATACGATTCTCAAGTTAAAAAGCCTGTAAGGACATCTCAAATGTAAAGCTATATATTCGAAGACTAAAAAGAACAAAATAAAAAAAAATAAAAAAAAAATTTTTAAAAAAAGCTTTTATTAAAAAAAATGCACTAAAAAGAAAAAAATAATTTTCTGGACGCTGTGTATCACAAATATAAAAGCTTTTAAAAAGCGAGATAAAGCATAAAACAATAAAATAAACATTTATCTCGCTTTTTAAAAGCTTTTATATTTGTGATACACAGCGTCCAGAAAATCATTTTTTTCTTTTTAGTGCATTTTTTTTAATAAAAGCTTTTTTTAAAAATTTTTTTTAAAATCTTTTATTTAGCTCGCTATCTTGTCTGTTTGTTTGTTTGTTTGTTTGTTGGGGTCAAATCTTGCAATCAAATTTTGACCCACTTCCACTTGTCCGATTGACTTGAAATTTTGCACACTTATATAAGTCCGATGACAATACAATGTTTTCACTACTTCGTCCTTGTAAGGATAACGGAAGGTCCTGTAAGGATAACGTGATTATCCTTTTCTCCAAATTTTCCGGAAAAAAATCTATTCTGGGGGTTTTTGGGGTCGCTGAATCCGAATCTGTTATTAAAAAGTCAGTAAGGATAACGGAAGGTCCTGTAAGGATAACGTGATTATCCTTTTCTCCAAATTTTCCGGAAAAAAATCTATTCTGGGGGTTTTTGGGGTCGCTGAATCCGAATCTGTCATTAAAAAGTCAGTAAGGATAACGGAAGGTCCTGTAAGGATAACGTGATTATCCCTTTCTCCAAATTTTCCGGAAAAAAATCTATTCTGGGGGTTTTTGGGGTCGCTGAATACGAAAGCATAAAACAATAAAATAAAAATTTATCTCGCTTTTAAAAAGCTTTTATATTTGTGATACACAGCGTCCAGAAAATTATTTTTTTCTTTTTAGTGCATTCTTTTTTAATTAAAGGTTTTTTTAAAAAAAAAAATTTTTATTTTTTTTTTATTTATTTGTCAGATAGAGTTTTTTTTTGATTTGTGAGATGGAGTAACGTATAAACTCAAGAACTACTGCACCAACATAGACTATGTATTATGACTACGGTTTATAGTTAGGTGTGGTCGCCGTATCGGCTCCCCTTTCACCCTTTCGCCTGTTATCTTCTGAACCACTGAAGGGATTTGAATATGGTTTTCAGTGTTGGGCAGGTCAATCATAAAAGAAATTTTTATCCACTCAAACTACTCTGCTGTACATGGTGCGAGCCCCCTCTCCTGCTATCTCTTAAACTACAGAACGGATTTTTATACGGTGTTGGATAGGTTATCTGCCAAGGCAAATTTTAGAGCAATCCCCTCCTCAGCTATCTCCGAAACTATTTTATGGATGTTCAACATATGTTACAACATAAATGCAAAAATATTAAGTGTCTGGTGATAAGGGAATTCGCACTTTTCCCTTTCTCCCAAGCAGATGGAAAAAATATTTGCAATTTTCTTGAAAACAGTGCGTCAAACCAAAAAAATTTGAATAAAAAATTATTTGAAATATAATCACTGCATAATTTTTTATTTTTTAATTTTGCATTTTTTTCTATAATATTTACTATTTACTAACTAATATTTACTGACGAGAGTAAATTTAACATTTTCCAATCGGAAGAAAGGCCAATTTTGTGCCGTAAAAAGAATATGGAGTTTCAAAAGGAAAACCTCAAGCATGGAGTTAGGGTATGGGTCGGCATGAGCGCGGCGGGGGGTGGGTAGGCTGCATTTTATTGATGAGGTTATGGACCAGTATGTGTATATTGACAAATTAAAACAAAATTTACGTGCTAGCGCTGAAGAAATGGGACTGAGGATACGTTTGTGTTTATGCAGGATAACGATCCAAAGCATAGAACACTCAAAACACGCTTATGGCTGCTCTACAACACTCCCAAATATTTCTAAACGCCAGCCCATTCTCCTGATATAAACCCCCTCGAACATTTATGGGACTTGCTTGACAAGAAAATCCGCAGCCACACTATTACTAGCGAGAAAACGCTTAAGGCGGTGTTGCAAGAAGAATTGGGCAAAAATAGCCCCGGAAGTGACCCGGAAGTTGGTAGAATCGATGCCCAGGCGACTTCAAGCAGTAATTCGATCTAATGGATACCCAACCAAATACTAACGGTAAATTAGCCCATTTTTTTTTTGGTTGTTTTAAAAGCCGTACGAAGACTTTTTCCGCTCTTAAAAAAGCGTATTTTTAGTTAAAGTAATAAATTTAAGCAATAAATTATTATTTTTTTATTTATTTTTTTCAGGGACGGGAAACGAAATAAAAAATCGTAACGTTATACATTTCGTTACGTAACGAAATTGAACTTTTATTTCGTTACGTTATTTCGTTTTGTAACGATAAAAAATTTCATTTCGTTACGTTATAACGTTATATTTCGTTACACATTGTATGGAAACTGAAAACAAAAAAACGCACTTTAATAATAGTTTGTCACAAAGTAATTCAGTTCAGTTTCCATAAAAATAAATTCTATGAAAAATAATAAAAATACAAATAAAAACAAAAAAAAAATCAGTTGTGGTCAACACAAAACTTTCTTTTACAAAATCTACGACCCTGCGCAATTTACGCTAGAGCCCTGTCGCGTTGTCAACCTAAGACGACCTCCCAATAAATTCTTGGTTTATTCAAAAATATCAAAAACGTACAAAATTTGAGATAACTTGAGAACTGTAAAAGATATCAATTTACGGTAAATGGCAAAAATGTAGAAAATGTTAACATCTTTAATTATTCTTTTAACTGATTTGTCGAAAAACCGTTAGTTTGCAAATTATTCGCAAACATATGATTTTTTACATATTAATGAAAATATCTCAATAACTGTAAAAGATAACCGATAACGGTAAGAAACAAAATTGTGCAGAATGCCATTCTCATTAATTCACTTCATACATTCAGTCAGCAAAGACCCGTTAGTTTTCGAGATAATCGCAAAAAACTGTTTTTTTTGGAAATAACGGTTTATCTCGATAACAGGTGGAGATATCGAGTTATAGCTAAAGACAAAAGTGTGGGAAATTTTATTTTCTCCAAGTTTTGTCATACTTAAGGCCACTAAAAAACGCGTAGTTTGGGAGTAAATCGAGAAAAACGAAATTGCGATTTTTGAAAAACCGCCATTTTGGATACTTCCGGTTAACGGATTTCCACCAAAAGTTGATAGGATCGTCCCATTTCAGGACCCAACATGCCTATAAAATTTCATGGCGCTAGCTCTATTAGTTTTTGAGAAATCTTGTACACAGACTGACAGACTGACAGACTGACAGACTGACAGACTGACAGACTGACAGACTGACAGACTGACAGACTGACAGACTGACAGACTGACAGACTGACAGACTGACAGACTGACAGACTGACAGACTGACAGACTGACAGACTGACAGACTGACAGACTGACAGACTGACAGACTGACAGACTGACAGACTGACAGACTGACAGACTGACAGACTGACAGACTGACAGACTGACAGACTGACAGACTGACAGACTGACAGACTGACAGACTGACAGACTGACAGACTGACAGACTGACAGACTGACAGACTGACAGACTGACAGACTGACAGACTGACAGACTGACAGACTGACAGACTGACAGACTGACAGACTGACAGACTGACAGACTGACAGACTGACAGACTGACAGACTGACAGACTGACAGACTGACAGACTGACAGACTGACAGACTGACAGACTGACAGACTGACAGACTGACAGACTGACAGACTGACAGACTGACAGACTGACAGACTGACAGACTGACAGACTGACAGACTGACAGACTGACAGACTGACAGACTGACAGACTGACAGACTGACAGACTGACAGACTGACAGACTGACAGACTGACAGACTGACAGACTGACAGACTGACAGACTGACAGACTGACAGACTGACAGACTGACAGACTGACAGACTGACAGACTGACAGACTGACAGACTGACAGACTGACAGACTGACAGACTGACAGACTGACAGACTGACAGACTGACAGACTGACAGACTGACAGACTGACAGACTGACAGACTGACAGACTGACAGACTGACAGACTGACAGACTGACAGACTGACAGACTGACAGACTGACAGACTGACAGACTGACAGACTGACAGACTGACAGACTGACAGACTGACAGACTGACAGACTGACAGACTGACAGACTGACAGACTGACAGACTGACAGACTGACAGACTGACAGACTGACAGACTGACAGACTGACAGACTGACAGACTGACAGACTGACAGACTGACAGACTGACAGACTGACAGACTGACAGACTGACAGACTGACAGACTGACAGACTGACAGACTGACAGACTGACAGACTGACAGACTGACAGACTGACAGACTGACAGACTGACAGACTGACAGACTGACAGACTGACAGACTGACAGACTGACAGACTGACAGACTGACAGACTGACAGACTGACAGACTGACAGACTGACAGACTGACAGACTGACAGACTGACAGACTGACAGACTGACAGACTGACAGACTGACAGACTGACAGACTGACAGACTGACAGACTGACAGACTGACAGACTGACAGACTGACAGACTGACAGACTGACAGACTGACAGACTGACAGACTGACAGACTGACAGACTGACAGACTGACAGACTGACAGACTGACAGACTGACAGACTGACAGACTGACAGACTGACAGACTGACAGACTGACAGACTGACAGACTGACAGACTGACAGACTGACAGACTGACAGACTGACAGACTGACAGACTGACAGACTGACAGACTGACAGACTGACAGACTGACAGACTGACAGACTGACAGACTGACAGACTGACAGACTGACAGACTGACAGACTGACAGACTGACAGACTGACAGACTGACAGACTGACAGACTGACAGACTGACAGACTGACAGACTGACAGACTGACAGACTGACAGACTGACAGACTGACAGACTGACAGACTGACAGACTGACAGACTGACAGACTGACAGACTGACAGACTGACAGACTGACAGACTGACAGACTGACAGACTGACAGACTGACAGACTGACAGACTGACAGACTGACAGACTGACAGACTGACAGACTGACAGACTGACAGACTGACAGACTGACAGACTGACAGACTGACAGACTGACAGACTGACAGACTGACAGACTGACAGACTGACAGACTGACAGACTGACAGACTGACAGACTGACAGACTGACAGACTGACAGACTGACAGACTGACAGACTGACAGACTGACAGACTGACAGACTGACAGACTGACAGACTGACAGACTGACAGACTGACAGACTGACAGACTGACAGACTGACAGACTGACAGACTGACAGACTGACAGACTGACAGACTGACAGACTGACAGACTGACAGACTGACAGACTGACAGACTGACAGACTGACAGACTGACAGACTGACAGACTGACAGACTGACAGACTGACAGACTGACAGACTGACAGACTGACAGACTGACAGACTGACAGACTGACAGACTGACAGACTGACAGACTGACAGACTGACAGACTGACAGACTGACAGACTGACAGACTGACAGACTGACAGACTGACAGACTGACAGACTGACAGACTGACAGACTGACAGACTGACAGACTGACAGACTGACAGACTGACAGACTGACAGACTGACAGACTGACAGACTGACAGACTGACAGACTGACAGACTGACAGACTGACAGACTGACAGACTGACAGACTGACAGACTGACAGACTGACAGACTGACAGACTGACAGACTGACAGACTGACAGACTGACAGACTGACAGACTGACAGACTGACAGACTGACAGACTGACAGACTGACAGACTGACAGACTGACAGACTGACAGACTGACAGACTGACAGACTGACAGACTGACAGACTGACAGACTGACAGACTGACAGACTGACAGACTGACAGACTGACAGACTGACAGACTGACAGACTGACAGACTGACAGACTGACAGACTGACAGACTGACAGACTGACAGACTGACAGACTGACAGACTGACAGACTGACAGACTGACAGACTGACAGACTGACAGACTGACAGACTGACAGACTGACAGACTGACAGACTGACAGACTGACAGACTGACAGACTGACAGACTGACAGACTGACAGACTGACAGACTGACAGACTGACAGACTGACAGACTGACAGACTGACAGACTGACAGACTGACAGACTGACAGACTGACAGACTGACAGACTGACAGACTGACAGACTGACAGACTGACAGACTGACAGACTGACAGACTGACAGACTGACAGACTGACAGACTGACAGACTGACAGACTGACAGACTGACAGACTGACAGACTGACAGACTGACAGACTGACAGACTGACAGACTGACAGACTGACAGACTGACAGACTGACAGACTGACAGACTGACAGACTGACAGACTGACAGACTGACAGACTGACAGACTGACAGACTGACAGACTGACAGACTGACAGACTGACAGACTGACAGACTGACAGACTGACAGACTGACAGACTGACAGACTGACAGACTGACAGACTGACAGACTGACAGACTGACAGACTGACAGACTGACAGACTGACAGACTGACAGACTGACAGACTGACAGACTGACAGACTGACAGACTGACAGACTGACAGACTGACAGACTGACAGACTGACAGACTGACAGACTGACAGACTGACAGACTGACAGACTGACAGACTGACAGACTGACAGACTGACAGACTGACAGACTGACAGACTGACAGACTGACAGACTGACAGACTGACAGACTGACAGACTGACAGACTGACAGACTGACAGACTGACAGACTGACAGACTGACAGACTGACAGACTGACAGACTGACAGACTGACAGACTGACAGACTGACAGACTGACAGACTGACAGACTGACAGACTGACAGACTGACAGACTGACAGACTGACAGACTGACAGACTGACAGACTGACAGACTGACAGACTGACAGACTGACAGACTGACAGACTGACAGACTGACAGACTGACAGACTGACAGACTGACAGACTGACAGACTGACAGACTGACAGACTGACAGACTGACAGACTGACAGACTGACAGACTGACAGACTGACAGACTGACAGACTGACAGACTGACAGACTGACAGACTGACAGACTGACAGACTGACAGACTGACAGACTGACAGACTGACAGACTGACAGACTGACAGACTGACAGACTGACAGACTGACAGACTGACAGACTGACAGACTGACAGACTGACAGACTGACAGACTGACAGACTGACAGACTGACAGACTGACAGACTGACAGACTGACAGACTGACAGACTGACAGACTGACAGACTGACAGACTGACAGACTGACAGACTGACAGACTGACAGACTGACAGACTGACAGACTGACAGACTGACAGACTGACAGACTGACAGACTGACAGACTGACAGACTGACAGACTGACAGACTGACAGACTGACAGACTGACAGACTGACAGACTGACAGACTGACAGACTGACAGACTGACAGACTGACAGACTGACAGACTGACAGACTGACAGACTGACAGACTGACAGACTGACAGACTGACAGACTGACAGACTGACAGACTGACAGACTGACAGACTGACAGACTGACAGACTGACAGACTGACAGACTGACAGACTGACAGACTGACAGACTGACAGACTGACAGACTGACAGACTGACAGACTGACAGACTGACAGACTGACAGACTGACAGACTGACAGACTGACAGACTGACAGACTGACAGACTGACAGACTGACAGACTGACAGACTGACAGACTGACAGACTGACAGACTGACAGACTGACAGACTGACAGACTGACAGACTGACAGACTGACAGACTGACAGACTGACAGACTGACAGACTGACAGACTGACAGACTGACAGACTGACAGACTGACAGACTGACAGACTGACAGACTGACAGACTGACAGACTGACAGACTGACAGACTGACAGACTGACAGACTGACAGACTGACAGACTGACAGACTGACAGACTGACAGACTGACAGACTGACAGACTGACAGACTGACAGACTGACAGACTGACAGACTGACAGACTGACAGACTGACAGACTGACAGACTGACAGACTGACAGACTGACAGACTGACAGACTGACAGACTGACAGACTGACAGACTGACAGACTGACAGACTGACAGACTGACAGACTGACAGACTGACAGACTGACAGACTGACAGACTGACAGACTGACAGACTGACAGACTGACAGACTGACAGACTGACAGACTGACAGACTGACAGACTGACAGACTGACAGACTGACAGACTGACAGACTGACAGACTGACAGACTGACAGACTGACAGACTGACAGACTGACAGACTGACAGACTGACAGACTGACAGACTGACAGACTGACAGACTGACAGACTGACAGACTGACAGACTGACAGACTGACAGACTGACAGACTGACAGACTGACAGACTGACAGACTGACAGACTGACAGACTGACAGACTGACAGACTGACAGACTGACAGACTGACAGACTGACAGACTGACAGACTGACAGACTGACAGACTGACAGACTGACAGACTGACAGACTGACAGACTGACAGACTGACAGACTGACAGACTGACAGACTGACAGACTGACAGACTGACAGACTGACAGACTGACAGACTGACAGACTGACAGACTGACAGACTGACAGACTGACAGACTGACAGACTGACAGACTGACAGACTGACAGACTGACAGACTGACAGACTGACAGACTGACAGACTGACAGACTGACAGACTGACAGACTGACAGACTGACAGACTGACAGACTGACAGACTGACAGACTGACAGACTGACAGACTGACAGACTGACAGACTGACAGACTGACAGACTGACAGACTGACAGACTGACAGACTGACAGACTGACAGACTGACAGACTGACAGACTGACAGACTGACAGACTGACAGACTGACAGACTGACAGACTGACAGACTGACAGACTGACAGACTGACAGACTGACAGACTGACAGACTGACAGACTGACAGACTGACAGACTGACAGACTGACAGACTGACAGACTGACAGACTGACAGACTGACAGACTGACAGACTGACAGACTGACAGACTGACAGACTGACAGACTGACAGACTGACAGACTGACAGACTGACAGACTGACAGACTGACAGACTGACAGACTGACAGACTGACAGACTGACAGACTGACAGACTGACAGACTGACAGACTGACAGACTGACAGACTGACAGACTGACAGACTGACAGACTGACAGACTGACAGACTGACAGACTGACAGACTGACAGACTGACAGACTGACAGACTGACAGACTGACAGACTGACAGACTGACAGACTGACAGACTGACAGACTGACAGACTGACAGACTGACAGACTGACAGACTGACAGACTGACAGACTGACAGACTGACAGACTGACAGACTGACAGACTGACAGACTGACAGACTGACAGACTGACAGACTGACAGACTGACAGACTGACAGACTGACAGACTGACAGACTGACAGACTGACAGACTGACAGACTGACAGACTGACAGACTGACAGACTGACAGACTGACAGACTGACAGACTGACAGACTGACAGACTGACAGACTGACAGACTGACAGACTGACAGACTGACAGACTGACAGACTGACAGACTGACAGACTGACAGACTGACAGACTGACAGACTGACAGACTGACAGACTGACAGACTGACAGACTGACAGACTGACAGACTGACAGACTGACAGACTGACAGACTGACAGACTGACAGACTGACAGACTGACAGACTGACAGACTGACAGACTGACAGACTGACAGACTGACAGACTGACAGACTGACAGACTGACAGACTGACAGACTGACAGACTGACAGACTGACAGACTGACAGACTGACAGACTGACAGACTGACAGACTGACAGACTGACAGACTGACAGACTGACAGACTGACAGACTGACAGACTGACAGACTGACAGACTGACAGACTGACAGACTGACAGACTGACAGACTGACAGACTGACAGACTGACAGACTGACAGACTGACAGACTGACAGACTGACAGACTGACAGACTGACAGACTGACAGACTGACAGACTGACAGACTGACAGACTGACAGACTGACAGACTGACAGACTGACAGACTGACAGACTGACAGACTGACAGACTGACAGACTGACAGACTGACAGACTGACAGACTGACAGACTGACAGACTGACAGACTGACAGACTGACAGACTGACAGACTGACAGACTGACAGACTGACAGACTGACAGACTGACAGACTGACAGACTGACAGACTGACAGACTGACAGACTGACAGACTGACAGACTGACAGACTGACAGACTGACAGACTGACAGACTGACAGACTGACAGACTGACAGACTGACAGACTGACAGACTGACAGACTGACAGACTGACAGACTGACAGACTGACAGACTGACAGACTGACAGACTGACAGACTGACAGACTGACAGACTGACAGACTGACAGACTGACAGACTGACAGACTGACAGACTGACAGACTGACAGACTGACAGACTGACAGACTGACAGACTGACAGACTGACAGACTGACAGACTGACAGACTGACAGACTGACAGACTGACAGACTGACAGACTGACAGACTGACAGACTGACAGACTGACAGACTGACAGACTGACAGACTGACAGACTGACAGACTGACAGACTGACAGACTGACAGACTGACAGACTGACAGACTGACAGACTGACAGACTGACAGACTGACAGACTGACAGACTGACAGACTGACAGACTGACAGACTGACAGACTGACAGACTGACAGACTGACAGACTGACAGACTGACAGACTGACAGACTGACAGACTGACAGACTGACAGACTGACAGACTGACAGACTGACAGACTGACAGACTGACAGACTGACAGACTGACAGACTGACAGACTGACAGACTGACAGACTGACAGACTGACAGACTGACAGACTGACAGACTGACAGACTGACAGACTGACAGACTGACAGACTGACAGACTGACAGACTGACAGACTGACAGACTGACAGACTGACAGACTGACAGACTGACAGACTGACAGACTGACAGACTGACAGACTGACAGACTGACAGACTGACAGACTGACAGACTGACAGACTGACAGACTGACAGACTGACAGACTGACAGACTGACAGACTGACAGACTGACAGACTGACAGACTGACAGACTGACAGACTGACAGACTGACAGACTGACAGACTGACAGACTGACAGACTGACAGACTGACAGACTGACAGACTGACAGACTGACAGACTGACAGACTGACAGACTGACAGACTGACAGACTGACAGACTGACAGACTGACAGACTGACAGACTGACAGACTGACAGACTGACAGACTGACAGACTGACAGACTGACAGACTGACAGACTGACAGACTGACAGACTGACAGACTGACAGACTGACAGACTGACAGACTGACAGACTGACAGACTGACAGACTGACAGACTGACAGACTGACAGACTGACAGACTGACAGACTGACAGACTGACAGACTGACAGACTGACAGACTGACAGACTGACAGACTGACAGACTGACAGACTGACAGACTGACAGACTGACAGACTGACAGACTGACAGACTGACAGACTGACAGACTGACAGACTGACAGACTGACAGACTGACAGACTGACAGACTGACAGACTGACAGACTGACAGACTGACAGACTGACAGACTGACAGACTGACAGACTGACAGACTGACAGACTGACAGACTGACAGACTGACAGACTGACAGACTGACAGACTGACAGACTGACAGACTGACAGACTGACAGACTGACAGACTGACAGACTGACAGACTGACAGACTGACAGACTGACAGACTGACAGACTGACAGACTGACAGACTGACAGACTGACAGACTGACAGACTGACAGACTGACAGACTGACAGACTGACAGACTGACAGACTGACAGACTGACAGACTGACAGACTGACAGACTGACAGACTGACAGACTGACAGACTGACAGACTGACAGACTGACAGACTGACAGACTGACAGACTGACAGACTGACAGACTGACAGACTGACAGACTGACAGACTGACAGACTGACAGACTGACAGACTGACAGACTGACAGACTGACAGACTGACAGACTGACAGACTGACAGACTGACAGACTGACAGACTGACAGACTGACAGACTGACAGACTGACAGACTGACAGACTGACAGACTGACAGACTGACAGACTGACAGACTGACAGACTGACAGACTGACAGACTGACAGACTGACAGACTGACAGACTGACAGACTGACAGACTGACAGACTGACAGACTGACAGACTGACAGACTGACAGACTGACAGACTGACAGACTGACAGACTGACAGACTGACAGACTGACAGACTGACAGACTGACAGACTGACAGACTGACAGACTGACAGACTGACAGACTGACAGACTGACAGACTGACAGACTGACAGACTGACAGACTGACAGACTGACAGACTGACAGACTGACAGACTGACAGACTGACAGACTGACAGACTGACAGACTGACAGACTGACAGACTGACAGACTGACAGACTGACAGACTGACAGACTGACAGACTGACAGACTGACAGACTGACAGACTGACAGACTGACAGACTGACAGACTGACAGACTGACAGACTGACAGACTGACAGACTGACAGACTGACAGACTGACAGACTGACAGACTGACAGACTGACAGACTGACAGACTGACAGACTGACAGACTGACAGACTGACAGACTGACAGACTGACAGACTGACAGACTGACAGACTGACAGACTGACAGACTGACAGACTGACAGACTGACAGACTGACAGACTGACAGACTGACAGACTGACAGACTGACAGACTGACAGACTGACAGACTGACAGACTGACAGACTGACAGACTGACAGACTGACAGACTGACAGACTGACAGACTGACAGACTGACAGACTGACAGACTGACAGACTGACAGACTGACAGACTGACAGACTGACAGACTGACAGACTGACAGACTGACAGACTGACAGACTGACAGACTGACAGACTGACAGACTGACAGACTGACAGACTGACAGACTGACAGACTGACAGACTGACAGACTGACAGACTGACAGACTGACAGACTGACAGACTGACAGACTGACAGACTGACAGACTGACAGACTGACAGACTGACAGACTGACAGACTGACAGACTGACAGACTGACAGACTGACAGACTGACAGACTGACAGACTGACAGACTGACAGACTGACAGACTGACAGACTGACAGACTGACAGACTGACAGACTGACAGACTGACAGACTGACAGACTGACAGACTGACAGACTGACAGACTGACAGACTGACAGACTGACAGACTGACAGACTGACAGACTGACAGACTGACAGACTGACAGACTGACAGACTGACAGACTGACAGACTGACAGACTGACAGACTGACAGACTGACAGACTGACAGACTGACAGACTGACAGACTGACAGACTGACAGACTGACAGACTGACAGACTGACAGACTGACAGACTGACAGACTGACAGACTGACAGACTGACAGACTGACAGACTGACAGACTGACAGACTGACAGACTGACAGACTGACAGACTGACAGACTGACAGACTGACAGACTGACAGACTGACAGACTGACAGACTGACAGACTGACAGACTGACAGACTGACAGACTGACAGACTGACAGACTGACAGACTGACAGACTGACAGACTGACAGACTGACAGACTGACAGACTGACAGACTGACAGACTGACAGACTGACAGACTGACAGACTGACAGACTGACAGACTGACAGACTGACAGACTGACAGACTGACAGACTGACAGACTGACAGACTGACAGACTGACAGACTGACAGACTGACAGACTGACAGACTGACAGACTGACAGACTGACAGACTGACAGACTGACAGACTGACAGACTGACAGACTGACAGACTGACAGACTGACAGACTGACAGACTGACAGACTGACAGACTGACAGACTGACAGACTGACAGACTGACAGACTGACAGACTGACAGACTGACAGACTGACAGACTGACAGACTGACAGACTGACAGACTGACAGACTGACAGACTGACAGACTGACAGACTGACAGACTGACAGACTGACAGACTGACAGACTGACAGACTGACAGACTGACAGACTGACAGACTGACAGACTGACAGACTGACAGACTGACAGACTGACAGACTGACAGACTGACAGACTGACAGACTGACAGACTGACAGACTGACAGACTGACAGACTGACAGACTGACAGACTGACAGACTGACAGACTGACAGACTGACAGACTGACAGACTGACAGACTGACAGACTGACAGACTGACAGACTGACAGACTGACAGACTGACAGACTGACAGACTGACAGACTGACAGACTGACAGACTGACAGACTGACAGACTGACAGACTGACAGACTGACAGACTGACAGACTGACAGACTGACAGACTGACAGACTGACAGACTGACAGACTGACAGACTGACAGACTGACAGACTGACAGACTGACAGACTGACAGACTGACAGACTGACAGACTGACAGACTGACAGACTGACAGACTGACAGACTGACAGACTGACAGACTGACAGACTGACAGACTGACAGACTGACAGACTGACAGACTGACAGACTGACAGACTGACAGACTGACAGACTGACAGACTGACAGACTGACAGACTGACAGACTGACAGACTGACAGACTGACAGACTGACAGACTGACAGACTGACAGACTGACAGACTGACAGACTGACAGACTGACAGACTGACAGACTGACAGACTGACAGACTGACAGACTGACAGACTGACAGACTGACAGACTGACAGACTGACAGACTGACAGACTGACAGACTGACAGACTGACAGACTGACAGACTGACAGACTGACAGACTGACAGACTGACAGACTGACAGACTGACAGACTGACAGACTGACAGACTGACAGACTGACAGACTGACAGACTGACAGACTGACAGACTGACAGACTGACAGACTGACAGACTGACAGACTGACAGACTGACAGACTGACAGACTGACAGACTGACAGACTGACAGACTGACAGACTGACAGACTGACAGACTGACAGACTGACAGACTGACAGACTGACAGACTGACAGACTGACAGACTGACAGACTGACAGACTGACAGACTGACAGACTGACAGACTGACAGACTGACAGACTGACAGACTGACAGACTGACAGACTGACAGACTGACAGACTGACAGACTGACAGACTGACAGACTGACAGACTGACAGACTGACAGACTGACAGACTGACAGACTGACAGACTGACAGACTGACAGACTGACAGACTGACAGACTGACAGACTGACAGACTGACAGACTGACAGACTGACAGACTGACAGACTGACAGACTGACAGACTGACAGACTGACAGACTGACAGACTGACAGACTGACAGACTGACAGACTGACAGACTGACAGACTGACAGACTGACAGACTGACAGACTGACAGACTGACAGACTGACAGACTGACAGACTGACAGACTGACAGACTGACAGACTGACAGACTGACAGACTGACAGACTGACAGACTGACAGACTGACAGACTGACAGACTGACAGACTGACAGACTGACAGACTGACAGACTGACAGACTGACAGACTGACAGACTGACAGACTGACAGACTGACAGACTGACAGACTGACAGACTGACAGACTGACAGACTGACAGACTGACAGACTGACAGACTGACAGACTGACAGACTGACAGACTGACAGACTGACAGACTGACAGACTGACAGACTGACAGACTGACAGACTGACAGACTGACAGACTGACAGACTGACAGACTGACAGACTGACAGACTGACAGACTGACAGACTGACAGACTGACAGACTGACAGACTGACAGACTGACAGACTGACAGACTGACAGACTGACAGACTGACAGACTGACAGACTGACAGACTGACAGACTGACAGACTGACAGACTGACAGACTGACAGACTGACAGACTGACAGACTGACAGACTGACAGACTGACAGACTGACAGACTGACAGACTGACAGACTGACAGACTGACAGACTGACAGACTGACAGACTGACAGACTGACAGACTGACAGACTGACAGACTGACAGACTGACAGACTGACAGACTGACAGACTGACAGACTGACAGACTGACAGACTGACAGACTGACAGACTGACAGACTGACAGACTGACAGACTGACAGACTGACAGACTGACAGACTGACAGACTGACAGACTGACAGACTGACAGACTGACAGACTGACAGACTGACAGACTGACAGACTGACAGACTGACAGACTGACAGACTGACAGACTGACAGACTGACAGACTGACAGACTGACAGACTGACAGACTGACAGACTGACAGACTGACAGACTGACAGACTGACAGACTGACAGACTGACAGACTGACAGACTGACAGACTGACAGACTGACAGACTGACAGACTGACAGACTGACAGACTGACAGACTGACAGACTGACAGACTGACAGACTGACAGACTGACAGACTGACAGACTGACAGACTGACAGACTGACAGACTGACAGACTGACAGACTGACAGACTGACAGACTGACAGACTGACAGACTGACAGACTGACAGACTGACAGACTGACAGACTGACAGACTGACAGACTGACAGACTGACAGACTGACAGACTGACAGACTGACAGACTGACAGACTGACAGACTGACAGACTGACAGACTGACAGACTGACAGACTGACAGACTGACAGACTGACAGACTGACAGACTGACAGACTGACAGACTGACAGACTGACAGACTGACAGACTGACAGACTGACAGACTGACAGACTGACAGACTGACAGACTGACAGACTGACAGACTGACAGACTGACAGACTGACAGACTGACAGACTGACAGACTGACAGACTGACAGACTGACAGACTGACAGACTGACAGACTGACAGACTGACAGACTGACAGACTGACAGACTGACAGACTGACAGACTGACAGACTGACAGACTGACAGACTGACAGACTGACAGACTGACAGACTGACAGACTGACAGACTGACAGACTGACAGACTGACAGACTGACAGACTGACAGACTGACAGACTGACAGACTGACAGACTGACAGACTGACAGACTGACAGACTGACAGACTGACAGACTGACAGACTGACAGACTGACAGACTGACAGACTGACAGACTGACAGACTGACAGACTGACAGACTGACAGACTGACAGACTGACAGACTGACAGACTGACAGACTGACAGACTGACAGACTGACAGACTGACAGACTGACAGACTGACAGACTGACAGACTGACAGACTGACAGACTGACAGACTGACAGACTGACAGACTGACAGACTGACAGACTGACAGACTGACAGACTGACAGACTGACAGACTGACAGACTGACAGACTGACAGACTGACAGACTGACAGACTGACAGACTGACAGACTGACAGACTGACAGACTGACAGACTGACAGACTGACAGACTGACAGACTGACAGACTGACAGACTGACAGACTGACAGACTGACAGACTGACAGACTGACAGACTGACAGACTGACAGACTGACAGACTGACAGACTGACAGACTGACAGACTGACAGACTGACAGACTGACAGACTGACAGACTGACAGACTGACAGACTGACAGACTGACAGACTGACAGACTGACAGACTGACAGACTGACAGACTGACAGACTGACAGACTGACAGACTGACAGACTGACAGACTGACAGACTGACAGACTGACAGACTGACAGACTGACAGACTGACAGACTGACAGACTGACAGACTGACAGACTGACAGACTGACAGACTGACAGACTGACAGACTGACAGACTGACAGACTGACAGACTGACAGACTGACAGACTGACAGACTGACAGACTGACAGACTGACAGACTGACAGACTGACAGACTGACAGACTGACAGACTGACAGACTGACAGACTGACAGACTGACAGACTGACAGACTGACAGACTGACAGACTGACAGACTGACAGACTGACAGACTGACAGACTGACAGACTGACAGACTGACAGACTGACAGACTGACAGACTGACAGACTGACAGACTGACAGACTGACAGACTGACAGACTGACAGACTGACAGACTGACAGACTGACAGACTGACAGACTGACAGACTGACAGACTGACAGACTGACAGACTGACAGACTGACAGACTGACAGACTGACAGACTGACAGACTGACAGACTGACAGACTGACAGACTGACAGACTGACAGACTGACAGACTGACAGACTGACAGACTGACAGACTGACAGACTGACAGACTGACAGACTGACAGACTGACAGACTGACAGACTGACAGACTGACAGACTGACAGACTGACAGACTGACAGACTGACAGACTGACAGACTGACAGACTGACAGACTGACAGACTGACAGACTGACAGACTGACAGACTGACAGACTGACAGACTGACAGACTGACAGACTGACAGACTGACAGACTGACAGACTGACAGACTGACAGACTGACAGACTGACAGACTGACAGACTGACAGACTGACAGACTGACAGACTGACAGACTGACAGACTGACAGACTGACAGACTGACAGACTGACAGACTGACAGACTGACAGACTGACAGACTGACAGACTGACAGACTGACAGACTGACAGACTGACAGACTGACAGACTGACAGACTGACAGACTGACAGACTGACAGACTGACAGACTGACAGACTGACAGACTGACAGACTGACAGACTGACAGACTGACAGACTGACAGACTGACAGACTGACAGACTGACAGACTGACAGACTGACAGACTGACAGACTGACAGACTGACAGACTGACAGACTGACAGACTGACAGACTGACAGACTGACAGACTGACAGACTGACAGACTGACAGACTGACAGACTGACAGACTGACAGACTGACAGACTGACAGACTGACAGACTGACAGACTGACAGACTGACAGACTGACAGACTGACAGACTGACAGACTGACAGACTGACAGACTGACAGACTGACAGACTGACAGACTGACAGACTGACAGACTGACAGACTGACAGACTGACAGACTGACAGACTGACAGACTGACAGACTGACAGACTGACAGACTGACAGACTGACAGACTGACAGACTGACAGACTGACAGACTGACAGACTGACAGACTGACAGACTGACAGACTGACAGACTGACAGACTGACAGACTGACAGACTGACAGACTGACAGACTGACAGACTGACAGACTGACAGACTGACAGACTGACAGACTGACAGACTGACAGACTGACAGACTGACAGACTGACAGACTGACAGACTGACAGACTGACAGACTGACAGACTGACAGACTGACAGACTGACAGACTGACAGACTGACAGACTGACAGACTGACAGACTGACAGACTGACAGACTGACAGACTGACAGACTGACAGACTGACAGACTGACAGACTGACAGACTGACAGACTGACAGACTGACAGACTGACAGACTGACAGACTGACAGACTGACAGACTGACAGACTGACAGACTGACAGACTGACAGACTGACAGACTGACAGACTGACAGACTGACAGACTGACAGACTGACAGACTGACAGACTGACAGACTGACAGACTGACAGACTGACAGACTGACAGACTGACAGACTGACAGACTGACAGACTGACAGACTGACAGACTGACAGACTGACAGACTGACAGACTGACAGACTGACAGACTGACAGACTGACAGACTGACAGACTGACAGACTGACAGACTGACAGACTGACAGACTGACAGACTGACAGACTGACAGACTGACAGACTGACAGACTGACAGACTGACAGACTGACAGACTGACAGACTGACAGACTGACAGACTGACAGACTGACAGACTGACAGACTGACAGACTGACAGACTGACAGACTGACAGACTGACAGACTGACAGACTGACAGACTGACAGACTGACAGACTGACAGACTGACAGACTGACAGACTGACAGACTGACAGACTGACAGACTGACAGACTGACAGACTGACAGACTGACAGACTGACAGACTGACAGACTGACAGACTGACAGACTGACAGACTGACAGACTGACAGACTGACAGACTGACAGACTGACAGACTGACAGACTGACAGACTGACAGACTGACAGACTGACAGACTGACAGACTGACAGACTGACAGACTGACAGACTGACAGACTGACAGACTGACAGACTGACAGACTGACAGACTGACAGACTGACAGACTGACAGACTGACAGACTGACAGACTGACAGACTGACAGACTGACAGACTGACAGACTGACAGACTGACAGACTGACAGACTGACAGACTGACAGACTGACAGACTGACAGACTGACAGACTGACAGACTGACAGACTGACAGACTGACAGACTGACAGACTGACAGACTGACAGACTGACAGACTGACAGACTGACAGACTGACAGACTGACAGACTGACAGACTGACAGACTGACAGACTGACAGACTGACAGACTGACAGACTGACAGACTGACAGACTGACAGACTGACAGACTGACAGACTGACAGACTGACAGACTGACAGACTGACAGACTGACAGACTGACAGACTGACAGACAGAAAGACATTTTTTAAATATGACTCCAATCGACTCAGGGGTGATCGGGAAATGTTTTTTAGGCAAAATTAAGAGGTCGAATTTTTTCATGAATACAATACTTTATTATATTAAGAAAGTAAAAAGTAGTGATTACGAAAAAAAAGTAGTGATTTGGTCAATATCAAAGATATAGAATTTTAGGCTATTTTGACGTCGCTGATTCTGAGTCGCACTTAGCTTTCGCGAAATTCGCTCTACTTCTGGAGTTACTAAAAAGAAAATATTTTCGATACCAACAAAGTTGCTTGAAAGATTTCATTTTCGTATCTACAGAAATAGAGGGAATCGGGCCAAAATAAAATCCGATTTATGTAAGGGCCACATCTATCAGTTTTCCATAACTGCAACTGTTACGATACTCGTCAGTTTTCCATCAGTTTTTTACATCCAGTTAAGCGTTCACATCTATCAGTTGCGACTGACAGTTTTTTGTGAAAATTTTCCATTCATTTTTATTGTAGAGATAATAAAGAGAGAGTGTGTGTATGCATTATTATTGCATTAAGTTCAAATAATAATATTTGGTTCTATTCTAATGCGATACGACTGACGCGACTGACGCGAACGTTCACACCAATCAGTTTACCATCAATTTCCCAAAAACTGATGGAAAACTAATAGATGTGGCCCCTACATTAGAATCAAAATACGATTAAAAATACTACTCCAATATTTTTAATTATATGTTATGCTGGTGGTAGGTCTGTGGGGTTATACTTGATGAACTTTTGTGGAAAATTTCACAAAAATATAATACTGAACAAAACAAGGAAAAATTAATAAATAACGAAAAAACGTAATATTTTTTTTCGTTTTTCGTTACGTTTTTCGTTATTGTAACGGAATGGAATTTCTATAACGTTATAACGTAATTATGAAGAAATAGCCCGAAAATCATTTCGTTATTTCGTTACGTTACGATAACGTTTCCCATCCCTGATTTTTTTACAGATCTGTAAAGAATTGTCCAGGCAACAAAATCCTGTAACCAGAATTTGAAAAATAAATATAGTGTTTGAGATATTTAGTATTTTATTCAAAAATCGTGACTGTACGATGACTTTTTCCACTCACTGTAAGTGAATAAAAGAAATTTACAAATTAGATATATCGGCAAAAATTTAACCACAAATTGTACAACGAATAAAAAAAATAATAACAATAAAAAAATAATATTGGTAAAAAAGAATAATCTTGATATAACCTACTTTTATTATTTGTAAAAAAAGAACTTATAAATACAAGGAAGAACACACAAAAAAAGGTAGAATCACAAAAAAAAATTTAAATTGTCAACTATACATCAAATATTTATATACTAATTATTTATGGCCGACTAGAATTAGGGTGATCCACCATAATGGATGGGGTGGTCATCATTCTATCATAATGGATAATGGAGCAAGTTACGCAAAACCACTTTTACGAAAACACATTGCTAGAATGAGTATAAGAGTCAACGAGGATTTCATGAACCACATTCAAGGGTCCAAGTAATCAACTGAACAGCGTAATTCTCCCTCTGTAATGCACCACATTTTAAATATCCCATCTAGAGAGATCGCCGATTGGTCTCTGATCACATATTACATTAATAATGTCTAATGTCACCAATTCTAAAAAGTACTAACGTTACATGGAGTTGCAACTTTCTGACGACAGTATACTAACCACCACGATCGACTAACGGTAGTGTAATATATTAAAACGCTTCTTCGAATTCTTTATTATAAAAAATGGCTTAAATTAACAACAGCGAATTAAATACTTCGCTTCTCAACTCCTCGACAATTGTTAGGCAACTGACTCATCAAGGCTGACGCCAAATGCATCTACTACAGTTGGCTAATACCAATACATCTACTACAGGTAGAAAAAGACAATTTAAAAAACCAGCATTACATTGGAAATGGATTTCTGTTTCTCCTACTCCTTATTTTTTTCTTTCTCTGTATTCTAGAAATTTTTTAGCAAAGAAAATACCATTCCAGTATATTCTTTGGAAATTAAAATCGAAAAATTGGTTACTTTAAGATAAAAAAAAAGCATTACTTTAATTTCATATTCAACTTTTTAACCTAATTTCATATTCAACTTTTTAACCCGTCAGTGTCAAATCTCTTCCAGTCTCAAAGAAAAAGTGTTAATTTTTAACACTTAATATCACTTTAGCACTTTTGAAATGTGTGAAAAAATAATAACACATTGAAGTGTTAGGGTCACATCTTGCTGGTAGTTAACTGACTTTAACACTTTCGAGTTTCAAACAAATTGGGACTTGAGTGCCTTAAAATGAAATTCTTTATAGATCTGAAGCTAATTGGAAATGATGTAGTAATAAGTTTCATTTTCTAAAAAATAATGTTACGATACAGAAAGAAACATAACAAAAGCTATAATTGCCAGTCTGGTAATTATTGAAAACCCGTATGGTGATATTCGCATCAAAATGCGAACAGTTATACGTACCAAAATTCCACTTTGAAGTCAAACTTTCCAATAAGATTTTTTAAAATTTATTCCAATCGGATTTTGATGTATGGGAGTTTTATGTGGAATCATATCCTAAAAAACTTTTGTTCTTGAACTTTTTTGATAAAATGCACCGTTTTTAAGATATTCGCAAAAAACATTTTCGTTTGTATGGGGGGTACCCCCCCTAATAGTCCATTTTTGCCCATTAACGAACTTAGGCTCGCATTTTACGAAAAACGGATCTGCTCAAAAGAACCATGCAGGATTCGACGATTTTTATGCCCCCGGGCTAACTTCTGAACCAGTTCGGGTTTCACTTTCGTTCTACCTGCATTGGAAAGGTATTTTGCTCTAGTTTCATGAACATAAGCTCTTTTTTGGCGGCAAATTTAATCGAAACGTCTTGGATAAATAAGTTAAAAATGGGTTCAAAAAAGTTAAATATTGAATTAAAAAAATAAAAATATAATAATAATTTTAATTTTCTTAATAAATGTGAAAAAAAATCGAATCGAGATCAGGACTCAAGCCCGCTCAACGGATTTTTATTACTAATAATTAATGTTGTAAAAAATAAAAACAATAAACTTCCGAACCAATAAAAGATTTGCTAAAATTATGTACAAGTTAAGTAAAAAAGTCGGTTGGCAAACATTTTTTGAACATAACCATGTTGCATTTTAACTATGCTCCGCCAAAGGAGCAAGCAGCCCAGTGGCTAGGGGCGCAGAACTCTCAAGCGAGAGATGTCAGAAACCAAAAATACACCGGTTCAAATCCCATACGGTGCTACACGCGAATTTTTTTCTTCTTCTTTTTTAATTTTTTTATTCAGTTTTTTATTAAAAATAATGAATAATAATAAAATGCATTTCATGTAAGTCTTTTAATTCGGTAAAAATGCAGAAAATTTTACCAAATTAATTTTGTTTTTCCCTTTGTGAAGACTGAT
This sequence comes from Chrysopilus asiliformis, assembly GCA_964034945.1. Classification (NCBI taxonomy): domain Eukaryota; kingdom Metazoa; phylum Arthropoda; class Insecta; order Diptera; family Rhagionidae; genus Chrysopilus; species Chrysopilus asiliformis. The sequence goes on from OZ035962.1 coordinate 57,462,810, forward strand.
AAGTGTTAAACGAATTTCAACACTTAAAGTGTTTATCTAAAATGACACTTAAAAGTCTCAATGAGTCAACACTGGAATCCAGTGCTAAAGTGACACTTTTTTAGGTGTGGACTCCATGGAACACAAAAATGAGTTAAAAATTTCTAACTGTGTAGTTTCTAAAAAAAAGCGGAAAGGAGTGTCGTGGCCAATTCTAATAATCACACTCTGCATTCGTTGCTGAATAATCAAAATAATCAGCGCATGCAGACATCGCTCCTGTAGCTCTGGCCTCGACTCCCGAAACCTGCAAAAGTAATACGATCGCGTCTGAGGAGTTGAAGATTCGCACAGGTTGGACCCAAAACGATTGAAGTGACTTTGGTTCCTACTTGAGTCAGAGCGGGATTCTTGGAAAAATTGTCAGTTGCAGTTATAAGTGGGAAGTTGTAAGTTGTTGAGTGAATAAATAGTATTAAAAAAATATACACGTCAAGTCCTTTGAAGCTCCATAAATTCGGTATTTTAAAAGGGGACAACTTTTCCAGAAGCTGATAGAGAACTACGATTTTTGTAAAATTTATTTACAAAAAATTTCAAGTCGCTCTTGAGTTATTTAAGATACGTACAATGGACCGACAGACAGATACACGGACAACCTCATAATTTTGCCTGAAACTGATCAGAAATTTTCTATCTGCCCACGTTCTTGAGTCAATCTCCGTGATGAATACAATACTTTTCCTCCGTTGAACTATAGATCCGTTGGACTGTAGAGAGCATGATTTTCCAAAAAGACACCATTATATTGAGTCATTGAAGAACGACTTCATCCACATTGGACAACTTTTCAATAAATCGAGCGCGCATTTTGCAGCCCTATTGACTCCATCGTTAGAGGGCTGCTATTAAATTAAATGGCGGGCTTTTCGAATAATGTGTTCTATGTTTGTGGCCAGATAAATAGATAAAAAAGGTTTGAAAAATATCAATGTTTTCTCATTTGGCATCAAATTTTTCCTTGAATCAGTATTTGGGTAGTTTTCAACATTATTGTATCATTTTTTAAACGTTCTTTGATACGCATTATGCCATTAATAAATTTATCACTTGTAAATCCTTCTTGCTTTCAAATGCTTCTTGCTTTATTTAAATGCTTTCAGCGTTTGTTTTGTATTTTATTTAATTTGATTATGCAGTGCAAAACCTCGAGATTGGGGCAGATGCATGAGGCCGGATGATAGAGCAGGTAATGGTTTACCGGCCTCATGATGATCTCCGACCGGATGATAGAGCAGGTAATAAGCTATATTGTAATGCACTTTTGGTGCACAGGAGTGCAGTGTCATTTGCATGAGTTGTCGACAAGAGAATGCATCGGTTCGGCTATTGTAGCTCCCCGAGGTAAAAATAAATGACAAAAGTTTAAGATGCAGATGAATCCTTAGAGTTGTTTTCTGGGTTCATGTGGAGGTGTATTTTCAATGGTTAAGATTTTGTCCTCCGTTGGGCTGTATCCCAAGAATTTAACCTCTGTCGACGCGAATTGGTTTTTTTCGCGTATGAGCGTCAGACTCTTGCCATTAAAGAACTTAGCCTAGCCATGTGAAGCGTGATAAAAATGGTCAAGGTCAAAAGTATAAGTCCAGCTTACCTGAATGGCGATTTTAAAGAAGTCATTTACATGAATCAACCTAAGCATTTGGTGGAAAAATCTCATCCCAACAAACTCTGTAAGTTAAACAAGGGGTTGTACGACTTAAAGCAGTTTGGCAGGGAGTGGGACACCAAACTAGATGCGATTTTAAGCCAAATAGGATTAATGCGTTTAAATTCAGGCACATGTGTATATTTGATGAAGAATAATAAGTCAATTTGTATCATTAAGTGACATTCTAGTCTCTAATGAGAAATTGCTGTTCGAGATAAGACATCAAATAAATCTAGAATTCAACGTAATTGACAAGGGGCCGGTGGATTACTTGCTTGGTATGGAGATCGATCAAAATTTGGAAAATCAATGCGTTAGTATTTCGCAAAAGCAGTTTATTATAATTTACTGCATGATTATAAGATGGCCGATACCAAAAAATGTAGCACTCTGTTGGATCCTGTGACGAAATCCATGGAATGTAAAAAATGTGAGGCAGAATGTATAAAGATTGAACCTCCATTATGCCAGTCGCTTATTGGTTCACTAAAATTCCTTGGGTTTTCAACGGTGACCGGATATATGCCACGCTGTAGGAAAGTTGTCGCAGTTTAATTCCAGCCCACATATTGTGAATTTCACGGCTGAGAAACATATCCTGAGTTACCTTGGCAATACGATCGATTGGAAGTGAACTTTCTGAAAAACTAACAACGCTTTGTGAGGGTATGCAAATGCTGATTGGGCAGAAAGCAGTGAAGACAGAAAATCTTACAACGGACTAACATTTTTCCTCGCGAATGGAAATATCGTTTGGGAATTACGTCAGCAGCTATCGGTTGTGCCGTGGTTTATGGGTTGTTAGGAGAAATTAAGTTGGTTAAACACACTTGATTATTCCAGAGATGAAAATAAGAGTTATTTTTTCTCTCTTTATCTCTCATTTCAAGTTTCACTCGCAACTAATAACGTTTCCATTGTGTGAAAAAATATCTCTGAAGGAGATGATTTTTACTTGTGTGACGAAAAATTCAAGAAGAGAGATAAATATTTTCTGTAAATAAATATCAGTTCTAATGAGAGATAAATATTTCCTGAAAATAAATATCAGTTCTAATGAGAGATAAATATTTCTTGTAAATAAATATCAGTTCCAATGAGTTTTATTTCGCTGAGCTGACGAAAAACTCATTTGTTCGATTTTGTATGGTGTGGCTAGTGTACGATTTCAAATAATTTTCAATGCATGATAAAGAAATTATTATTTATTGTAAAGTAAATGAAAACGATAATTTTTTTTGTAATTTGTATGAAACTTTTTTTCTTTTTGAGGTGTGGTACCTCAAATGAAAGGTACTGAAGAGTACATTTTAAAAATATATAGCATGATCCCCCTCCACCCCCTCCCCCTCACCACACCCCCTACTAACCCACCCATCATCCACCCATCACCACCCCATAAAAGCAACATAATATTAAAAATAAAATAAAAAAATTTTAAAAAAAGCTTTTATTAAAAAAAATGCACTAAAAAGAAAAAAATAATTTTCTGGACGCTGTGTATCACAAATATAAAAGCTTTTAAAAAGCGAGTAAATTTTTATTTTATTGTTTTATGCTTTATCTCGCTTTTTAAAAGCTTTTATATTTGTGATACACAGCGTCCAGAAAATTATTTTTTTCTTTTTAGTGCA